>CM022670.1:5915160-5947660 GCA_012295275.1 Chrysomallon squamiferum
GCGAAACTGGTAAAAACTGTTTGCTGTTTGTTAGTAATGTATACGAAAAGCTTAGTGTTACAACAATACTCATGTAGGAACACTGAATAATAATAATAATAATAATAATAATAATAATAATTATTATTATTATTATTATTATTATTATTATTATTATTATTATTAGTTTATTTATTTTGTAAAATGAGTGAGTTATTTATATATTAAGCCTAACGTGTTAGACAGCGACTACGTGTACAGAGATAAAACGTGTTTGCAGTGTAATTATCTCACAGGATAACACTCCGACATGCAGTTTAGAAATTTAACTGACCAGCTCGTACAGCAGACACAATATTTATATTCTCAGAAGCGAAGTTCATAGCCTTTTTCGGCACTTAGACGTACTTTACTGACACCGTCCTTCCATTTCGTCCTGCGTGGCTCTACTTCGATGTTTATCGTTTATCACCAGGCGGAATCGTTTTTGTAGGCTTATCATTTTCCTCCTTTCTGTAGTGGAGCATCAGATACGTTAGTGAAAAATGTTAAGTTTAAGATGAGTGTCCTAAAACTCGCCAACCTCCCTGCGTGTTTCCTTTTGTTTATTGTAAGTGTCTCAAATGGTTTATAAATATAAACAGAACGCGCCGGTGTTGATCGCGTGCTGATAGGGCCCAGAACCATCTCGACAAATGAAGGGAATGTTGCAGTGTTTAAATTTGTGAGATTATTTCTATGGCTGGCGTTTGACTTAATTCGCAGTAAATGTTAGCGCGCGCTCATTTGACACAAAGCAGATCTATGACGCCAGCTGTTGTAATATTTCCAATACGCTTTTTTTTTAAATATACAATTTATAGTCTTCACAACGTTAAACCGAAATAAAGAGTGATCTTCAAAACACAAAATTTAGATATTTAAATAAATAACTTCTATATATTTTTATTACTGCTGCTACTACTGTTACTACTACTACTGTACTACTACTACTACTACTACTACTACTACTACTACTACTACTATTAATGCACTAGCTACTGCTGCTGCTACTATTACTACTATTATCATTACTACTTCTACAGCTACTACTCCTACTACTACTACTTCGACTATTACTACTGATACTACTGTTATTACATTTAATAACATAATTAATATCTTACTCTTTTTTTTTATCTGCTTTTCCTTCCATTTACATAACATCTTTGTAATCGGATTTTCGATTCATGTGTCTAATTTGAAATAGTTCCTCTTCTAATAATGATCTGTATTTTAAAATCAAGAGTCTTCTGGCTAGAAGAGTGTTTAAACTGCAGTGCTAAATTCTGTTATAAAACACGATGTTGTCCTGCCTCTAACGAATGACAATACGATATTTGTATTGCTTACTCTTGTTTTTATTCGTCTATGTCATAATTAGAGTTCATTGCATTATCCGTTCTGGCAGGTACATACATATATACAAACACACATCTTATATACATACATTAACATCTACATATATATATATATATACACACACACATATACAGACACATGCATGCGCACACCTACACACCTATTTTGTAAGCAACATTTTTATTTAAAAAAAAAAAAAAATTTAGAATCCAGTACTGAAATAATTTCGAAAACTAAAGCTAATTGAAAAACAACAGTTAAATACGTGTTTACTCGTTACAACTTTTCTTCTGTCATTTCCTCGTTTCCTTCTTTCTTTTATTCATCGACGTCGTCTTCTTTTTTTGTTTGTTATTGTTGTCGTTTTAAAAAACAGTTGATCGCTATTAGGTTAAATGAGTTTACAGGAAAAAAGAAAACAGTATGAAAAATAAGTAATCGTAAGAATAATTCATAAAAGGAGCAAATTTAAAAATTAATCATTATTTAGAACAATAACAGTAATCATTTTTAATACTGAGAATCTCAGAAGATCACAAAAGTGATTTCACGAAAAATGTCACAACTAAATTTTAACAATTCCCTGTGCATTTATTTAAATAAGCATTACTTTATATATATATATATAACAATGGACACTAGAGGTGATATTCTTTAGTACGTATTCAAAAACAAACATTAAAAATAACCTAATAACATTAAGCGAAAAATCAACGTTTTGATTGGCTAGCCCAGCTGTATATCATCTATTTGATAGGTTAAAAATAACTTGACAACATCAAATGAGAAACAGAGGTTTTGATTGGTTAATCTAACAGTATATCACCTCACGGATAGGTTGATTCAACACAGACAAATGAGATTCTGTTTTTTTTAAGTAAAACTTCTTTGTTAGTTACCGTCAGCTATTTCGACCCACGCAACGAATGCTCTAGTAACCTTTGTTTGTACGCAAAGTGTGTTAAAAAAGAGAAAAAAAACACTCATCTTGAATTTCAGTTGTCGTTTTGTACAAGTAGAATCAGGTTCTTATTGAAATAACTTTCATCTGTTAAAAATACTTTTTTTTTTTTCTCTTTTTTTTTATCGAATTATATATATATATATATATGTATGTATGTATATGTGTGTGTGCGTGTGTATGTATGAATGTATGTATGTATGTATGTTTATCTAAAATTTTCTGTTATTTTCAAAATTATCTTTCTCTTCTTTTTAAAAAAGTAAATTGAAATTTTAAATTTAGAAAAAAAATCTACTCGGTAAACGTTTCGGTTTTTATAATGTGTCATTCTGAGAATAGGTAAACAGAATTTTGTATCATCAACATCATCATCATCTTCATCCTTACCATCGTCATCATCATCATCATCATCATCATCATCATCATCATCATTATTATTATGTAACTTTTTCATAAAAATTGCCAAATAATAAATAAATAAAAACGATTTATCTGTTATATTATACTCTATTGCATTGTATTGTATTGTTAGTGGTGTTAATAGATTATTTCTGTTAAGAACTTTGTTTCTTTATATATTCATGTAAATATAGGTAGGCATGTATGCATGTATGTGTGTGAGTGTTCGAAGGTATATGCATTTCCGTGAGTGCATGTGATGCGTGCTTATATTTCAAAAAGCTGTAAGATCATCAACTTCTACGTCTGTTCTTTATTTATTTATTTATTTATTTTAAATTTCTCACCAACTATAACACAGAACACATTTTATAAGCATATTAGTTTCACAAGATTACTGAATGCCAGTCGTGTCAAGGTCTTTTTTAAACTTTTTTTCAGCCATCTTGGAAGAGTTGTCGGGCGAAAACCTCTCCGTTATAATCAAGGGAGCCCATTCTGGTCTTTACATCTGCATGGACAGCAATTCTCAGCTATACCCTAGTGTAAGTATTAAAAATAGTTATTATCATTCTGATCTGTATCTCAGTGTAAGTGTGAACTGTAGTTGTTATAATTCTCAGATATATTTCAGTGTAAATTAACTGTAGTTATCATCATTCTCATCTATATCTCAGTGCAACTTAACTGTATTCATTATCATTCTCATCTATATCTCAGTGTAAGTGTTAACTGTAGTTATCATCATTCTCATCTATATCTCAGTGTAAGTGTTAACTGTAGTTATCATCATTCTCATCTATATTTCATTGTAAGTATTAACTGTAGTTATCATTCTCGTCTGTATCTTAGTATAAGTGTTAACTGTAGTTGTTATAATTCTCAGCTATATTTCAGTGTAAGTGTTAACTTTAGTTGTTATAATTCTCAGCTACATGTCAGTGTAATTGTTAACTGTAGTTGTTATAATTCTCAGCTACATTTCAGTGTACGTGGTAAATGTAGTTATTATTATTATTATTATTATTTTTTTTTTTTGCCATATCAGTAAAATGGAGTCCTTCAGTAGATAATAGTCCATAACAAAGGCACTTGATTATTCAATTAAACTGTTAATAATTCAGAATTATAGCCACGTGTTAAGAAACAACTAGGAACTATTTACATTTACATTTAACAATCTGTTTACTTTTACAACACTTTATATTTAACTCTCTACATTTATAACTCTTTGCGTTTAAATACAATTATTATTATAAACAAAATTCCTAACATTTAGAGCTGGTAAACTATACATTTATTTAAAAAGCTGTTGATATTAAAGATGTTTAATTTTTACAAGTATAACTCTTTATATTAAAGGTAATAAATTCTATATATCTCTTTACATTTAAATATATAAACATTATGTTTACAGTTCCTTACATTTAGAGAAATTACACTATATCTATATATATATATATATATCCTTTCATTAGAGGAAATATCCTTTACATGAAAATCTCTTTACATTAAAGAAAATAAATATTTATAAATATGTACATTAAAAATAATGAGATCATTACATTCAAAGATAATAACATCCGAGTACAGCAAGCCACATTTTGCGTTTAGAGATAGCAGATACATCGATTATGCATGTCAAGCAATAAATTTTAAAAATAAAAATTCAAAAATACATTTTAAAAAATGCATCTAGCATATTTCAATGTAAATGTTTTTCTTTTACGTTTTTAAACAATATAAAAAATATATAATTAATACTAATATATGATAATGAGAACATTTTTATTTACTAAATGCTAAATAATATGATACCCAATATTTTATAACATATTAATTATTTTATGAACAATATGTGTGTATGAAGAAGAGTTTTACAGTTAAACGTATTTATGGGAGTGGGGGGGGGGCTATCGGCGCAGTTAACTGCTCTTGTGATAAACATCATTTCCTTAGGAAATTTTGACATTATCTGATTTGTTGTTAAAGTATAAATCACAAGTTTTCTTCAAACAAATCCCTGTTTCAACCACCCCCGGGCATTAATAGTACTTCTCCGTGACATAATTAACATACTTGTGGATGATTGGTCAGCGTGTGTGTGTTTATTTCCTCATCTCGTCACTGATTGGTCCGCTGATAGTTGTACAGGACATGATCGGTTTCACTGTGTTACATATTTCAAATATCTGACGTACTGAATTAATTTTTTTTTATTTTTATCTGTCATCGTTTCTTTTTCAAAGTTTATCATGTGTATATTTATGTAAAATAAAAACTAACACAACTGTGACATTTCAAGGTTAGGTTCACGTGTAAAGTGAAAATCGATTTGTAATAAATGTCTAAATAATATAATTATTAATAATTTAAATAAATACACACATACGTATACACACACCCAAAGAGAGTGAGTGAGAGAGAGAGAGAGAGAGAGAGAGAGAGAGAGAGAGAGAGAGAGAGAGAGAGAGAGAGAGAGAGAGAGAGACATACGTTGCTAGATAAGTATGTAATTAAGTAGTTAGAAAGGAAGGTATAGACAGACACACGTATTCTGATAGGTAATAACATATGGTAAGCTATAAACAAATTACAGAGAGCAATCATAAATGTATTTGAACTTGAAAAACAAAGATTTAATTGCTCGTGTCCTGATTTGTGTTATCACCAGTAGCTGGACTTAGTTGTAAATCGCCTTTGGTTGTAACTACGTGAAACGTGTTTTGTCACATTTGTGTGTCCCAGAGCAAAACAGACTCAGCGTTAATTTGTAAATACTCGTTCTATCAATACTTGACACTATAACAACATCTAAATTACCTTATATAATACAACCCACTGCTTGGTAAATAATTATTTATTTAGTTATTTATTTATTTATTTATTTATTTAATTTTTTTGTATGTTTGTTTGATTGTTCATTTGTTTGTTTGCTTGTTTGTTTAAGTATTTGTTAGTTTATTTTATGAAGACACGTTAACGTAACTTTTTTTTTAAGCATACAAACAATGAATTTCAGTATTTTCATTAAAGATGTTTTTTTCTCTTCAGAAAACGATCTCTGAGGATTGTTACTTCAAGGAAACTTACCACCACGCCTACAACGTGTACCATCACCGCTCACACAGGGAGAGGAAAACTAAGTTCTATATTGGGATCGACAGAACGGGAAAAGCAAGGAAAGGGATCGTGTCTCGCAAGTCACAGAAGATGTCCCAGTTTACTCCATTAGACTATAAAAACGACTCAGTGAGATCATCGTCAGAATGCATATCAGGAAACATTCATCTTGTAGATTCAGAGAAAGTGAAACGCGAGCAGACGAGGAAGCGAAGAAGAAGATGGTGCAAGCACCTGTTGTCAGGCAAACTGGAGAGGAATCCAGTGAAATACACAAAGCGTTGTAAACACGACTGTGAAATTCTAAAACAGATGCTGGACAGTCCGAGGAAGTATAAGAGAAAATGTTTGAAAGCAAAACGCAAACGAAGGCTGAGGAAACTGAGAGAGAAACTCAGAGGGCAAAGAGGTCACAGGCGTCATGTGACAACAGACGCGAGAACACTACTTTCTACGACCGGTGCCTAGCACTTTGTTTTCCTGTGAAAAAAAAGGGCCGCTTTGACTGTCTGGTGCTTAGCACATTAACTGCCCATTGCTTAAAAAGGTGGAGTACGGGTGTATGGAAGTATGTTGGATGGTGAAACGCCGAGGACGGACAAGGGTACGGGTACAGTGATTTGTGATGTTGTCACTTTCTGAAATCACGTCGTCCTCGGATATAACAACTAATTTTTATTCTGAAATGGGAACCGGAACTTGCTGTTAGATTATCATTCTGAAATGGGAACATATTGTCAATTTATCATTCTCAAATGGGAATTTACAATTAATTTATCAATGAGATTTTTGATGTTAATGATTCGACTGTGGTTTGTCACACAAACTCACCGTCCCTTCAAACTCTACAACAAATCTGCCATATTGTGACATTTACAGTAAACACAAACTAGAACATCCCGTGAACGATATGCTGTAAACAAATGTTTTACTTTGAAATACAGCGATATCCATTGTACATTTTGTTAGTAACGTGCATCCAGTGACGTAATTTTGAAAATGACGTTATATCAGTGATTGTGACGCAGTGTTGTTTATAATATTTCATACATTTGGCATCCTTCCCAGGGTGGTGTACAAAATGTACAGACACGGTGCGTATGCTACTTCGTAGTGACGTCACAGAACGTCATTGTCATGACATCATACAGTATATATAATCTGCATTGTTTATTTCGTCATCTCATACCTGTTGATTGGTTATTATTATTAGAAATCTTACTGAGAGTATTTTTGTATCACGCAAATATTTGTTACGTTTATTTATGAGGTTTTTTTTTCTGGAATGTTGAGTTGGTGATACAAGGAATGAGTGAGAAACAAACAAACTAGAAGAGAGCAAATTACACACTTTTATATACACAAAACAAACACAAGACTACCACCATCTCTACTACAAACTACAACTGTTACTACTAACATCACACTGTTCTATTAGTGCTACAACTGTTGCAACAACAACGACTACATCATCTACAACTACCACTCTTACTACGTCTACAGATAAAATGTCATGACGGATTAGAGATTTTAGAAGACAAATTTATTATTAATTAAATTTATTAATGCTTTTTATCAAAATTATTTCTAAATGTATAAAATGAATTAGATCAGATTACGTTGTTTTAAATGCTCACTTCTTATTTGTTTGTGTTTCATGTTGTGCAATATGACGCCTGTATTGTAACTTATATGCGTTTGTATAATTTAACAAACGATAGTTAGTGTATAAACAAAACGTGTGCGTGATACAAAAATGGCAACAATAACTGCGCAGTAAAGTGGATGAAAGTTTGCGCGAGAAAGTGGATGAATGAATGAAGAAAGGAGTGGAGGATGAATGAAGAGTGACTATAACAGTATTTGATATTTAGATGACGTGATATTACTTGTTTCTCCAATCTAAATAAAAGTAGATTAATTTCAATTTAAAAATAATATTATCTTTCAGTAATTAATATAGCTAGAAGTTCACAAGTCAGTATTAAATGCAAAATCATTTTCTTTTTTCTTCTTCTTCTTTTTCTTTCTTTTTTTCTCGTTTCTAATTTATTATAATAAATTACCTGTGTTTTGATATATATTGTAAATAGAGGGTCAGTTTTCTGTATGAGGCACCTTTTATCAACTGTTCAGCTAAATTTAGTTTTTAACTTAAAATATTTACCTTTCTAAATATAATCAATTTCTTAAGTAAATGGAGGAATGCAATCTTATTACTATTGCTATTACTATTACTATTATTATTATTATTATTATTATTATTATTATTATTATGATTATTATTATTATTATTATTATTATGATCTAAATTCTAAATTGCTGTGTATCGACTGTAGCTTTAACCTGGCGGGTTCGCCGGACTGGGGGGATGAGTATGTCTCAATGAGTGGTAGATTTGTGGACTGAAGTAGGACGGGGCGGGGAGGGGAGATTCAGATCACATATCTAAACCGTCTTAACTTGTAGTGTATATTTTCAAAAATGCGGGACGGTCGACTACTACGCCAAGTTATGGTGCCTTTAAAGTGTTGTAAAATAATTATCAGTTTGTGAAGGCATCAGAATTGTGATATGTGTCCAAATAAATGTCAACAAAGAAATGTTTTGTTTTGTCGTTTTTCTTCTAGTGATATTTTATATATATATGTATATATATTCGCCTCGTAGTATATTGTCACCGCTGACAGTGTTTTCTACGTGATTCATTTTGTAAAATAAGAAAAAAAAAAATGTTTACGTTCAAAAAGGTTTGTATCTTGAAGTAATCCATTAGTGACTATACACTGAAATAATAATAACAGTGATTTTAAAAGAAGAAGAAGAAGGACATGGTGTTTATAAAATATTTGTTAATTTTCAGAAATCTTGTAATGACTATAAATGTTATCATTTTAAAACAGAATGTTGTCTGAATAATAAAATGTGAAACTATGTTATTAAGAAACACAAAACCTTTATGAGATGAATTTCTACTATTTGTTTTAGTAACAAAAATACGTCTCAGAAAAAAAATGTTTTACTTTTATTAAACAGTCGTCAGACGTTACCAGGTTTAATAATCACGTAAAAATAAAATAATATTCAGTACAACACACACACACACACACACACACACATGTACATATATACAATCATACATGAATGATTCATACACAACCAACTATATAAAACGCACATAGACACATGCATACATACATACAGACAGACATATACATTCATTCATTCATACATAACCAAACACAGACATACATACACACAAACACACACACACACACATACACACATGTATACATGCATATATACAAAGAGCTATAACACATACAGGTATGTCATTTCTGAAGTATTTGAACAATTTAAAATTAATTTTCTTTGTAACTGTGATGAACTTTACACATGTTTAACTGGTCGCCATGGTGACGAGCTGTAACTGTGTCCCACCTGTCAATACCGTTGACGAACAACCACGTAGCTGATTGACAAGTCGTTGTGTACTCGCTGCCCAGCGATGACGTTCACGTGTCGACAGTTTAGTATATCGACAATCCAGAGAGAGAGAGAGAGAGAGAGAGAGAGAGAGAGAGAGAGAGAGAGAGAGAGAGAGAGAGAGAGAGAGAGAGAGAGAGAGACTAAATCTGAATTGCAACTTATGTTATAGAAAAGTACTTATTGTACAGTTTGCTACGTCACATTCTGGGCTCTTGTTAGAATGGGAAACTGCTCAACAAATCCAGTGAGTGGGATTGATTCATGAGTTGAGCGCTCTAACCATTCAACTGAAGTCCGTTCTCTTGCTTTTACGCGAAAAGACTACAAGTGAAAGTTTTATTTTTGAACTACTTGAAAGAAAAAAGAAATTGGCGAAGTCTCGTTAAACATGACCTTGAGACGCGATCAACACGTTAAATAAAGTTGACCTTCCTGCACGAGAATAGAACTCTTTATTATAAACAATCCAGGTCAAAGTTCGCAGTCCAGTTTAAAAGACAGAAGAAAAACATTCATAATGATAAGTTTAAAATTTGGTGAATATGGTGGGTAGGCACAGTGGGTAACAGTAGAGAACAATGAGTTGTAATAGCTGGTAATGGTGGGGGAATACATGTTATGGTGAAAATGGGAATTGATAACGTCGAAAGCGTTCGTAGATAGAGTGGAGAATAAAGATCATGGATAAAAATGGGTCCATTGAAATGGTGGGAAGTGATGATTATTTCTGATAACAAAAATGTTTCTGATATCTCCTGTATTGCTGCCTTACAAAGAAAACAACATTTCAAAGCTTTGTTTTTCTCTGATCATCTTCTTAACCCCTCTGAATTGAACCA
Organism: Chrysomallon squamiferum; assembly: GCA_012295275.1. Taxonomy (NCBI): domain Eukaryota; kingdom Metazoa; phylum Mollusca; class Gastropoda; order Neomphalida; family Peltospiridae; genus Chrysomallon; species Chrysomallon squamiferum. Next base: position 5,925,355 of record CM022670.1, read on the forward strand.
CATGTTAATAACGTGATGCAAACGTCACTGTAGTTTCTCTTGTAAAACTAAACAGCTGTCATACCGAGCCTGTAGTAAATAATTACAGTATACAAGTGTTGTTTAAGTAAACATAATTACAAGCAGTTTGAACATCACACGTGTAATGAAGCACGCCTGGCTTGTTGTACGTTAGTTACACAACTGTTACTCAGTCCTCTTACACTAGATACAAACAATCTTTATAAATAATAAAGTTCGAAAATGTAAAAAACAACCTTTGTTAATACAAATGTAGGAAAATATGTGATATATATAAAAATATAATCTTTGTTAATACTGAAGTATGAATATATATATACAGTATGAAAAAAATAACATAAAAATAAAAACTTTGTTCATTCTAAAATATAAAAAGGCCTAGGTCTTGAATTAGATGTTGTCATTTTCATTCCCGTGATGTTGTACCGTACATGGAAACCTAATGAAATGGGCAAAAATGACTAGGTTGTCATTTATTTATTCATTAATTTACGTTTATCATAAAAGATTAAGTTAATTCAACTTGTTGTATTGTATTGGATACTGTTTTATTCTTGTTGCTGTTTTTACTTACTTTATATGTTTCATGTCACCACAAACATATTTCGAATTTACACATAAGTTGAAATGACTTTTACTCCCCTTTATTTTATTTTTTTTTTTTTCTTCTTCTTCTTCTTCTTCTTCTTCTTCTTCTTTTCTTCAGCTGATGATAATTTGATTTTATAATATTTATTTATATTTTAATTATTTTATTTACTTATTATTATTATTTATTTACTTACTTATTATTATTATTATTATTATTATTTATTTATTTATTTATTTTTTTTTTTATTTTATCATTTCCTTTTTAACGTCACGAAGTGAAATGATCGCACACTAACTCAGTCTGTGTATGTATCAGAACATGAACAAAGTAAACAAACGTTCCTGTTTATTTAAAACGTTTAGTTATTTTTCGCCCGGTCCGTTTCGGAGATCGGTTCAATGTTTTACCACTAAACACGGGAACGTAAACTAAACAGTCTCATTGTGGGAAAGTTTACATTCTTGTAATTTCAAAGGAGACCACGACGACGTACAAACGTTGCTGATCACTTTCGTAGTCGGTCGACAAATTCAACAAGACACTAATTCAAACAGATTAACTTGAAATAAAAGCGGAGGTTGCAGACAGTCGCAGATACAGCGACTCTCCCAGCCTGATTATTTTCTCTTTTAACCACATCAGTCATTTGTAGAAGGCTTTATTTTCACGTCTGCTCGTACCGGCGTGATGTTCTCGCGCTGGAAACAGAACCGCTACTAGCAGACGACCACACCTCGCACCTCTCTCGTCTTCTTCACCACGTACAGACATTGTTGTGTATTACTCCGCACACAAAACACGGGTCATAGGTCAATAAGTCGTGAGAACTGTCTCACAAGAAAATACTTTAAATTATTATTGGTCGCATTTAATATTTTACTTTGGGTGATTTTATTTTAGTTAAAAGTTTCGTTGTTGAAATTTTTATTTCACCTGAATTTTTCAAATAACAAATTAATTTATGCAGACTATTTGTAAAAGGCAAAATGAAGTTATTTATCAATGTATCTCTCTATCAAGTGTGACTTTACTTATAAACAAGATATTATTATTATTATTATTATTATTATTATTATTATTATTATTATTATTGTTGTTGTTGTTGTTGTTGTTGTTGTTGTTCTTGCTGTTCTCAGTCTCATCGTTTCAACTTTTATTACAGATTTTTTTTTTTTTTTTTTTTGCTGACGTTTTATTTACCCAGTTTATTTTATTGCAGCTTCTAATAAGTTGCTTGTTGCTATTGTAGTAGTCTGTTCGTAAACAAAATCATTAATAATTAAAAGTTTAATGTTGCAGCGCTCGCTTTGTCAGGAGATTGCGTTCTCCGACGTCTGTTTAAATGAAAATTCATGAGTTATATCTGTCCAGTTACGTCGCTTTGTGTGTTCACGTTTCTCCTGTCTTTCTATCTCGTGCCACATCGCCAGGGAGAAGTTATTTGTAACGACTTGTCAGCATTTCGATCTACACGAACATTTGAAAGAGCCGAGACGAGATTCAGAGAATCCGAGATGTGTCGAACATTCGACTGACAAGCGTTTAGTCACGCGCCGCTTGTTAACAGAAAATTTTTAACAACGCCATTTTGTTTGAAAACAATAACACGCAAAATCTTTATTCATTTTTTTTATTTATTTAAAGTTAAATCTACAACCTAAATTAATAAATAAATTAATTAATTAATTTAATTTAATAATTTAAAATAAAACAGATTAAATATAATATAAATGTATTTTTTCGTTTCATGCACAATGTATCAATGCCAGAAATGTAAATAAATAAATAAACAAGGCAATAAATAAATAAATAAATTAGTAAATGATAATAATAATAATAATAATAATAATAATAATAATAATAATAAATAAATAAATAAATAAATAAATAAATAAATAAATAAACAAAACATAATAAAATAAAATAAAATAAAATAAAATAAAATAAAACCAATATTACCGGTATTACTACTATTAGCAGCACTTCTGTCAACATGACAATTTCTTCTATTAATTAATTAATTAATGATGCAAAGTGAAATTTTAAAATCAAAATAAATGAAAATAAGAGATTATGAAAAGACATTAGTATGTAACAAGTAGCTTTGAAATACGAGACATGACATCACTAATTCGCAGTTGTGTAAAACAGAGATTTTGCTAGTGGCGGGGTAGCGAGGCAAAATGTTGTCAAGACTTTTAATTTTCTCCAGTCGAGAGCTCGCTAATCACACAACTTTCACCCAAACATTGATCGCGAGCAGTGAAGCAAAGAAATTAAATGAATTAATCACTGCGTCGTCCCTGAACGTATTAAATTGCAAAAAAGTTATTTTTGTTCAATTTCACGGCGATGTACTGCCGCCATTTACAACGCAGACGTACAAGTAACCAGGCTTTTGTACGAGTTCGGTTCCCGGACGCACAGACCCTACAAGTCATGGCACGCTTCGACGTCATGTCGCGCGCGCGCCACGTGAAGGCAAATAGGCCATTGTCCACCCTTTTCACACAGGTAACATTTTCTGTGTAAATACAATTTAGCACAAATCAGCTAAGTTTAGGTGAATAAAAAAAAAAAAAAAAAAAAATATTAATAAATAAAAAAATTTACTATATACTAGTATATATTTCTCGGTCGAAGAATCGTTTATGGGTAAGTAAGACAACAAATACAACAGAGAACAACAGCGACGTGAATGTCAGCGTCGAGTATTGTGTGTACGTCGTTCAGTATGTTGTGTTGAATGTAAAATACAGTATGGATATTTTATATGTAACAGTGTTATTTATCTAGTACTTTTTATGTTAATAGTAATATTTTAATTATGTACTAATGGTATTATCAGTATGTCAGTTACATACTAATATTACTATTATTATTGGAATTATATACTAATAGTAATAATATTATTTTAATTATATATTAATGTTAATTATGTAATAATACTAATGTTATTTTAATTAATATATTAATGTTAATTAATTATATACTAATAGTAATATTACTGTTTTAATTAAATACTAATAATATTATTATTGCTGTCAATTATATACTAGTATTATTTGTATATGCAGTATTAACATTAATGTCAACTATATACAATATTAATTTTAACTCTTTACAGTAATAATGTTAATGGTACACAATATTAAATTGTGTACAGTGTTAATTGTAACTATATAATATTAACATTAAGTGTATATATATATAAAAAAAAGTTATTTAAAAATTAACTGTAAATAATAAAAGAGATTTTGTATTCTTGTGTGGAGCGGATAAAATAAATTTCAGATTAAAATCTCAGAGCTGATTGGTACTGCTCCTTGTTGACAAAGTCCCAGCATACGTCTACAAAAGCGAGACCTTGGCTAACATGAAACGACTGTTAATATGAAAATAAATCACAGGCGATATTAAATGTGAATGTACAGCACAGTGAACCAGGCCGCTCCACACAAAACTTCTTATTTGCTGTCGCTGTATTAATACGCCTCGCGTGCCTGTCTTTCTGTACGTCAAAGAGTTATTTTTAAAACCCGTTTTATACATTTATATTTTAAAACCTGTTCAAGTTTTAATATTAACGTTTCACGTTTTTTTTTATGCATTTATATTTTAAAACCAGTTCACGTTTTCATATTTACATTTCAGGTTTTTATTCGTTTAAATTTTATTCAAGTTTTATTATTCACATTTCACGTTTCTATAAATTTATATTTTAAAACATCTTTCACGTTTTTATACATTTATATTTTAAGCATTTACACATTGTTATATTTTTCATATTTTTAAATTAATGTTTTACATATTTCAAAACATTCACAATTTATTTATTTAGTTAGTTAGTTAGTTATATTTAATATCATTATTTTTACTATATTTTATTCTAAGCAGCAGCAACAGTTTTGGCTATGTTTTATTTAATTTATTTCTGTTTAGATATTTTTGTTAGTTTTTAATTTATGAAAGTTGACAATTTATTAATCTTATTAAAAAAGTTCTGATGGTGTACCTGTATGAAGGAGTAGTGGCATTAAAAAAATTACATTAGAAAACTAAATAAAACATTTTTAATACATTTATGTCATATCTAAATTACGATCAGTGGTAATCCCCCTTTCAGTATCCCCCCTCTACTTCCACTGTTACATTTCCCAGTCTCCTTTCCCGACTCCTGTTCTCTCTGATACTCCGCTTTGCCCTCCTCCCCTCCTGAAAACTCCACCAGCATTACCTTCCGCCGCTGTCCGCTTTTCACTGCAGTCTCCCCCTACTTTCTGCTAGCACCTGGTTCCCGCCTTGTCACTGCCCCTTTCGACATTTCGCTGTTCCTAACTGCCGCCAGAGCAAGAATCTGTTGATACTTGTCCACATAGTTTATATACACCGTATATAATTTCATACACTGGCTGACTAGTTTAATTTATTCTGCTTCTTATACATTTATCTTCGCTAATACAATCCCTTGTTACTCCGAACACGCTGGTCACGGTCCACCGACCACCACACATTATTAGTTTTAACTTTTTTTTAATATTTGTCTTATATGTTAATAATATGCCTTTGTGTTGTGCCATTTAATGTGTATCAGTTTGTTGTAAAATTAAAACTGAATATGCCATTGCTGTAAAATTTGATATAAACTCTATCATTATTATAAAATTTAATATAAACTATAGCTCTGTTTTAAAATTATATATAAAATATACCTTTGTTATAAAATTTAATATAAACTGTATCGTTTTGTTATGAAACTTAACAGAATTTATCTTCGTGTTACACAATTCAGTACAGAATGTGTCTTTTTGCTACAACATTGAATATACAGATAGATGAAGTTCTTATTTATATTAGAATGTCTTGTGTTACAGAATGCAATAGAGATGTGTGCGTGTGTGTGTAGGTGTGTGTATGTGTTAGTATATATTAAAAGTAAACAAAGATAATAAGACTTGTGGACACACAGTTATATATCTAGTATAAATGTAAGAACGGTGAGAAAAAGGCAGGTCTCACGAACATATCGAGATCACACGACTAGCGAAAACACGATGTTGTACACTACAACTCTTTGATCAGTGTCTTTTATGAGACTGTGCAGTCTGGGTCAAAGTTCACCAGGTTTGTCTGTCTGCAAAAACATGTCTAGTGTCAGTATGTATCTAATATATGTGTGCGTGCGTGTGTGTGTGAGAGAGAGAGAGAGACGGAGGGAGGGAAAATGAAAGTATCAGTAATTAGATATACACTCATAAAGTGAGAATTAGATAGATACGCATTCAGACGGGAAGGAAGCAAGAAAGAGACACACGGGAAAGAGAGAAAGAAATAGACACATACAGGGCAAGAGAGAGATGAAGAAAGAGACAGAGCAAAAGAGAAAGAAAAAAAAAAAAGAAGGAAAAAAATTGTTGATTTACTGACGGTGTTTGACCACACACGATAATTCTTCACGCTGTTTTCCAGGTTAATGAGTACCCACCCATCCCACTCCCTTCCTGGTGGGTCCTCTTCCAAATATCGCTCTCAGCACAGTCACGACGCAGCAATTAAAACTGTATTTTAACGGAATTATCTCCCTTTGTGATAGACTGTTACAAACAGTGATAAACGGGGAGCGCCACGGGGAGGGGGAATCAGCTGTGATTAAGCAGTGGGTGAGAGGCGCGGGCCTGCGTCTCACAAAGACGACAATGAGACGAAGAGTGAAAAGGTGCACGACACAAAGCGAGGAATCTCTTTCAGATCGGCTAAATTAAGCGACCAAGGTGTTAACTTATGAGAGGAACAACACACTGGTTAACTACAGTGTACCGCTCGCTCGCCCGACATCGCCTCCAGACAACCGCCGAGTTGTCGTTCTTGGCCATAATTGGCTTAATTTATTCCTATTTACACACACGATCATTACTGGATGTTCAAAGTCAATAAATTAGATTTTTTTTTAAATTATTTATTAAGCGTTTTATAAACTTTCGTTAATATCACAGTTCTACAATGCTGAAAATATAATAGAGTTTTTCTTTGTTTGTTTGTTTTTAATTATTTTTTTTTATCTATTTATTTTTAATTATTAACAAAAATAATATTATATTTTCTAGTGAAAAATACGTTTCTGATTAAGATTTCGTGAGTATTAAACAAATATTAGTAGAACTCTCTCTCTCTCACTCTTTCCTTCTTCTTCTTGTCTATAATCTCTCTCTTTCTCTGTGCGTATGTTTGTTTGTTTATGCATCCGTATGTAAGAAAAAGAATAATTCATGTTGTTTAAATTTCTAAATGAAAAAAAAAAAAAAAAAAAGTAAATCCCTGCAGTACGAGTTTATATGTCAGTAATTACTGCAATAATTATTACATAATCAACAGAAAGAACTTCGCCAACGACATGTAGACTGTTTTACAGACTACGTTGTCGTTTTCGTGGTACAGAAACTGACCGACTTGGATATACTAAAAATACACGCAGATGTTATGTGAAAACAATTGACAAATTCGGCGGTTACATCAAGTTCCCAAGTTTGCGAGTTTGCATACTCCCCTTTGAATGACTTTGTTTTCAGTTGAACTAACACGCTGAGACGCTGCTACAAGGGAACACAGTTCACTTTGAAGTAGCAAGTTCTGTGTGCTCGAGTATTGGGAGAAGGCAGACGCAAATATTTCAGTCAAATAAGAGTTTAACTTAAAATACACGCCAAGGTGATTTCTACATTTAACAAACAAACCTCGATGTTGACGGTTATTTTTTACATCCATCAAGTAGGGCTGGTTTCCTATTGCAATCACGACCAAACGGCAGTAACAACATTAAGATGAAACGCTAAGTAGCAGACGACAATATTTGTTTGAGTTCGGCACGCCTAAAATACCCAACTCAACATGGGAAAAACTGGCGGGAGGAACGCTTTAATGACGTCACAACAGTCTGATTCACGTGATTAGAACATAGTACTCATAACATTACATTTTTATTAAATGAACTGGCTTGGTCTCAGATTATTATCAATGTACAGTACACGTTTTACTTACTTACATACTAACCTACTTACTTACTTATTTACTGACAGGGGTACTTAATATTTTTTATTTATATTTTATTTTATTTTATTTTTTCACATATGTTTGGTTTTTAATTTTTATTTTATTATTGTATTTAGGTGGGGTTTTTGTATTTATTTCATTTATTTAGGTTTTTTGGTGGGGAGGTTTGGGGGGGGCGTTCTGGTCTGGGTTTTTTTGCGTTAAAGGCTCATTTTACATATTACTGACACAGATTACATATAAGTCTCGTCGTCATGATTACCTTTATTGCCAAAGTGAGGTAGGTGCATTAAAACAGATGATTGAATTTATCACCCGACACACCGCAGAACAGACGTTTAGTATCTTGTATTTGCTACGTAGGTGAATGTAACTTTTGTAATTTTATTTTATTTTATTCTGGTAAAGCTTACATTTCAACAAAATTTAAATCTTTATTTCACTTCTTGGCTGGTGGATTCGTTTTTTTTTTTTTTTTTTTTTTTTTTTTTTTTTTTTTTTTTTTTTTTTTTTTTTTTTTTTTTTCTTTCTATTCTTTATTCTTAAATAATATTTGTTTCTTATTTATTTATTTATTTATTTACACTTGTTTTGTTCTTAGATTTTGTTTGTTTGCTGTTGTTGTTCTTTTGTTGGGTTCTTTTTTGTTAGTTTGTTTTGTTTTGTTGTTTTTTAATTTAGTTATGATTACAGGGTTGTAAGATCGAGTCCAGGTAATGACATGTTAATCTTCACGTCACAAAGGAGCAGAATGTTCAAACCTGAAGTCAAATTTACACTCACATTCAAAAAAACAAACGTCCAAGTAGCGATATGTGAGAAAGTCAACATGCGGCAGGTTTGCGGCACTTGACGATAGTTGTCAGCAAATCTCAAATTAGTGGACAAAGACTGTAACAAGTGGTGAGAAAAACAACAAGTGTCCGCTGTGTCCAGTGTGACCACTGTCCACTAATTCCTTATACATGTCCCAGTCCGGCCTGAACCCGCCACAAACACGTGATTTTTTTTTCTACTGAATAAACACGTGACTCTTTTCTACTGAATTTAAATACTTAACCGTTGTCTACTTAATCATATATGCCATTGTTTTCACTCAACCTCAGAAGTTTTCTAGTAAACTTCAATCCGTGACTATTTTCTACTAAACTTTAAACCGTGACTGTTTTTTACTGAACTTCAACACGTCACAATTTTCTTTTAAACAAACACGTAAAAAGAACTTTGAGTAAATTACCTAACATCAAATGTATATTCTAGCTGTTTATTTTCGAAATAGATTAAAAATTTACTATACAGCGTACGATACTTATTAAATTTCTTATGTGAATTTGTCTCATTTTTCTTTAATGTAGATATGTGTCTGTGTGTATGGGTGTCCGTGTGTGGGTGTGGTGCAAGCATACATTTCTTGGTTCTATACATAGGACAGATGTCAATGGTCATCTAATCTACAGAAACTGAGTCGTATGCTATTGAAAACGACACTTTTGTACGGACAATGGTCAGTTTTGTGGTATTAGAAAAGCTGACCTTCCTTATTAAGCCTATAAAATAAATAAACGCGATTAACTGAAAACTATTTAACAGCTGCGCACTAATTTACGCCACGTTGGCGACGTCCATTGTGTCGTAGGTACTCGTTGACGTCCCAGTCGTAGTGTTTGAGTTGTCTGTCTGTCTGTCTGTCTAGTACTGCAGTCACTTTTCAAGTGTAATCCGCACTTCAAGTGTCCAGTTAAAACCGTCAATGACCACAATGAACAATCATCTACTATTGTCAAACCTCTCGCTACATTCGCATCAACCCCGCCAACAGCAACACCCCCCCGCGAAAGATATTTCTCCTTTCCTTTATCATCTTTGACTATCTGTCACTTTGGCTAACGCCCACCACAATGACGGTGGAGAGGTGGGCGGGTGGGTGTGGGGATATGTGGGTGGGAGGTATACCCGTATGCTATTTGCCATATGTTTGAAGCTGAATAACGTAGGCGGTAACAATTTGAATGTAATTCAATATTTTGTTACTCGAAACATCTAAATTCGATCTATACACGATTTTATTATTTTAAATTAATTTTTATTTCTTAAATGAACAACATTTTTCAGTAATACTGACTTTTGAAAACTCTGTTTATAAAATGGTCTGTACACAGTTCTGCTGTAACTTTCATATAAATAGTACACATCACTTACTGTTATTACTACCACTACTACTACTACTACTACTACTACTACTACTACTACTACTACTACTACTTTTATTATTATTATTATTATTATTATTATTATTATTATTATTAATTATTAAAATAAATAAAAGAGTAGGACATTTTTAAAACTTATTTAAATGTAAAATAAAATAAAATAAAATAATGTTTCTTTATTTAAATGACGTATCCAATTTGAAAAACAAAAAATATGTACTAATTTGATCGTGGTCCTTGTCGTGGAGCTAGTAATATTAATAGTCGTCGTAGTAGTAGCAATAGTAATAGCAGTAGTCGTAGTAGTAATTAAAAGAAAGAAAACTAAGTTTTATTAATGATTTTTATTTATATTTATTTATTTTATTTTATTTTATTTTATTTTATTTTATTTTATTTTATTTTATTTTATTTTATATATTTACCTTTCATATGTTTAAAATATATTGTAATTATGAATCAGTTATGTTATGATTTCTCTTTCTTTTTTCTTTCTCCCTGTTTTCAATAATCATCGACATAAGATTATAATCATCACTGTAATTCTAACCACTTTGGTGCCCTTTACCATTAAAGACACACAACACGTAATTATGCCGACATGGCTTCGTAATACGGGTTACCATTCAGGTAATAATTCGAACATTTATCCAAAAAATTATTTTTCAAATAGAAAAATTATCTATATACACACGCGATATCATTTAATATAGAATTAATTACTTCTCTGTGTGTATAGAGTGAAATATTTTCAACGTTGGTAATTATGAACATCTATTAAATTTTAATTTATGTTATAAAATTTGTTGCTAAATAACACTGTAAGACAGTTAATACATACAAAATTGAGTTAACATGGGTATTTAATTAACATGTTTCTTTAATTGTCTGCATTTAATACCATTATACATGTTCAATAATATAATTATGTTTAATTGATATAATCCGTAACGATTATAATAATTTATTTAATTCACATAATTTACTTAGTGTATTTTGTTAGCGAATAAAATTGAAAATAAATTACCTACGTTCCAGAGTTTAACATCGCTAAGTATTTAAAATATTATTATATGTATGCGTTTAATTAACAGTTTAAAATTATTGAATTATGACCCGAATGGCCCACCATAGTTTAGTTGGGTTCTAATCTGTTCTCTTGTGCTGTATAAAACTTTGTGTTTGCCTTTTCAGGTTTATCAAATATGTGTGCAAACATCGTGTGAAGAAATCTTTGTTTTCTTCTTGTGTCGACCACGGCAAACACACAAAGTGTACTGCAACAGTGAAAAGGTCGATCTCTTTGATGTACACCTTACAGACAGGTAAATAATTAATTATGAGTTGTGTCGGAATTTTTCTCATTCACTGGTCTGACTCTTACAGGTAGAAAACGAAAGTCAATATTTAGTAATGTACATTGTCACGTGTTGGTTTACTCATTTACTACATCGTGTGGGTGGTGTCTCACTTCACTAATTGACGTCGCCGACGTGTTTGTGGTAATTATGTTAACGCAAAACTATTTGTTATGTAAGAAGTTTCTAAAGCTTTTATCTGGAGCCAAAACTGAAAAGAATTTTAAGTTATACAAGAATTATAGCAAACTGTAAAACTGAATATTTGATTTAAACGTTGCTGTGCAGTATCTGTTGGTATTTGATATTTAACCGTATAGGTTAATAATAAGTGGTCTTTAAAACGTGTGTTATTTATAGCTAACCTTTTAATTTTTTTTTTTTTTTGTACGTTGTGCTAACAGGTAATATAAATACATTTTGTTTACCTTCATTTTCATTTAACTGAAAACCTTGAGACATATCTGTATAGAAAGTGTTAGTCTGAGAAACGAGGTCACATGATCATACTTGTATTTGACAATATCTACAACTCTTGTTTGTTTATATTCATTCTTTAAAACTACTGAAAACTGTTTCTCTTCGTCAGAGGGTGGGTGGGGGTGTCGAGACCCTGCGCAGGTCAGCTGGAGCCGCCCTTTGGCTGTGTGTTGTTTTCCTGAGGAGCGGTTTAAGTGTATGTTTTAATTACACCCCCATCTGTGAGTGGAGGCGACACCTGGCGGCCAGGTATGCGTCGTTTTGTTTGTTTTGTTAATTGTGTAGTGTGTGGGTGAAGAACACTCCGGATGATAAATCACGACCTCCGCTTCATTTAACACGCTCGTGAAGACTTTTCCAATTACTTCCTTGAAACTCGCCAGTAGTAAAAGTGATACAGAGAAAACAATCCATACGCTAAATTCACCGCCGAATAAATATTTTTTTTTTTTTTTTTTTTTTTAATAATTTCTGATTCAAACAAAGACCCACGCGCCACGAGCAGGTCAGTCGATGGGTCATTTGTTCACTACAGAACGCGCCCAATTAAGTCCAGTTTGACCAATGGTCAGAGACTTGTCAAAGCTTTGTAACAAAAGAGAAGTTTGTTTACTCTTTTAACCACCACACTTGTTTCACCAGAAAACATATAACTACATTAAAAAAACATAACATATAACTACATAAAAAACATAACATATAACTACATAAAAAAACATGAAATATAACTACATAAAAAACATAACATATAACTACATAAAAAACATGAAATATAACTACATAAAAAAACATAACATATAACTACATTAAAAAAAACGTAACATATAACTACATAAAAAACATAACATATAACTACATAAAAAACATAACATATATTTACATAAAAAACAACATATAAATACATAAAAAACAGCATATAACTACATCATAAAATATAGCATATAACTACATCAGAAAACGTAACATATATACAAAGTGAAGATAATTTTAAAATTTTAAACTATTAATAACACACGTTTGTATAAACTCATTTATTTATTATTATTTATCTGTTCAGTTTTCTCTAATATGTTATCAGTATGAAATTCGACTTAAAGCTTTAGAAACTTCTTACATAACAAATAGTTTTGCGTTAACATAATTACCACAAACACGTCGGCGACGTCAATTAGTGAAGTGAGACACCACCCACACGACGTAGTAAATGAGTAAACCAACACATGACAATGTACATTACTAAATATTGACTTTCGTTTTCTACCTATAAGAGTCAGACCAGTGAATGAGAAAAATTCCGACACAACTCATAATTAATTATTTACCTGTCTGTAGGTGTACATCAAAGAGATCGACCTGTTCATTCTTTCTGGCGTTGTGTATTATCGTTAAAGGTGAAAAATGATACATACAGACAGACGGACAGACAGACATATACATACATATAAAGTGGTAGAGATTACTGATTATAAATAAAAAAACAGAAATCTCTTCGATTTTGATTAGATAAAGATAGATATTTTCATTAATCTAAGAAAAATTTCAGATTTATTTCTGTGATTACTAGTATACAATTTAAAATAATTTATTATTATCAACGTTATCATTATCATTTATTATTATTAATGTTATCATTATAATTTATTATTATTAAAGTTATTATTATCATTTATTATTATAAACGTTATATTTATAATTTATTATTATTAATGTTATCATTATCATTATCATCACATTAACTATGATTGCAATATCTGATCATCACTTTTTAATTATCATCGTCATTACAACTTTGTTGATCTTTCTAGGTGAACAATCATCGACATCAGATGATGATCATCATTGTCATTCTAACCACCCAGGTACCCTTTGTCATAAGAAATAACATTTAAAAGTTCAGTTTATTTAATTAAACAAATTTAAACCTAAAAAAAATCCAGATATTTTTTAATTTAAATCATACTTCTACTTGAACAGAAATTTTGAGCGTAAAAAAACCTTGTTTAGAACTGAAAAAAAAAAAGAAAGAAAAGAAAAGAAAACAGAACTAATAAAAATTGGACATAAATATCCCCAGATGTCGGTTATTAAATAAACGAGTAGGGGGTGAATCAAAGGCGGGTGAGGTGTGTGTGTGGGTGTTTGTGTGTGTAAGATGCGGGTATGTAACAAAGTCAGAGTTGTTACCACTTCACGCTTGTGTAGAACTGAGAGGACGTTGTGGTGGTAAACTAGACATTATTCTCATTTAGCACCGCCGCCCGCCCTCTGTCGATCTGCCCCCATCACACTGGGAGCTGTTGTTGTAGACAACGTTTGTGTAAAGGCAGACACGACGGCGACATGGACACAAACAATGAGATGTGGACACGCGCTCAGATAAAGCAGAGATAGAGTTTTGATGAATGAGTGTTTATTAATACCTGCCTCTTCTCACAGTTGTGCGTGGCAGGTGAAACATCAAAGAAAAGCTCGGATGAAGCGATCACAAAGAGAGAGAAAGGAATCTAACAAGATCACACTTTTCAGATTAACCCGCGCTGCCAGCAACACAGACTGGCCACAAAACGAGGTCGACCACTGACCAGGTGGTCATCAGCTAGAAGTGTGAGGACACACGACATTGGTCAGTTTATGACATCTAACCACTGATAATCACCAACTCTCTACCCACCAACAGATGCACAGGTTAAAGCTGAAATTATCAGCATTATTGCATGGAACTAACAAAAACGCGGAGAAGTGTAATTTTCTCTCCTATAATCTGCACATGTCTGCAGAAAGTCTCCATGAAACAGCTCTGTTATTATAAGATTTACCGCTGCCAGATGTGCACAGTCTTCTTAGACAGTGAATACAGAAAACTGCCAAATGCCTATAAATCATCGTTTTAATGTTCCGAAATGAAACGAGAACTGCCGAACTCAGTAAAAGTATTTACCACCAGTTACACGTCTAGTAGTGGTAGTAGTTATACTAGTAGTAGTAACAGTAGTAGTAGTAGTAATTGTGTTGTTGTTGTTAAAAATAGGTATGCGAATACGTGCTTGAATGTGCATGTAAGTTTGCATGATGTATGTGTATAATGTATGTGCGCGTGATGTATGAATGTGTAATGTATGTATGTGTGATGTAACCATTCAGCACATTGTTCAGTAGACTATAAGTGATTAATAAAACTGTTTGGTGTTGACAGTCGCGGACAGTACTTGCGGAATGTAAGTGTGATATTAGTTACGTGTGGTTGCGTTCGATTCGTTTCTCGAGGCGTTGACGTTGTGTGGATCAGAGAACAAAAAGGGTAAAATTCGATTCATGCACTCGACTGTAACGCATGAGAGGGGTGTGTGGAAGTTGAGGGGGGACACCAGGAAGAAAACAGAGGGGTGAGAAACGACTTGTGTAATCACGCTGGTCTGATTTGTACACAAAACGACGTAAACTCAATTAACGCCGTTCACACAGTTTCACCACCTCGCTGCACTCGCTTTGTGTTTCACTCACGTCTGTCCGACCGTCCGTAATTGATCACAATTAACACATTCCTTGAGCTGGTCGTCAACTGCTGTTTAAACTCTGGAATGTTCGTCGTTTATTTTTTAATTGTGTTCGCTAACAAAACCCGCTGATTGGGTGACTGCTGTATTCTCTAAACGTATCTGTACACAAAACATTCCTGCTGTGTGTGTGACTGACTGACTATACGCATGCGTGTGAGTGTGCGTTCATTTTTCAGTGCATGTTACCAAATTTTGTATCATGTTATGTTTAAATCAGAGAGTCTTTGCAAATGCTTGCAATATAATTAATTAGTTTTTATTTAACATTTTATGTATGTATGTATTACAGAGTGAGGTGTTTGTGTGTGTTTGTATATAGTCTGTGTGTATAATCTGAGTGTGTGGTGTTTCTGTGTATCTGTATGTGTATGAAAACTTCATCTGAGACAAGTCAAGTTGTAGTTGATCATCTGTGAATACTCCCATCCACTCCTACTCTTGCACGTGCAAAGAATCACGTGTGTTACGGAGGTCAGACAATCGGATGACTTTGGGAAATATGCTCACTTCATGATTTTACCATTCTCTTTTCTTAACGTGAACATTGTGTTCAGGTGTAGGCGGCGGTTTTCACGCTTTTTTTTTTGTTTTTTTGCTTCTTCTAATCCTCCCACTAAGATGCGCAAGTGAAAAAGATCAATTTCGGGTGGCCTCCCTTTATTTAGCAATGACGTCATCTGATAGTGATTCGTCTTTTGATTGCGGAGTTAAGTGACTGGCGCTGTTCTGTTAGCAGCACTGAACACAACGTGTGATGGACAAAACATACAAAGTCTATCATCATTGATGTACATTAAACTTTTTTTTTTTCTTCTTCACCTTTAACCATTGTCTCAGTTCAGTCCAAACTAGGAAAACTAGCATGGCTCGATGACGTCACAAGTAACCAGTCACGCATTATTCAGTGCCGCTAATTCCTGCAGAAAAGTACGTCAATGATGACAGCTGAAAACGACGACAGCGAAGTGGTATTTACACAACGACCATCAAAAACCTATAACAGGCAAATAAATAGGTTTTTACCTGAAAGCGTTTTTGTGTTAATGATTTGAAAAGACTGACATTAAAACACCAGAAATTCTGCTCGATTAAACACGTTCTATTGCCGATTATGAAAATATACCGCTTCTGGCAACTACGTGAGTGTTGTTTTTAAATAATTATTTTTATTAAAGCTTCAGGAAAATTATGCTTTATATTTTCCAAATTTAGTTTCTAATGGCCACATATTCTGGGTTCATCTTGTTTATGTGAAGGCGTTGTTAATTGTTATTTTTGTCTCTTTAAAAAAAAAAAATATATCTATCTTTCGTCTTTCATCATCTTCAGAATTTAATTTGTATCCTGTATGTGTGTGTGTGTGTGTGTGTGTGTGTGAGAGAGAGAGAGAGAGAGAGAGAGAGAGAGAGAGAGAGAGAGAGAGAGAGAGAGAGAGAGAGATTTCAGAATATAAACGAATAGAAAGACATATATATAAAAGAAAGATAGACGGAGCTATATGAAACAAACAGACGCAAAACAGACAGAATGATTGGTTAGAAAAATTAAGAAATAAGTCTGCTATTTCATACCATATTTTCTCGTTTAATACCATTTGATATCGCGTTGATGTGATATATTTTAATATGATTTTTGATGTGTGATTTTGACGATTTCAAATATTACTTTCATATTCTGATACACAATAACATTGCATGTAATTACACCAAAACTTTACACAACAATGTTTGTCATAGATGTATTTTTCTACGGCTGAACTTGTTACACGAGTATTTTTATGTATTTTTATATCGTGCTCTGCTATCTTTGCTTTCGCTCGCTTTCCTTTCTTTTTTTCTGGCTTCTATCAGGATTTGCTTTGTAATCCTCTGCACTTTGTTGAAGACGACGGCGCTGTCGATGATGTTTTTCATCTGGTGTTTACAAATAATAGACCGGTTCCAAACTACATCTTACTCTCGTTATCGGACCACCTTGACAGCGCCTCTAGCTTCTGTGCACGGTGCTCCTCATCTGTTCTTACTTTATAGTCTAATCGTTTACTTCTTGTTACCTGTTTATAGAATAATTTAATAAAATTAACTACCTGTCACGTGTTTATTTAATGATTTAATAGTTTACTGCTTGTTACGTGTTTATGTAATAATTTAATAATTAACTACTTGCCACGTGTTTATTTAATAATTTAATAGTTTACTACTTGCCACGTGTTTATGTAAAAATTTAATTGTTTACTACTTGCCAAGTGTTTATGTAAAAATTTAATAGTTTACTACCTGTCACTAGTTTATTTAATAATTTAATAGTTTACTACTTGCCTGCCACGTGTTTATGTAAGAATTTAATAGTTTATTATTTGTTACGTGTTTATGTAAAAAAATTATAATTACTACTTGCCACGTGTTTATGTAATTATTTAGTAGTTTACTACTTGTCACGTGTTTATGTAATATTTTAATAGTTTACTACTTTTCACGTGTTTATGTAATAATTTAATAGTTTACTACTTGTTATTCGTGTAACTTTTTCTGTGACTGTGATTACTGTGTAACTGTGTGGTATTTATGTAAGAATGTGTATTTTCTTGTAACAATATTACACTTTAACTTTGTGTGTTTTTCTGTAACAATGCTACACATTAACTGTGTGTGTTTTCTTGTAACGTTGTCACACGGGTAACTGTGTTTTTCTGTAACAATGCTACACACGTCACACTGTCTGTTTTTTTACAAACAATGTTACACATTAACTTTGTGTGGTATTTTTTGTGTGAGGTATTCACATTCATCATTTTCACATTCTTCCAGTCAGTGATGTTCGCTGGGGGTCAGGTGTAATGGCAAACACGATGTCTTTGTTTCACAGTTACTCTCTGATGTAAAACGAGTGTGAAGACCACACAGCAACATCTCACTTAAACAGAGCTCGGTTGAGAAATATCACACTTTACCATTCACCACCTTAAACACTCTGTAACGAGTTCTTAATAACATTTATTTATTAATTTTTATTATTATTATTATTATTATTATTATTATTATTATTATTATTATTATTATTATTATTATTGTGGGTGTTCTTGTTTTTGGTGTTATTATTGTTGTTGTTGTCTTGTTGCTATAATTATTATTGCTATTATTGTTACTGTTGTTGTTGTTGTTGTTGTTGTTGTTGCTTGTGTTGTTATAAAGCACGACAAAACAGATAATATGCACCTATTACAGTTACGTTCTAAGCAGTCGACACATAACAAGTAATAAAATATATCAAGCCCCACCCGTCTGGATCTGACGTCATCACTCTCGAAAAACTAATGGTGACGTAAAACGATGCTGTGTAAGTCGTATTATCGCACCGACACGATGATACAGTGACGCTGTAATGTTATTTGTAACACGTCGTGACAGCTCGATATGTTGATGTGACGAGAGATCGACATTCCTGTCACTGTTGTAGATAAAACGTAGATAGTACATCACACTTTACGTTCCTCTTTGACAAGATAATAAGTACAGTTGATACTGATCACACACAATAAGTGAGCATTAACTGCACAAAGCTAAGTTCATACTGATTATACACAGGTAGGTTAATATTTATAATGCACAGGTAAGTTAATATTAATTGCACACACAGGAAAGTTAATACTGATTACACACACGTAAGTTAATGTTGGGTACACACACGTAAGTTAATACTGATAATACACAGCTAAGTTCATATTGATTACACAGGTATGTTAA
Organism: Chrysomallon squamiferum; assembly: GCA_012295275.1. Classification (NCBI taxonomy): domain Eukaryota; kingdom Metazoa; phylum Mollusca; class Gastropoda; order Neomphalida; family Peltospiridae; genus Chrysomallon; species Chrysomallon squamiferum. Next base: position 5,944,363 of record CM022670.1, read on the forward strand.
TATTGATTATATACAAGTCGTTTAATATTGATTATACAGAGGTATGTTAATATTGCTAACACACAGATAAATAAAAACTGCTTACACACAAATAAGTTAATATTAATTACACACAGGTAAGTTAGTATTGATTACACACAGGTAAGTTAATATTAATTACACACAGGTAAGTTAATATTGATTACACACAGGTAAGTTAATATTAATTACACACAGGTAAGTAAATATTGCTTACACACAGATAAGTTAATATTAATTACACACAGGTAAGTTAATATTAATTATACACAGGTAAGTTAGTATTGATTATACAAAGGTAAGTTAATATTTATAATACACAAGTAAGTTAACATTGCTTACATACAGGTAAGTTACATTGATTACACACAGGTAAGTTAATACTGATTACACACAGGTAGTTTAATATTTATAATACACAGGTAAGTTAATATTGATTATACAGAGGTATCTTAATATTTATAATACACAGGTAAGTTAATATTAATTACACACAGGTAAGTTAATATTGATTACACACAGGTAAGTTAATATTGATTACACACACGTAATAGGTAAATTTTAAATTCCTAATAACCAAAAGATAATCAAATTTTTAAAGAAGAAATTCACTGTCTATTGGAAATATCTGTACACACACACATTCACACACACACACATAAAAAAATACTCACGTATAAATGTTAGAAAGTGCTTACTTTTGATTTAACCAAATGTCATTTTTTTCTCTCGCTCCCTCATATATTTCACTTTACCTTTAATCTACTCCCCCCACCCATCCCCCCAAAAAAACACCAAAACCACCAACAGCAATAAAACAACAATGGAAAAGAAGAAGAAGAAGAAAAACATACAAAAAAAACAAAAAAAACAACAACAAACAAACAAAAAATCATTCCACTATATATAACATGTGTGCAGCGCTTGCAACCACTCTCGGTTTGTTTTAATGGTGTGTATTGATGTAAGTTGATTAACTCTGACAAATGGATGTAAATAAATAGTTTTTCTTGTAGTAATTTTGTCGAGAACGAACTGGAGCAGACATTCGGAGATAGTAGAACTGTCATGTTCAGTATAGCGAGATAACGAAACTTGTCTTGTGCGATGCTATTGGCTCGGAAAACCTGTCTCGTCTGTGAAATCTCGAGTCAGCTGGATCGATCCTCGCCAGATGATGAATCAGAAACTGTCTGGCTTCTAGACTGTAAATTTATCTTTAATATCTTCGAACGTAATCACGTTCTCAGACAGGTACGTACTTACTGTCTACGTCTCTCTCTCTCTGTCTGTATGTCTGTCTCTCTCTATTTCTGTCAGTGTACCCCTTCTCTTAGTCATGCAGTACACTAGAAGGACTACAGCATTAAATGAGAAATGATGAATAAACAGAAACAGATAGACACCAACAGGCATTTAGAAAGAAGATAACATGCACATAAAAATATATATATATATATATATATATATATCTAAAAAAAAAAAAAGAAGAAAAAAAGCTATAAAAAGTTAAGTGAGCATTAGAGATTTGAAAGAAGATGTAGAGTCAGAGTAAGAAATTTAAGAAATAGCTGATAACACATCGACTCTCGAAACAGCAGGCACTGATTTTTGTACTCCACACATCCAAATAGAAGTTTTATACTGTTACACATTCAAGTAGAAGTTTTATACTGTTACACATTCAAATAAAAGTGTTTATATTATTACATATTCAAGTAGACGTTTTATTCTGTTATACATTCAAGTAAAGTTTTATATTATTACACATTCACGTAGAAGTTTTATACTGTTACATATTCAAATAGAAGTTTTATACTGTTACACATTCAAGTAGAAGTTTTATACTGTTACATATTCAAGTACAAGTTTTATACTGTTATACGTAGATTTCTCATTCTATGTTTCTGTGTGTTCCTCAAATACAAATAAAATGGAAAGCGGTTGATAAAAACGTAAAAAAGTTGCTGGTCTGTCCAAAGTTGTATCTCTGCAGGTTAGAATCAAAGGGCAGCGTACACAAATTACATCATAATAAATCATATATGAACCTGATAGTTGGAGATGTACTTGTTGATACTTTTATTCAATGAAAACGTTATCATTCGCACCTGACGTCTTTCTAACTTTAGAACCAGTCACCCGGTACAAAGTGTGCTGTGAGACCTATCTCCAGTCGAGTCTGTTCGATTGTCGTAAACAGCGATTAGAACGTGTGTTCACCACCGACTCTCAGATAACGAGCGAACTCGCGTCTCACGATTTCTCTCGCTAACGAGTTTTCTAATAAAACAGACGAAGAACATCGCAAATACTCTCATCAGCCGAACACCTCTAGATTCTCTCCGACCGGCCTCTCCACACACGACCAGGCAGCTCGTTTTCGGAGAAAAGCGCACTGAGATTAAAATCTTTAAGTAATTTACAGTGTATTTATTTTTAAAATGTAGGTTATAGATAGATCTAGCGTGTGTGAGATTAATGAAAGATAAAAAAAGCTGAGGAAAAAATCGAGATAAAAAAAAAAAAAAAAAGGTTCAGAAAGTCAGCTTCTCTACGGGAACAGAGGATCAAGTGGCGTGTTTACGTTATAAATATACTTTTCACATACACTGAGGATACACACGTAGAAACTACACCGCGTGTGCACATAACACGCACACGTACATACACACAATAACACACACACACACACATATATATACACACACACCCATACACACACACACACACACACACACACACACACACACACATATATATATGTACACACACACACACTATACTACACATATATGTATGTACATATACACAGATGCAGCAAGGTTGTCTTCATGGCTGAACGGTAACGTCGTCCGCCTTCGGACTGCGGGCGAATGGGTGCCGTACGTTCGAGTCTCGTCAGCGGCATCTGTGAGGTCGTGATTGGACTCTGTCCTCCTGCCCAGTGCAGTTCCCAAATACTGTCTGTGTGCAGAGTCTAATGAGACGTACATAAGACAGAGAACATTCAAATCCTAAAAAACAAACATACATACTACAAACCCACTCGGACAGAGACACGTATACAACTTTTATAGAGTAATACATATAACCTATGTATTGTAGTATTTATATATTTAATATAAACACATAAACTGTTTCGAGATATGACCAAAAAAAAAAAAAGAAGCAGTTTTGCAAATACTCGGTAAATGGTCATTGACACTCACACATTCATACATGCACAGACATGCACACATATAATTATTTTTATTAGTGTCAGGAAATTTATGCTTTA
>CM022670.1:5952660-5965160 GCA_012295275.1 Chrysomallon squamiferum
TCTAACAAGGTTTTTTTACCTTTTTTTCCCCCAAATTCGTTCTACGAAGTCTTCGATTTATAAAAAAAAAAAATAATAATAATAATAAAATCACGGGACAGACTAACAGTAGTGTTTAGTTACTGCGTGTGTCAAACTCACTGGGGAATTATTTTGAAGTTATTGTTATTTTTGTGGGTGTAAACTGAGCGATATGATTGTTTACACATTAATGTTGACAGCCCAGTGTCACAGAAGGCGTGGCGTTCGGCAGGGCGGGGCTGGTGGAGGTGCATTTTAACAATGCGTGGCGAACATGCACACTGAGTTTATTAATAACACAGACGTAACACGTGTGAAAACAAAACAAAATGTTACATCTAGTACGTATACTCGACAAAACAAAATACTCGCTAATATAGACTGCAACCATTAATATGTGATTCAAATTTGCAGACATTAATATGTGATTCAAATTTGCACACATTAATACATTAACACATAACACTACACAATTACAATTCACATTTGCACACATTAATACATAACACATACATACTACACACATTAATAACAGACATTAATACATAACACATACATACTACACACATTAATATGTGATTCAAATTTGCACACATTAATACATAACACATACATACTACACACATTAATATGTGATTCAAATTTGCACACATTAATACATAACACATACATACTACACACATTAATATGAGATTCAAATTTGCACACATTAAAATGTAACACATACATACTACACACATTAATATGTGATTCAAATTTGCACACATTAATACATAACACATACATACTACACACATTAATATGTGATTAATTCAACATACATACTACACACATTAATATGAGATTCAAATTTGCACACATTAAAATGTAACACATACATACACATTACACATTAATACATAACAACATCTACACACATTAATTTGACACATTAATGCGTAACACATACACATTACACACATTAACAAGTCACAATTATTTGACATACGTCAATACGTAACATTTATCTACGTAACTAAAATACATAATTCTCCATAATACGTAAATAAGTCATATTAATGTACACATACGTTCATACAATTACTTATTTACATATGCGATAATATGTAACATAAATACATAACCAAAATAAGTAATTCTTGTTTACTAATATGTTAATATGTATTTTTTTTCTCTATACATACATTAATACATAATTCAGTTTTTTGTATTCCTTGTGAATAGAGGGAAGTACTATGTTTTATTAGATATGTGCACCAGATGTAATGTCGCACTACAAAGAAAAAGCAGTGTGGAAATGTCACAATTTATCTCTACCGCTGTTAAGTGAACAAAATAAGAATGCACAAGTTGATCAATGGTTTAATTTCAAAGCACTGATGGTCTAGACACTTTAAAATCAATCAAACTCGTAGCTGTGAGTTGGCAGGCTTGTCTTCGCCGGATATGTCGTCATAACATACGTTCTTCTATGAGTGACGTCAGTGCTGACGTCATAATAAACCTGTAATCTTGTTTAAACTGAAGATTTCTTCTTCTTTTCTTGCTATCTTCATCATTAATATTTTTTCTTCTTCTTTTTTTTTTACTTTTTTTTTTTTTTCCCCTAGGTTCTGACATTAGTCTGGCGATATGAAACAGCAGGACATTACGTTGTTGGATTGCTCAACATCTTTCACGCAGTATGTCAGCGCACACACCTGTTAAATCAGGTACGACAGGTGGCCACTAATTAGGCAGTGACGACAGAGACGTCTGGAAGTTATACACGGCGTGTTTGTTCAACATGGCCACGCTGTTTCCACTTAAACGCAAAGTGCAGCAAAACAAAACTCAAGTCACTTGAACGTTCGTGTCTGTCTGCCTTCATGACTCACCCTCACGGGAGATACGGGGGGAGTAACCACCCGGCGTCTGTTCATGATCACATGCACGACTCCCTTCCCACGTCTGCTACACTGACGTTATCGCAAAGGAAACGTCAGTAATTGTGAGTGAATGTGTGTGTGTAAATTCGGGAAAACGTTTATGATGTAACTCAAGAGAGAGAAGAAACACAAGTTTTCTATTATCTACAGCACCAACTAATTTACACATTTTATACAACCCTCATGTGTTTTCAAAACACAACACAATATCTTACACAACTCTTGGATACATACGTATCATCTTTGCTAATCAGTTACATTTGATTTTGATATACAGGAAAAACAGTCAGACTAAATTGAAAATTGTGCATTAAAAATATAGTCGAAAATCGTAAAATATTGTAAACAGAAATGCCAAATAATTTAAATGATTTAAAATGTAAAAAAGTTAAATAACTTCAATAAGTCTAACTGTTGGTACAAGCTGTAAACACGTTTAAAATTTCGTCCAGTTCGAATACAGCAGACAACATTACTAAATTATTGCAATACGTTACAACTGTCGATAGAGAAATACTATCAAAACAGAACTCACACTAATAAACATGATATCTAAATTTTAACTTTTAAATCTGATTAACATAATTAGAGGTCAACAGAATTAGAACGGGACTTAACAAAGTCAGCATTGGAGGCAATAAAGTAGTACTAGGGATCAATAAAGTTATTAACTTGTCAACAAAGGCAGTATTAAGTGTCAACAAAGTTAGTACTAGAATCAACAAAGTTTATTAGAGTTAACAAAGTAAGTACTAGAATCAACAAAGTTTGCACTAGAGGTAACAAAGTTAGTATTAGAATCAACAAAGTTAGTATTAGAGTTAACAAAGTTAGTACTAGAATCAACAAAGTTAGTACTAGAGTTAACAAAGTACTAGAATCTACAAAATTAGTACAAGAATCAACAAAATTCGCATTAGAGGTAACAAAGTTAGTATCAGAATCAACAAAAATAGTAGTTCGCGCGCGCGGGTGTTGTTTCCACCAGACCGGAACTACTCTTTCAACTCTTTCAAGCCGCGTGGCGTTCATTCACTCGCCGCATTGTTTACGTGTCGAGTCGCCACTGTTGCGAATCGTCAGTTTTCTTTATGTATTTAATTTTAGAATGTTTATGCCTAATTATTTACGTATTTAGATGTCTTGGTACCAGAAAACCAGGAAAATCCTGAATGCCCCAAGCAGTCCGGATAATTGGTCCGGTACCTGTAATACAACAATGTTACAGATAAATTAATATCTTAGTATTATTTAATTAATCATTATACGAGACTTTATTATTATTATTATTATTATTATTATTATTATTATTATTATTATTATTATTATAATTATTATAAGAGTTTATATTAATTTAATAACGTTTTTTGCGGAAACATTCCGCGCTGGTGATAACATGTTTATCACACTTTCTATTCGACTGACGACGATGTCGCATCCGAGACCTCAGCAGATGGCGACAACATTCTCCCACGGCAACTAATCTCATCCCATGTTGTACAGTACATTTATCTTAGAAACGTACGTACGTACGTAAGTATAACTGTAGATGAGTTTTTTTGTGGGGTTTGCGAGGTTGTCATTTTTTTTTTTTTTTTCAGTGATTAAAAAAATTCAAAGTTGTTAGTCAAATAATTCCGAAGTTAAGAATTATTTAATATTAAATTTTTTGGCGAAATCTCGATTTTTAAAAGCCCGTTATGAAGCGAGATTGTCTCTGACAAAACTTATTTGATAATACGTCATAGTATGTGCTGCAAGTAATTTTTTTATATTCACTTTTTTTTTTTTTTTTCGTATCACATCGAGTTGGTGTTAGTAAAAGCTGTAATTTTTTAATAACAAAAATGACCTGAGAGCGGGGCTCAAAGCTGTTTACAGTGAAAACAGATTAAGAAACATGGACAAAAATTGGACAGATAATGAATTACAAACTAATAATAATACAAAAGTTATACATTTTGTGATGTGAATATAAATGGACCAGAAGCTGAATTTCACTTGGTGAGATTCTAAGAAATGACTTCTGAGAAATGTTCTGTTAGAATATGGAAATGGACTTAATGATGGAACTATCAAACCAAAGAGGAGTCTGAATAAGGAAATTTGTACTGAGTGACCTATGTTGTTATCTATTATGCATTTAATAGTACGTTTTGAACCAAGTTTCAAAAAATAACAACTGTAATTTTCTCCTGTAACACTAGTTAAACACATTTATTCCATCATCAGTTCCAATATTTATTTCCAAGGCACTACCACATCCACAGAAAAATCAAATAAAAAGCTAAATACTAGTGAATATATAGTCACAAATAAGAAGGCTATTTTTACAAACAACAGCTGAAGTCGCATTACTCTTTCTAGCATCAGAAATAAATAATCAACTCAAAACCTTCACAGATTATTTACATGAAGAAACGTCGTAGAACTAACCCCGACAAATAGTAGTGTATGAATAATGCTCGGGGAAACATAACGAATGTACCGCTACCATAGACTTTCACAATACAAGGAAACATTCGTGCAGTACCCGCAAACATAAGATTTCACATGTTCCAGTTTTTCAGTTTTTATTAAAACATGACTTAAGCGTTCAAGTGAGAAAAAATGAGTCAAAACAGAATAGCGGATGAAATAAAAACATAAACCAATCGCTTTGGAATACCTACCGGCCTACATTTATAGAACACACACACACACACACACACACACACACACACACACACACACACACACACATCAAACACATACATACATACATACATACATACATACATACATACATACTGAAACAAAAAAAAAACAGTTTAAAATAAAAAATTGGCTTGAACGTCATTTCAAAAGAGGATCTGCGAAAAAATTAATTTACAAAAAACATGCACTTGATAAGCAAAAGGATAGCTCAGTGATTTGATACAACTCACAGTTGTGATAAAATTGTTTAACTGAAAATACATAAATGATTACATACTGTGGTGATACATACTACAACCTTTTACATATCTGTAAAAATATGCTAAATACACTGCATTACATATATAAAATTTAAAAACAACAAAGAAAAAGGTCAAGGTCAGTAATAATAATAATAATAATAATAATGGTGATGGTGATGATGATGATGAAGATAATAATAATAAGAAGAAATATCGTTACTTTCCAGTGTTTCAGAATTATTAAAAATATTGTAAAATTATATCTACACCACTATACGATCAGCAAGTGATAAACATGAACTGTGCAAGCTCAAATAAAACAGAACATTTTAGCACACTCCAAAGTACAACACAGATAATTATCATACGAACAAATAATTCACACACATACACACACAGACACACTCACATATACATACATGCATACATACATACATATACACATAGTTATACATATACAGACACACATACACACACACATATATACATATATGAGCTAATACAACACATACCAATACAGTACAGTACAGCTAAATAATATCTCATAAACAGATACGTATCAATGGAGTGCTTCACATCGTTGTGTTGTACAACAGATAACGTAATTTGGGGTGGTTCACATCGTTGTGTTGTACAACAGATAACGTAATCTGGGGTGGTTCACATCGTTGTGTTGTACAACAGATAACGTAATTTGGGGTGGTTCACATCGCTGTATTGTACAACAGATAACGTAATTTGGGGTGGTTCACATCGCTGTATTGTACAACAGATAACGTAATCTGGGATGATTCACATCGCTGTATTGTACAACAGATAACGTAATCTCAACATCGCTGTATTGTACAACAGATAACGTAATTTGGGGTGGTTCACATCGCTGTATTGTACAACAGATAACGTAATCTGGGGTGGTTCACATCGTTGTATTGTACAACAGATAACGTAATTTGGGGTGGTTCACATCGCTGTATTGTACAACAGATAACGTAATCTGGGGTGATTCACATCGCTGTATTGTACAACAGATAACCTAATTTGGGGTGGTTCACATCGCTGTATTGTACAACAGATAACGTAATCTGGGGTGGTTCACATCGTTGTGTTGTACAACAGATAACGTAATTTGGGGTGGTTCACATCGCTGTATTGTACAACAGATAACGTAATTTGGGGTGGTTCACATCGCTGTGTTGTACAACAGATAACGTAATCTGGGATGATTCACATCGCTGTATTGTACAACAGATAACGTAATCTCGGGTGATTCACATCGCTGTATTGTACAACAGATAACGTAATTTGGGGTGGTTCACATCGCTGTATTGTACAACAGATAACGTAATCTGGGGTGATTCACATCGCTGTATTGTACAACAGATAACGTAAATTGGGGTGGTTCACATCGCTGTATTGTACAACAGATAACGTAATCTCGGGTGATTCACATCAGCTGTATTATAAAATGTATATATACGTGTACATTAGGTATGTGCAAAATGGAGTAGATCACTCGACACAAAAGGACAGATAAAAGGTAAAGATGACTGAACTGTCAATGATCAATTCACAGTCTCAGGATCAACTCGACAACCAAGTTCAAAGAAAACTCACTTAGCCAAATAGCACTTGAATACGTTTCCTAATCACGAAAGCACTCCATGTACAGTTTATATGTAAAAACAGATAGATAGAGAGAAAGACAAACAGAGACAGAGATAAACAGATTGAGAGAGAGAGAGAGAGAGAGAGAGAGAGAGAGAGAGAGAGAGAGAGAGAGAGAGAGAGAGAGAGAGAGAGAGAGAGAGAGAGAGAGAGTTTAAAAAATAATAATAAATAAATAAAAGAAGATAAAAGCTAAGTTCTGTCTACCTATACGCGTCCTGTATGAATGCCGAATAAAGAAAACGAGGTCATCACGCTAAATTAGAAACGATAGCACGGGTCTTTAGGCAATTATAAGAAACCATTAAAGTGATAACCTTGCGCGAACAACACACACGAGTACTAAAACTAACCTACAACCATAACCAGAACCGAAAATAGAACCACGAACGATAAACCAGGACTAAAATCCAATAAAATGTATCGAACCATGAAAGTGAAATCATAAACAATTGTGGTTAAAAAATAACATGATTTGTAAATAAATAATTAATATGATTTGTACATAAATAAAGAAATAAGGGTACATTGGATAATTATATAAAACATTAAAGTACAGAATTAATAAATAAAAATAAGGTATGTTTTGATCTCATAAATTAAACTGAAGTCATTTATATACGTTCTAAAAAAATATTATTACTTAAATACATTAAAAAAAACCAAAAAACAAAAAACAAAAAAAATAAATAAATAAAAAATAAACCCCGTTGTTTCTAAGAATGAAGTTCTGAAAATGTCGTTTCTTAACTTTCTGTGTTCAACTCTATTGTCAAACTTGGCTTTGTTTACACTAAATAAATCAGTTAAGTTCTGAGGACGACTGTGGAGTTCATAATTAGCATTTTTCTTAACGATGTTGTGTATAACCTGAACAAAACTACCTTCTGCGCGCGCCAATCCACTTCCGACTGCCATTTTTAGCACGAAACAGTTAACCTTGCCGCAGTTTGAAGTGAAATTTCTTCACGAAATCAAAGAAATAATATTTTAATTTCCTTTTCATTATTGACTGTAACAAAGTGCGAGTGGGAGAGTGTTAATTAAGACTGGCAAACGTTGTTTTTACATTCAATTCTGTAAACTAGAGTGGGAGTTCAAAACTCTTTATTACAGGAATGCAATTCACTCAAACAGCGAATAATTACCTACGCCCCCGACATGAGCAACACCACAACGCAATGTTCGTCTGCCCAGAGATATTTTTCCACGCAAACAAATGAACTTTAGCTGCTAATAGTCTTTTTCCGATGTCTCTTTTACGCAAATATACCTCGCCCACCGCGGAATCTTTCTTAGACTTTTTATGATTAATATAGTCAATAACTTGCTGTCAATAAAATAAATAATTTGTTATTCTGGGAAGACAGACAGACAGACAAAAAGACAGACAGACAGACAGACAGACAGACAGAGAGAGAGAGAGAGAGAGAGAGAGAGAGAGAGAGAGAGAGAGAGAGAGAGACAGACAGACAGACAGAGAGAGAAAGAGAGAAAGACAGACAGACAGACATAGAGAGAGAGAGAGAGTGACAGAGAGGGTGAGAGTATACACAAAGAGAACATACAAATACTACAGAGTTATGACTACGTACTTATTACAGTGGAATACACGGTCAAAGTTAGTAAACACTGAACACACAGAAGTCGCTTATCACTGACACAAGCTGTAAAAATCACTTGACTTGTTGTCAAACACATAAACCTCCTTTAATCAAGTAACACATACACGTGGTCACAAACGTTTTATTGCTGCTCAGTAAGTTGTAATTCAGTTAATAAACTACGCGATGAGAAACTTAAGTGAAAGCACATACTTCTGTATGTCAATCCCTGTACGTACATGTTTTTTTATTGTACAAACCTGTCAACCACTGCATGTTTCAGTGTAGACGTATCTATTGTTCAGATTTGTCAGCTCCTCTGTTTTAGTGCAGACGTGTTTTGTACAGATTTGTCAACTCCTGTTTCAGTGTAGACGTATCTATTGTTCAGATTTGTCAGCTCCTCTGTTTCAGTGTAGACGTGTTTTGTACAGATTTGTCAACTACTGCATGTTTCTACTGATTTGTCAACTCCTATGTGTTTCAGTGTTGACGTGTTTTGTACAGATTTGTCAGCTACTGTTTGTACAGATTTGTCAACTACTGTTTGTACAGATTTGTCAGCTACTGCATGTTTTAGTGTAGATGTTCTATTGCACAGATTCGTTAACCACTGTATACTTTAGTGTTGATGTCTATTGTACACATTTGTCATCTACTATGTATTTTTAGTGTAGATGTGTCTGTTGTACATATTTGTCAATTACTGTACATTTCAATGTAGACATATTTCTATAAATGGAGGTTTTGGGTTTGTTTTGTTGTTCTTTTAATATTATTTTCCTCTGTTTGACAAGTTATCGTTAGAAAAACGACAGTCTGCACAATATATTATATTTACTGAATTCAAACATAAACAAACACACATACAGACAGACGAACACACACACGCTCATAAAGACACACATACACACATTTATGAAAATATCAGAGATGTGTACTGAATGCAAATTCCCAAAGTTTTATCTGTCTGTTTTATTCGTGTATGTACTGGTAAATGTGTGTCAAACTAATAAACTGTGAAACTCTAGAAACGTTTACTCAGCTATTTTAGATTGAAAAAAAAAACCAACAACAATTTAACGTTATTGAAATCACTGTGGGTAAAGACTACATCTGGTGGTGAGACTGTCACACGTTCAAATCTCCCCACACAACACAGCAGCTCAAAACCAGCCAATGGTTAATAAATCTGTAAAACAGGTTTTCTGTTTTCTGAAAATGTTTGTATAAAAGATATCTAGCTACTAGTAGATAAAAGAAAACAGTGACCAATATTTTGTATCTCTTGCTGTCAATAAACTTTCAACAATTAGCTGTCGAAGTGTTTAATAAAACCGAATTAATTTAAACACACGGATAAATGGTATCTGTTTTGAAAGAAGGAACACTGACATTTCAAAGCATTTTAATATTAGGTGACATACGTATTTTTTTTATTTATTTAAGTAATGTAAATTTATTTGTTTGTTTATTTTATTTTATTTTTGTTTACCTGTTTGGATGCCTGTCTCTTCCAACACCTCTCTCACTGCTGTTTCACCTGTGTGGAGGAAAAATACAATTAAACGTAACTTTGTGAAATCGTGACTAATACAAAGTCAGTTGTGGGTTTAGATTTTAGAAAAGGCACTGCGGTTGTTGAGAAGATTATGATTTTAAAGATAAAAGTTAATTTAGTAAAAACAGAAATATTTCATAGACAATATATACGGGGTCTGAGCATGCCTGCTTCCCTCCGCACACATGGACCCATGCCAAGTGAAAGCACGCTTAACAAAACACAGAAAACACAACACTCTCATTACAGTGTTACAAAATTCAGTTTAAAATATACCTTTTTACTGTTATATAAACAACACCTTTTGTTTCGTTTTAACTATGTTTATTTTATTTTAGCAGCTTAAAAACCACATAAACTGCTTGTCTAAGAGAAATCTTTGATTTTGTTTTCATTCTTTCATGAGACATATTTTTAAAACAAATAAGTTTGTTGTTTTTTTCAGCATATACACACACATGCATGCATTCACACATATTTGTAGGTTGTTGTTCTTTTTCTATTTTTTTTTTTTTTTGTTATTCTGTCTTTTAAAAAGCAAAATGTATGTTGTTAATAACTAATGAGTTCAAAATAATACCTCTACTTTTATAACACATTGTTACTGTTTCTTTAATTATCTGTATTATTATTCATTTTCTTAATTATCAAAATTCCTACAATTGAATATCCTTCCATTTACGGAATTTTTTGTAGAGGAGTATTCAGGACATCAACATTTTATTTTAATAAGCCGAAAATACATAACAATAAGTAAATTATTTAAACTGTCTTATTCATATGTCTATAACAAAAACATCAGATAGGAACTTATCACACAATGTGATATTGTTGGGGGGGATTTCTACGTATAAAAAAAAAATACTTTATCGTCCTCTGTTGTGACTTGGAATCTTCTTGTTAATTGTGTTTTATAAGAAATTGTTTGTTAACTGTTCTGTGCATGTTGGCAATCAATCAGCCGGACAGGGAACAAAAAATACGTGATCGATACACGGACGTACGTACAACAATCACTGTGCATTGTAGCACAGTCAATAGATAATGCCGTTAGACCGACTGATCGACCAACGCGTTACGCGCAGAGATGAAACAGTCTAGTGATCCGACGTCTGCGCCGCTTGGAATTCCATTGACATCAGACGTATAAATCACGCTCGTATAATGGCGGCCTGTGTGAGTGGTTGGGCCGAACGTTACTTCTATCCCGTACTTAATAAACACGTCACACATACAGACAGACGACTTGAATGAAGTCTCTCAGGTTATCGAGTTCTCGCCTCTTCACTAGAACAAGTCACATTGCTATGCAAATCAAAGCTAACTTGCTGACTCGACCTTTCAAATAGATATTTCTTGTCACACGCGTCATCGTTACATACCCGTTCTTTTCTGAGAATTAGATCAAGCGATTTGCGAGAAAAGCAATACAAAACACTTGAAAAGAAGGCCACTGTCGTCTCCTGTACATAAGTAAAGTTTAGGGATTGGCAAATATTTTAATTTATAAATATTAAAGTGCCGTCTGCCTTTATGAATGATTTTGGAACGACGCTAGACTTGATCAGTGTTCAAACAGCAGACGAGACACAAATTCACGACTCTGTATAACTAACTGTGTGTTACCGAACTGACTCTAATACCACAAATTTTCTAACATGTTGTACTTAGCATACACGAGGACAAATATGAAACTGATTTTGCGCACTGCAGGGGCCTTAAATACGAGAAAAACATTTACAGTGATCCAAAAGCTCGCCGAATTCCTCCTCTTCAAGAATGACTGAAGACGAAGGTAAAAAAATAAAACATTGTGGAAAACAAAGCAAGTAAAAGGAAAATAAAACGAATCATCGTTGTCTGTATAATTGCGTTTTTGTGTGTATATGTTACGTATGTAGCGTATATATGAACGTTTGTGTGATTGTGTTACGTGTGTTATGTATATAGCGTATATATGAGTGTTTGTGTGTATGTGTAGCTTATATATGAGTGTGTTTGTGTTACGTCCGTAGCGTATATATGAGTGTTTATGTGTATGTGTCACGTATGTAGCGTATACGTTTGTGTGTTTGTATGTGTTTGTCACATATGTAGCGTATATATGAGTGTTTGTGTTACGTATGTAGCGTATATATGAGTGTTTGTACGTTTGTGTTTATTTGTTACGCATGTAGCATATAGGCTGTATGATGCGTGTTTGTGCGTATGTGTCACGTATGTAGCGCAGATATCAGTGTTTGATATGTACATGTGTGTATGTGTTCGCTTCTTTATTTTTGAGGGGTGTCTGTGTGTATTTTTCATTTCACATATCACAGTCAATGATGAATCAGACAATATTTAATAACTGAACACATTTTCATTTTTACTGTTCTTATACGTTAGTCAAAACAAACACCCATTCATTAACGTACAACTTCCCTGTAAAGCAGTCGGCGGAATTGTGTCAGTCTCGCCTGTATTAATAAACGTCTGGCGTTTACTGTTAATATTAAAATGTGTTGCGCCACGATTAAACAAACATTGTAGAAAAGATTAGTTCTACGCTGATACAAGAGACATTCCAAGTTTTACTTTGAAGTGAGAGAAAATCTTGGCCATGTTTGTGATGGTTTTAGTTTATCATCATTAAACTGCTCGTGTTATCTGTCACTGATAACGCCTGTGTCGGGAAGGCGGGAGTAGACGTTTAGAGCAGAGTGATAGCACTGTCTGAATTACTCTGTAGCTACCCAAACACACACGTCCGTTTACTCACAGGATACACACCTTTTTTATG
>CM022670.1:5970160-6347660 GCA_012295275.1 Chrysomallon squamiferum
TTTGTTGTAAATAAATCTGTTTATCACAATAGATTTACATTGCCGTTTAGGTCATACTGTTTTTTATTAATTTTTGTTTATTTTTTTTTTTTTATTTTTTTTCATTCATTCATTCATTTATTTATCTTTTTTCGGTTTTTTAACTAAAACTATATAATTAAAATTATTCAGTGTTACACTTTTGTAAAAGAAAAAATATTTATTATATAAACGGTATCATAGCAATCTTTGATGAATAATTTAGCCGTTTTGATTGGAATTTGTCACTTTGTGTTCTGAACCATGTTTGCGGATAACAACGATATCGATAAATAATAAATAACAACAGAATCATCTGGGAGTTTGTTTTTTCTCTCATTTTTTTACCCTAAAGCTTTTTCCTCAATTTGTAATTATCATGGGTGGGGTGGGAGAGTCCATTAACTAACGCCACAACCTTAGAAATAAGTGATCATCTTTTTATCTTTCGCTTTTCTACGTGAAAATAGTTCCTGCGGGACTAATTGTGTATTAATGTGTCATAAACATCAGTTTGAGTGTGTTTTAATATCCCGGCGAGAGCTGGATCAGGTAAAGTGTTCACAAACATTCAGTCACCTCTCTACGTACACGTCTAATTGTCACTTCAGTCATTTTCCTTTCATTATA
The DNA here is from genome assembly GCA_012295275.1 of Chrysomallon squamiferum. NCBI lineage: Eukaryota > Metazoa > Mollusca > Gastropoda > Neomphalida > Peltospiridae > Chrysomallon > Chrysomallon squamiferum. Next base: position 5,970,809 of record CM022670.1, read on the forward strand.
CACGGATATTTTAATTTATTAGACTAATCCTGGCTTTTTAAAATGACAAGGATGAAATCTATTCTATCTGGAACTGTGACGGTAGTTTTCAGTGACGTATGTATTGTTACCGAATGAAATGTAAATAGGATTCTAATTTGCAGAGAAATTTTAATTTCTTTTAACACTGTTACCGACTGGATATTTGACAGAGAGAAGCCAGGGAAACTAGCGGGTGGAATTCTAATATATTAATCATCAAAAAAGAAGCAAAAAGACATTCTTTGAAAACTGGGAATTGAAATTGTTAAAACTATCGAAAATTGAAATTGTTCGAACTACTGTACATTGGAAGTGTTAAAAATACACCAAAATTGGAACTCTTAAAACTACTGAAAAGTGGAACTATAAAAACCACCAATTTTTTTTAATGTTCTTATACCGAGACGTTGTGTTACTGTGTTACTTGTATTAATCTCAGCGTGAAACAGGAAAGTGGATCTGTGATAATAAATTAAAAAAAAATGATGCAGCTGGACACTAAAAAATCAGATGTTAGAAAAACGTCGCTGATGTCGCTCGCTTCAGACGGCATCAAAGAGGTTTTCAGTGAATACAGCAACCACGCCACCATTCATGGCGTCGCGCAGATCAGTGGGCCCCGAATTTATACCCACCGTAAGTAAGTATCGTCTGTATGTGGTGTACTGACGTAGTCGATGTGGTGTAAGTAAGTGTCGTCTGCATGTGGCGTACTGACGTAGTCGATGTGGTGTAAGTAAGTATCGTCTGTATGTGGCGTACTGACGTAGTCGATGTGGTGTAAGTAAGTATCGTCTGTATGTGGTGTACTGACGTAGTCGATGTGGTGTAAGTAAGTATCGTCTGTATGTGGTGTACTGACGTAGTCGATGTGGTGTAAGTAAGTGTAATTTGCATGTGGTGTACTGCGTAGTCGATGTAGTGTAAGTAAGTGTCGTCTGTATGTTGTGTACTGACGTAGTCGATGTGGTGTAAGTAAGTGTCGTCTGCATGTGGCGTACTGACGTAGTCGATGTGGTGTAAGTAAATGTCGTCTGCATGTAGTGTACTGACGTAGTCAATGGTGTGTAATTAAGTATCGTCTGCGTGTTGTTTAAAGACGTAGCTGATGTTGGTGTAATTGTTAGCGGTTTTACAGTGATGTAAACGATGCAGTCTTTGGTTGTTACGTGGTGTTGACTGTTTTTGTCATTGTTGCAGAGTGGTCTGGTTGATGCTGCTGCTGGGCATGACGGTGGGTTTAGGACTCATTGTGTATGAACAGTTCAGACGTCTGTCGTTGATGCCGACAGTCACTGACATCCAGGCATGCTTCGTCGACAGCCTCGACTTCCCCGCCGTAACCATCTGTAACCTGAACCAGTTCAACCACGACCGCGTTCCTAACAACAGCCTCATCAAGAACCTCATCTTCCAAATGAGTGAGCTGGAGGATCTCATAAACCTGAACGTCAGCTACAACAACGATTCCGCTGATGAGGACGTATCAGGGAAAGAACTGGAGGAATTTGCGCTGGACGCCGCTCATCGACTGGAAGAACTGATTCGTCAGTGTTACTGGAAATCAGAACGAGTCAACTGTTCCTCTGTCTTCAACAGCATTGTCACCGGCTTCGGCGTCTGCTACACCTTCAACAACAACGTCTCCAAGGTACTCAGCAGCAAAGATTCAGGTCCTCTAGGAGGCCTTCGACTGATATTAAATATTCAGCAAGATAAATATTCCTTCTCGAAGACGTTCCAAGCCGGAATCAAGGTAAATAGATGTCTCCAGACAGAGTTGTTTCGATTCTGCTTGGACAAAACACAGCAAAATTACATTTTGTGTATTTCAAAAGTTGTTAGTTTGCTAATAATAATAATAATAATAATAATAATAATAATAATAATAATCCGGAGAAGTATTTAGGCTGCCATTTATTGGTTGTTGTTGAGTTTTGGGGTTTTTTTGGTGAAATTCTGTTATTTTCAAATATTCAGCTGATATTTAGCTCGAACGCTTCTACATATTTATCTTGTGTTGTTTAACATCCAGGTTGTTCTGCATGAACCGACTGAGATGCCCTTCCCCTCTGTGGATGGGCTGTGGGTCGGTCCTGGCCTGTCTGCATCTATCGCATTACAACGTAACACGGTTAGTACTGAATGACTGGACCTTAAATATCTGCCATAACTCTCACCGATCTCTTGGGAGCTTTGGTGTAAGTCATTTTAACATGATGATAACGTCGATGCATAAAATATCATATCTGTTTCCTTATCATTTTCCACGAAATTCTGAATTATTTATTTATTATTTGTACTTCATGCTAATAATAATAATAATAATAAATATATAAATAAATAAATAATTTTCTGTTTCAATATTCAGAGGATGTTGTTACCGCCTCCGTTCATGGCTTTTAAAACTGCTGTCTGTGTGGACACGTTGTCGCCTGCGTTCATAAATCCACTCGTTCGTTTACCCAGACACAACTACACGAAGCACGCGTGTACGGAGGAGTGTTTGGTGAACAAAATCGTGCAGACGTGTGGCTGCAGACACTTCTACGATCCAGGTACCAAACCGCTTACATACGCTTTATTTTTTTAAAATACAGCGAGTCCCAGACTTAAACTTACATAACTTTTAATTATTCAGTTTATTTATTTATCTGTCTGGCTGTCTGTTTTACTATTATTTTTATATTTAATTTTGCATCATTTGTGTTGTCTGTTGTCATACACGTACGTTCTTATCTAACACAGGAAATGACGTCGTGTGCACTGCTAAGAAAATGATCAGCTGTTACCTGCCAGAAAGATGTAAGTTTATTTTTAGTTGTATCTTATATCGTGTGTGTATGTTTGTTATATTGAAATGTTTCATTTTATTCAACTATTATACATCTTCGTGTTACTAATTTAAGTATTCCTTGTAATTATTCTGTTATAAACCTAAAAAACTGATTTATCACTTTAATTTTTAATGTATTGCATTGAATTATGAATTAAAGGTATTATGTTAAACCAAATTTTAATGTCTTATCATGTATAGTATATGACACAGTATATGTTTCTGTTAGATCTTAAAATACGGCATGGTGTAACACGAAATCACATAGTCATACGTTATAAGAGATGAAAAAAGTACGTGATCAACTCTGTATTGCTACGATCAGTTTATCAAAGATTATGGTATGTGTTGCCATGTTGATACGTACAAAATATTCCTCATTTCCAGTGTTTAATTTACATAGTGGAAGAACTGAGTTTAAATTCTCAACATATGACATTTTTTTTTTTTTTTTTTTTTTTTTTTTTTTTTTTTTTTGTTTGATAAGTAAAACAAAAAAAAAAAAAAAAAAAAAAAAAAAAAAAAAAAAAAAAAAAAAAAAAAAAAAAAAAAAAAAAAAAAAAAAAGAAGGAAAATAAAAAAAATGAAATTAAAAAAAAAAAATATTTTGAGATGTTATTAATTTGTTCGGTCATTAAAAGGCTGTTTAACTGCTTGTAGCCAAAATGACGATGGCGGACTTGGAGAACTGCTCGTGTACGGACACGTGTCGTCAGGCGAACTTCGGAACTGTTCTGTCTCACGCCAACTTCGCCTCCGACTTCCTGTCTTACAGACTTGTAGAAGAAAACATGATGAACTCCACTGAGTACTTAAGGTACGTAGCTGTAGTTAAAAGGATTTTTTTTTCATTTCTTTCTTTTTTTTCTTTTTTTTTTTTTTTTTTTTTTTTTGGTGTCAGTATATACACATCAAATATCACTGAATACCGTAACTTTACTGAAGAAAAATTTGTGCTGATTTTATAAATCTACCGAAGAAAAATTTGTGTTTATGTTATAAATCTATTGAAGAATATTTTGTGTTGTAAATCAACTAAAACAGTTTTGTGTTTTTCAGCAGAAATAATATTGAGTTGCGAATTTTCTACCAGACTTTGGTTGAAACTAAAATTGTACAGAAGCCTGAACTCACCTACTTAGACATTCTGGGTAATATTTATTTATTTATTTATTTGTATGTATAATCCATAATCTTGTTTAGCTTTTAGTCTGTGTACATTTCTGCATATTCACCTATATACACAAATGTATGCGTACTATTATCGAAGCTGAATTACAGTTCTGTCTGTCTGTCTTTCTCTCTCTCTCTCTATCCTCTTTCTCTCTCTCCCTCTCTATCTTCTTTTTTCTCTCTCTACTTTTTTTTTTTTTTTTTCGATCATCTAGATCTGTTTGTTTTTGTTGTTATTCTTGCTACGTAACCAAGGCTTGTGTTGATTTTAGGAACTCTCGGAGGTCACATGGGTTTGTTTCTGGGGGCCAGTATTCTGTCTGTCAGTGAGATTGTCGAGATTATCATGGTGGTCATCATCCGACTCATCTCCAGTCTACGGAGATGCAGTAAAGGTTCTACTGTGACGTCACAACAGGCCAAAACTGACAACAAAGACATTGCACTAAATGAAGACCAGGTCACTACGTAATATGTACGTCACGTGATCAAATAAGTTAATTTTGCAAAGTTGGTTGGTTAAATATTTAATTATGAACATGACGAGTTGAATATATGTGCCAGGTTTAATTAGAATTGCGTGTTTTTTTATGTTTGTTTTTTTAAATTATTATTTTCAAAGTTATATATATATATATATATATATGAAAATAAAAAATATATACTAATACATATATATATATATATATATATATATATATATATATACTAATAAATAAATAAAATATATATATATATATAAATTTGAAAATAATAATAATTAATATATATATATGTATTAGTATATATTTTTTATAAATAAATAAATATATATATATAAATTTGAAAATAATAATAATTAGTATATATATATGTATTAGTATATATTTTTTATTTTATATATATATATATATATATATAAAATAAAGATAAATTATATATATATATATGAAAATAAAAAATATATACTAATACATACATATATATATACTAATTATTATTATTTTCAAATTTATATATATATATATATATGAAAATAAAAATAAATATATACTAATACATTTATTTTCATATATATATACATACATATATACATATATATATATATATATATATATATATATACATATATGCATATATAAATATATACATATATATGTATATGAAAAAAAAAAAAAAAAATATATATATATATATATATATATTAATCATATTTGAAATACCTCATTACATAAAAACTCGTTTTCATTCAGTTCAGCCAATCAGATTTCCTGAGACACAATTAAATCAATAGAAAGTGTTATATATATATATATATATATATATATAACATCAGACTGAATTCTTTCTGTTCGTCTTTCTTTCTCTTTTGTTAATCAATGTATTAGTTTAAAAAAAAAATATATATATATATATATATTTTTCCCAGAATGTCAGTGTAGAGTTTATTGCTATTAAAATGTTTATTGTCTGAGTTTTTAAATGTCTTTTTACATAGTTTCCATAGTCCTTGTTTGTATGTCAAAGATTTCATAATTATATATTTTTTTTTTTTTTTTGTAAATATAGATATGATACAATGATATTCCATTTACGTTGTTCTTATATAAGATATAATTACTTTCGATATTGCACTATTGTATGAACTTTAACCTAGTTTTTCGTGTCTCTCTCTCTCTCTCTCTCTCTCTCTCTCTCTCTCTCTCTCTCTCTCTCTCTCTCTCTCTCTCTCTCTGTATATATATGTTTTTTGTTCAATACAGTTGGGTTTATAGTTAAAGTTCTGGGTGTTATGGTATGTTTTTTTTTTTGTTTTTTTTAATTTTCATATCCTTCACTACATATCTGTCTATTTTATTATTATTGTTTTTTTAAATTAATTAATTAATTAATTTCCTTCGTTTGTTTATATTTTTTATTTATTTATTTATATTTAAGTTATTATTTTGTATTAATATATATATATACATATATTAATAAAACATAATTATATATATATTATTTTTAATTTTTATTTATTTATTATTATTTTTTTTTTTTTTTTTTTTTTTTTTTTCTTTCAAATATAATACTAACTACTAAAATATTACAGTTAAAAATATTTAATGTAACCCTTCACGTCATCGCTTAGAGCAAGAACACAATGGATTCGGGTTTCTTTCCCTTTGTCACAAAAAATAGATATCAGTCCATCTCATGTACACAGTGACCTTGCGATTAGTTATGATGGAGTAAAATAGAGTAATATTTTATTCTTAAAGATGACAGGTCTCTCAAACCAAAACTGAATAATAACTTGTAGGTAATATAGTCTGAAGTGTTGTGATGAGAGAGACACATAAAAAGGTGGGGGGGGGGTGTTGCTAAAATGAAGGGACATAACTCTTACAGATTTATGTTACTAGATAAGCACTGTATAGTAGAAACCTAAGTTTGTCTATCAAAAATTTGTTCTTTTCTTTACATTTACCAGTTATTGTCGTCATACGTAAATATTCTAAGAGTATAAACAAGTCTAAAGATAATAACTAAATGTCTGAATAAATAACTAAATGAAAATACAACATTAGTAATACAGAACTTTGGAATATGTTTGTCTTATTATTTGTTAACATCTGTAATGTATTTTTCGTAATTTTTGTTGTTCCTAATTCGTTATTTTGTCTATTTCATATATTTATTTCATTCAACATTTTTCTTCTTCTTCTGTCGTTTGTGTGTGTGTGTGTGTGTGTGGTTGTGTAATAGCAGACGTCAGCTGAAACCTTTTGACGTCACTGTCCGCCAATTAATCAATTTCTACTAAGGACAGACAGAACTGATATGAATGGTTGTTCACTAAACAGTGTAAGCAAAGAGTAGACACATGGTGTCGTGTCGCACAGACATTTTCTAATCGAGACGGTCTGAGTCAGTGTAACCTCGACCTGCCGTAAACTCATTCATAAACTGTTCCCAACTTAAAACTATTATTTTTAAAGGGACAGTTTCTTTTTCGTTTTTGATATCTTGTTTTGTTTTCAATTTTATAATTAATTTTTTTTTTTTTTTTTTTTTTTTAATTATTTAAAAATATAGCTAGGACCTCCTATCAATAGCCTTAAATAATAATAATAATAATAATAATAATAATAGATAAAGACGTTGTACATACTTCCATGTAGTTATTCAGTTTTGAATAAATTAGTATTCTTACTGATAAAACTCAGTGAAATAAGAAGTCATGTAAACTGTAGGCTGGTAGACTGTAATTTTATTTCGTGCAGACGGTTAAAATAGTAATAAACAGAGTTTGTATCAACTTATAGATTTATTTATAAATGCTTAATTTTTGTTATGAGAAGGTAAATTATATTTATGTGATAATGCCCACGAATGATTGGTACAACAGGTGAGCTGTTTACCATTGTACATTGTTGTTTCAGTAAATACATTTATATATCTCTTTATCCGACAGACTGATCTTTCAATCACCAAGCAAACTGTATCTGCATATGTCACGGTCGTTTGCAGAATCAATATAAAACTATTTTCCAGTTCCAAATACTGCCCCAGACAGACATGCGTTGACAAAGGTCGTGTACTAAAATAAAGTGCCTATAAAAGATGCCTTGGAGCTAATCAGTAAGAGTAAACCTATGGGTCTTTTTCTCGATCTAGCCAGAGATCCAAACATGTTTTCAAAGTTTGTTGTACTCGTATAATACTGATGAGTAATCTTAGCATGTTTCTTCTCTGGATATCACAACGAAATAAAAATTAAAAGTAAATAAATAATTAATAGTAAAATAAAATTTCATTCATTAGCGTATTCATGTTTGAAATATGCATAAATACATTTATAATGTGTGTATGATTATGTGTGTTTGTAATTACTTGTTTGTTCCTGTGTAACAATATCAAAATCAACAATTATAATTCAATCATTATCGACAAGAAAAAGAAGAATAACAATAATGTAAAAAAAAAAGTGTTTTTGGCTCCATGACGAACATGACGAAACATTTCACTTACATGTTGAATTTTATCAGTTAAACTTTCTTTTCCACCAGACGTATACTAAATAAACGTGTGATGGAAATATTTTCACACACACACACACACACACAAACACACACACACACACACACACACACACACATTACCAGTAACATACAACAGAAGAGCAAACGCATAATTAACAAATAATGTGCACAGTTTTATACATATTATGCAGTAATAGTAATAATACCTGGGCAGATTGTTAGAAACAAACCATTATGGTTTGGTGAAGAAAATGTGAAACTGACCATAACGCGGCCCTTTGTTGAAGTGGAATCAGCCATTAGCATATAAAATGTCTCTGTTCATCTATTGGCTCATTCTTGTTATTGAGAAAACCAGTAAATTTCCATCAGACTGGCCGAGCTTTGGAAATTTTCCTTTTGCCGTTAGTTTTTTCCTTTTTTTTTCCTTTTTTTTAATATTTTTTTTTCCCCCTTCAGACGGATCCTGTTAGCATTCTTTACACAGATCACGCAGAAAAGTATTTAATTTATTATTATTGCTCATCTGCAGTCCTAGCTGAAAAACACTGAAATATTTCGACATATCACGACATAAAAATATTTTGTCGTTTTTGTCTGGTTCTAGGATGTTAGGCGTTCGTTTACGTCAGACATCGAAAAATCGTTATATTAAATTAAAATTTTCAGTCGCCATATTTATTTGATATTTTTATATTAAAACTCCACTGATATGTTTCTCTATCTTGTACCTCTTTTAAATTATTATTATTATTATTATTATTATTATTATTATTATTATTATTATTCTCTTGTTTTGTGAAAATTCTTACCACCCACAGAGAAAAATTATCAGTAAAGTCATTTTAAAAATACAAAAAATAAAAATATCCGGTTAAACATAATAAATAAATCTTGCAGATAAATAAAGATGTAGCTAGCTGACAAATTCGAATCCTTCTTTTTTGAAGATTTGAGACGGGTATGTGAAATACGTTTGCTTTCAAAATGGTTTATTTTATTTCAGTGTAATTATGTTACATACATCACCATTCTTAATATTTTTTTAGTTTAGTTCTATTAAAAATGTTCTTCACATAAATAGTAACAGAAATAACATTGCAGTGTAATAACAGCAATAGATTTAAAACAATAATTTAATAAAATAGTGATTTTGTAATACTAAAGTACCATTTATTTTCTGTTTCATTTTATTTATTTATTTATTTTCTGTCGAGAATCTTAATGATAGGCATCATAAGAACAACTTGAAAGAAACGAAACCTAATCGACGTAAGCCTGTCCAGCTGCTTTGGCCAGCTGCTGTTTCCATGGAAACGCGAGTTCACGGTGTGGTGTTGATTTCAACACACCTTGGCTGAGCTGCGTGATAAGCCAATCGATAGCTGCAGACGAAAATGGCGTCTCAGTCCTAGCTTTATATTTTAAATCTTTAAACTAAATGTATGTCTACTGGTGATATAATAATAATAATAATAATAATAATAATAATAATAATAATAATGGTGGTGGTGGTGGTGGTATTATTATTAAGCAGTTCATTTGGGGGGGGTAATTATTTTTTCTTTTTTTCTTTATTTTTAATTATTATTATAAGTTTTATTATTATTTATTTATTTATTTATTAATTTCAAAGCGATTATAAATTTCTCACTTGAAACTAATTAAACATTCATTAATTTGATACAGTTAAATTCTGACACAGTTCAGAAAAGTGTTTCCTGTATTGTACTAAGTGACTTGTCAATTTACGATTTATTTAATATATATATACGTAACTGCTGATATATATATATATATATATATATATATATATATATATATACACACACACACACACATATTCTGAGCAGTGGCAAGATGATGACTAGATAAATTTCTTTATGGGACGGAAAGATCTTTACTTCAATAAATTCATTTTATTTAACACACACACACACACACACACAGTATTATATAGATAATTTGTTTTTAATATTTATTTGCCGGATTGCATCTTAAAAGACCATCTGAAACAAATTTCATTAAAAAAAAAAAGATAACATAAATTGTTATTTAACAACTATAAATTTTGCTTTGATTTATAGTTTCTGTACGCGTGAATCTACCATTCTCTAGAGAGCTGAGAAATAAAACAGTATATTTCATTTAGGATTTCTATTATTTATGATTGCAGGATAAAAAAAATATATATTTATAACAGGTTATTAAAATATCAGCAAAGCCTTCCTGCATTTGGCACTCGTACGCGTACTTTCGCAAGATAAAGCTGACCAGTTATTCCCTTTAACTATATATTATATATATATTATTACATATATATATTCACACAGAAACACACACACACACCAGTATATGAATGGTATGGTATGGAAACTCTTTTTACGTGCCCACGTCCAATTCAAGGTTCAGGCACGCCTATCACGGATCCGGTCTGTGGGATCGCCAGGGCTGGGTTCCGGAAGAGGGGAGAGGAAGGGAAGGGGAAGGGGACGGTGAAGGTGCATTTGAAGTGGGCAATTTGGAATAAACATTTAAGTGGTTTTTAGTTAATAAGATCTAAAAGGGTGCAGTAGATATACATATATACACACCCATACACATACATACATATACACATATATAGATATATGTACCTATATACATACATACATACATATACAGTATATGAAGAAATATTCCGGAAAGGCCTAGCCTTTTATAAAAGGAGCTAAAAATAAAAGATAAAATTAAATAAAAATTGAAAAGAAAGAAAGCAATAAGGAAAAAAAATCTGGTTTCATAATCAGAGACTGTATGTAATATCAGTTTATTTGGCTAAGACGGATTTGAAAGAGACACAAATCTTTTTCATTTTTATCACGTACATTTGTTTATTCATTCCGAACATTATCAGTTTATGTAAATGCGTTTGTATATTTAGTTTATAATTATTTAAGTTATGTAAATAACAACTGAAGTCATTTAGTTTATTATTTATAGACACAGCAACAACAGATAATTTATTCAACATTAATTATTTGTGGGGGGTTTTCTTAGTGTCTATTAAAAACTGAAACTTTGATAAGAAGAACATTTCATCATATTTCAACACAGATTATTTTCAGATATAGATTTTCTTTTATGATGTTGATGATAATGATGATGATATAAGAATGATATGTTATGAATAAATTCCAGTCAATACAAATTTATATACATATATTATTATCATTATTATCATTTTCTATTATTATTATTATTATTATTATTATTATTATTATTATTATTATTATTATTATTATTATTATTAATTTTATACAAACAACACTCAGATATTATATTAAGAATTCTGTAAACTAGTTTTTATACCCAGAGATGGATTTAGATTTTTTGTTAGGTAAATAATACACGGTTAAAGAAGCCTGTATGACAAAGAAGTAAATTTGGGAGTAAGGATTATTTCTTTATGTCATGAGCTGCAGATTTGTAAACATCTGTACTGTAAAAAGGCGAATGTCACAGATCAAAGTTGTAACATTATTAAAATGTGTATGTAATCTGTAGTTACTACATTACAGCTTATCAAATACTACTGCGCAAATATGAATAAAACATGTATTAAATAGGTGAATGTGTTAAAACAATAGGTTAGACTCTCTCTCTCTCTCTCTCTCTCTCTCTCTCTCTCTCTCTCTCTCTCTCTCTCTCTCTCTCTCTCTCTCTCTCTCTCTCTCTCTCTCTTGGTCAGTGTTTCCAATGTTTTATTACTTTAATAACAAAAGCTGTATTTTAGAAGGAAACAAAAAATAACAGAAAAAGCACTTACATGCAAATCTATAAAATACATTTAGTATACCTTAAACAAATAATGATACTTGTACTTGAGAAATAAAAAAAATTGAAATCTTAAATAAACAATATCACTGTCCTAATTTCAAACTTGTTCTTCTTCTGCCCTCTTCGTTTTTCTCCGTGATGTTTTAAAATGTTCTTTGTGTGTTTGTCAGTGAGAAGCTTTAACTCTCTCCTCCCCCCCTGCCCCCAGAAAGATCGATTTCGGAGTGAACGGTTAATAATGGGGCAGCTGTCTGTGGGATTAATTTCACACACAAAGTGTCCAACCTGACCTTGTTGCGTGACTGCCTGTAAACAACATTTTTGTTAATATTATTCAATACTGTCTTTGTTTTTCGGGGTTTTTTTTGTTCAAGGCTGTCTTTCCTGTTAATTGTCAGTCTGCTCTAAGAAAAGAAGTGTCGGCGCCTTTAGCAACGACATCATGCAGGACCGAGAAGAGGGGCAAACAAAGCACAACCCCTTTTTGGGATTGATTGATGTTTTTTTCTTTCTTTCTTTCTTTCTGTATTTTTGGGTTGTTGTTTTTTTTTTTTTTTTTTTTTTTGTTATTATATTCTTCTTGGTTTTTTTTTTTTTATATTTATTTATTTATTTAAAGTTTATTATTTTTTTTTTTTTTTCTAAAGAAATACACCATTAGTCTCTTCAAAGTTGCACACATCAACAAGGAACTAAAAATAACCAGTGATTAATGAGTATTATGTTTGTATTTGGTTCAGGTTTTATTTAATTACTTTCCACAGTATTTTATTTCGCTACTTAATACAAGTGTTTATCTCTGTATTTATTTTTAATTGTCTGCATACTTTACGGATTTCACAGCTTACAACTAATACAGAATTAAAATTAACTCTAAAAAAAAAAAAAAAAAAAAAAAAATCAATTATTTCGACACAGATATTTGTAATTTCAGATGTCACGGCAGTTAATCGACTTAGAGCTGAACAAAAAAGAAAAAAGGTTGAACAAACAAAGAAAAAAAGGAAAAAAAAATAAAATAAAATAAAAACGAAGAAGGAAGAAGAGCGTCTTTTATTCGTTGCACTTTATCAAGTGTGCACGTACTGTGCCAGATAAGTTGTTACAATTTCTTCCATCGGATTATTTCCCGTTCTAAACTTATCAAAAAAAATGGTAGGTACATTGCTCTCCACGGAAAGTTTGTTTTAAATAAGTTAACAGTCAAGAGAAATCTGTAGATAGTATATTTTCTCTTTCATATTACTTTTATTTAAAAAATGTATTATTGTTTATTTACTGTTAAACAAAAAACAAAGAAGTCTGTAGACAGTCTCTTTTTATTTCATAATATGTTTGTTGTTTTGTGTTTTGTTTTGTTGTTTTGCTTTATTGTTTTGTTGTTGTTGTTGTTGTTGTTGTTGTTGTTTTTTGACAATTCACGGAAATGTTTCACGGAGGAATGTCTAACAGAGAACTCTTTAATTTTGTTTCGTTTTAAATTCATGAGTCGATTTTTCTCACTGACTTTTTATTATCACGTCATTTCCATCGAAATATTATAACAGCTTTTAATAAAAGAAAGCTACAGAAGAGAAAAAACTAATACATACTCTGTAGAAGTGCGCAGTCAAAAAATAGAACAGACATACGTAAAGTATAAGACATAATATATATAAATACACATACATATACACATACACATTTACACATACATTGATAGAAACACACTTAGATATATATACATAACACATGTACATACATATATACGCACACATATATATATATACTTATAAAAACACACATAGAAACATATATGCATGCATGAACACATATATGTATATACAGATATATCTATATATTATAGAAATTAGAAAAATACTCAATGCCAATTATAAGCACACATATACATCATATACATACAGATGTACAAAACCAAATTTAGTTACATATATATTCAGAATCATACACACAGTTTAAAACAAACCCTAAAACATGCATATAACATTGACACACACAGAGACTCACACACACACACACACACACACACACACACTTAATACATACACTCCAAGCATATTATTCATCAGTCATGAACGATCAGTATATTTACGACATGTATACGTTTTTTACTCCAGTTGTAAGTCAATAAAACATACAAAAATAGATTCACTAGGTGCTTGTTTGCATTACCGCACAATTTGTTGATATCGACGTGTTTGCCAACGTAGTAACAGTCGACAGTAAGACTAATACAATATTGTGGTGAATTAACTCTGACGAAAATACTTCTACTGACGTCATTCCTCATCTGAACACAACTTTAGATTTCTTTAAATGTTTCGTGATCATATACACATTCATGAACTGCTTATGTACAATTTCTCTTGACATGTGAAAAGCCATGCTCGTTGAACACCCTGTCGAAAATTGTAGGAAAATAATAAAACCAAGTTTTTTTGTTCAGCCTTTATTACGTTGTTTTTTTTTTTTTTTTTTTTTTTAAGTCATCAAAATAAACTAATTAAAACTTTATTATTATTATTATTAACAAGTGAATAAATAAATGTTTATTTATTGATTCATCAAATAAAATGCCCATTTTTTTGTGCTCCAGCTGTGAAGTAAGCGAGGTGATTAAATCTGCCGGATTAATGCACACGGTCCCGCATTTACAAATTAGTTCGTTAATGCGCATAAATACAAATACAATTTTTTGACTCGTTTGTTTTGTAGCTGTTAAACGACAATAAATCTAATCACATCTGAACATAGTTCATGAATAGCATTAAACCTATTTCTTCTTCTTTTTTTCGGTGGGGGATTCACTACTCGTTATCAGTAAGTACTTTAAAATAATTGTCTGTGCACGCATGCACACTGACAATACTATTATTGTACGGCGAAGTCCAAACATGACTTCACAAACGTCTGATGCCGCAATGAACGACGACACCGTTTGACTACCAAGACAATTTAAAAAAAATGGTCGGGTATCTAAAAGTAATCGACACGTCCTGCACAACGTGGCGTTCATTTTTTTTTTTTTTTCGGCATTTTTGTGAGCACAGACAATTACTCACACATACAGCTTACATGCACACAGTTGTGTATCTACACACAGAGAAACATACACACAGACAAACAGAAACTACAGACACACAGATTATTAACAGACATTCACAGTAGTTTTGTTTTAGCTTACAATTTAAAACTTCCTGGTAGCGATGCTTAGTATAGTGATCAGTATAATCGTTCTACACACAATATTTGGTTATTGTAGTATTTGTTTTATGTTGTTGTTTTTTTAATTTCATAGGTTTTCAAAAGATGAATTAAAAGCGATGTTTGTTAGGTGTTTTTTTCCCTTCAGTTTCAATGAATAGTTTCAGGTTATTTTTCCTTTTCTGTGAGTAATTAACAAATATTTTATACGTTTTCGCACACAGACAAGCAGAAAAAGATATAAATTAGATATGTTACGATAACAGTACCATTATATAAAATATTTACTAGATAATGCCTCAAAATAAAACAAACCAGCCGAGCGTTTTATTTTTTTATTACGTGAATTAGCATTAATGAATCTGATGTCTACTACAAAATACCTTTCGCAGCTGTTTTACATTCCAATGTGTGTTGCGGAAGGTGTGTCTAACAAGAATAGATTTACTTCACACTGAACGTCTGCCGCCCACGTGCATGACTGTAACATTTACATTATCAGTAGTAACAGCTACAGACAAGACACCGACGTCAGAGAGATGCGGAATCGATTCCGTACTGTAGTGGAAAACAAGATTATTTTCTTAATGCTATTTTCTACCCCAAGTTTTTTGTTTCTTTTTTTTTCTTTTCTTTCATTTTAATTTATCTTCGATCTAACGAAGTTACTGTATTTTCAGAAATATGCTCTAACTTTGTAAATGAAAACGCCTTTGCCGAAAATAACAGCTACAAAAAGAATGATAATAAAGGCAGGAACAACAATAGTTACATCATCATATTCAACAATAACAAAACAGTTTATTTAGCGTCAACAACAATAATAATATAGTTAACAACAACAACAACAACAATACCAACAACATCAGTAAACAAACAAATAAATAAATAAATACAATTTAAAATATTTGACTAATCATACTGTATTAAAATTTCGGTTAGTTTTGTTGTTTTAAATTAGCGGAGATTCCCGAGTGTTTCTATCACGAACAGTTATTATATAAAAAGTCAGCAGTCGCCGGAGGAACTAACTGTGACGTCATAGCAATCATTAGCGAAGTAATTAGAACAGCAAAATGTTTGACATTCATAAAAGTCAGGCAAGTGCTTTCAATAATTTAATGACACACACACACACACACACACACACACACACACACACACACACACACACAGTGCAACACACTGATTTACCCTCATACACACACACGACACAGATTATGTTTTTATGATGCACGTGTGAAACATATTTCAGTTAATTTGGAAAACTAAACATAATGTCATATTTTTTTATTTCATTATTTCTTAAAATTACCAAGTGAAATCTTTACAACAACATCCTATTATAATGAAATAATTTCTATGTGTGCTATTATTAGCTCTTTTATATATTTACATTATAAAACCGGACGTTTTCTTCTGGTTTTGTTTGTTTATTTATTTATTTTGATAGTTCGTTTGTTTGCTACTGTCAGTTGTTGTTCAAGTCTCTGCCGTCTCTCACACACAACATACAAAAACGCAAACACACATACGCCTATTCAAACACACACATATTCACATGTTGTTTTATGATGTTAAACAGTGTATTAAACTTTTTTGCAACTAAGCACATCAACACAACAGCGATGTTAGTTGACGTTTGTACTGACCCCGTGCTAAAATGCTGTCAGCATCAAAAAAAAAATATTTTACAGATGTCACCGCTATTATATATTATAAAAATATTTTTGTTATTACATTAAAAAAAAAAAAAAAAAAAAAACATAAAAATTATCAGTTGTCATAGAGATCCACACACAAAGCATATCTATAACAAGGGGAAAAAAAAAAAAAAAAAGTTTCGTCAACATTAATTTTGTCAGTGGAAGCGACAACAATAATAAAAACTAAACAATAATTAACTATCATCTTATGGGTGTGGATAGATATTTCCGCTTAAAAACGTTAAAAAAATTAAAATATATATATATATTATTTTAAAGTTCCTACTTTACTCAGTGAAATATTAACATACGTTGTGCCATTTCTATTCTTTTTAAAATATCTTTTAAGGATTATTTATTTATTTATTTATTTATTTATTTTTAAATAAAACAGACATACAGTCTGCACAACATATAACTTCAAATAATAGACCAGTAAAATATTAGAAAAAAGTGATATTCGTAAAATTTTTAATTAATACGAACGCACACGCACACGCACACTCACATACACACATTTGTCGTACTCTGCCCCGGTGATGACTGTCAGAGTTTGTGAATATTGCATTGTTTGTCATGTTTTGTGACAGTATCAGGAAAACGAAGACATTTTTTTAAAAGAAGATTTCGAGGGTAGGTTTTGCTTGCAGATTTCATATGCATAACTTTCCAACAAACCAGTATTTTTTTTTTCTATTCTTCGCCCTTCTTTGTCAAAAATGTGCTATCTTTTTCTTTATTTTTGTTGTTGTTTTGTTGTTTTGTTGCTGTTTTTTTTTTTTTTTTTTGGGTTGTGTGTTTGTGTGTGTGTGTGTGTGTGTTTTAAAAATTACGGCAATAGTAATACCTCTTGTCCAAAATCCAGTCTTCTTGTTTGTGAGGCTTTAGTAATTGTTTATAAATTATTGTCACGTGCTATCAACAAAAGGTTGTGCACTGTATATTAAACATGTATCAACTTAGTTACTCTGTATCTCTGACAATGATAAAAATATGAAATAATAATAATAATATGAATATACATTGATTTGAATAATTTTACATAATAATAATAATAATAATAATAATAATAATAATAATAATAATATATAGCTGCCTATAGAAATCATTGAAAATGAAGGAAGTAAATTACTAAAGTTATTATAGTTTATATTATTACCTCATTATTTTAAAGTATCTCTGTTAACTTGAGGGCACGATGTATGTCATTATTGCCAGTCATATCTTATTTATTTATTTATTGATTATTATTATTATTATTATTATTATTATTATTATTATTATAGATTTTAGTAATTCGTTTTTGTTGTTGTTTTTGTTGGGTTTTTTTTTTTTTTTTTTGCTCCGTTTACCAACTTACTTATTTATTATCTGCATATTTCTGATAAGAAATTAAATAAACTAAATGTAAATGACTGTGACGCGTTCCAAAAAGGTGCGTTACCACATGACGTAAATAAAGATGAGTATGTAAATATTTACACGTGACCCATGGAAAACTTGTAAACTGAATACAGTGAAATAAACAGACATGGCTCATGCGGAATTCGGTCAGAGTCTTATCGCATCCGGTACTATCGCACGCTAGTGACAAGGGTGAACCAAATTAAAACAAAATCATATTTTATTACATATATCCTAAATTTAGTGGGATGGTGTTTTCGGTTTGTAAAAAAGAATCGATTCAAGTTTGATTCTTGACATCATGAGTTTTGACCTCATTTCATTTGTAAGTCATTCACTGATGAACTTCGATATTCCCATCTGCCTAAAATTTCCCAAAACATTAAATTTTTAGTGCACCAAGGTAATTTGGAGAGGATTATTTTACCTTTCCTTTGTCGATCCTCACTATGAGGCCCATTTAGGGACAAAAATACTGAAGGATTAATTAAATAATTTAGTGTCGGTACTACAACATTGTCTTTAAAATTTTGTGATATAATACTTGAGATTCAAAACCAAGAAACTAACTAAGTAAATAAATAGAGATAAAACCGCAGGTTATTTAAAAATTAATAATCGAAACAATAAAATGTTTCAAAATCGAATTAAAAATATTCTAATTAAATGACTGACGATTAATTTTGATTACATTAATATTTAGTAATGTACAATTATGTCAGAAAAAGAGAGAGAGAGAGAGAGAGAGAGAGAGAGAGAGAGAGAGAGAGAGAGAGAGATTTCATGCACCCTGGTCTCAACAGCATAAAAACACCTCACCTACCGTTTCATATTACAAGCCAAATTATTTAGTAAGTTTATACTGCGTAACCCCCTCGTATAGGCCTGTCTTTTGTTATTCTGTATTAATTCAGTTCCGATTACCACGAGGTATTTAACTAGGTTCACTTGACGGACACTTCTCCGCGTGGTTTTAAAAGAAATTACGTAACATGTGATAATTAAAAAAAAAAAAAAAAAAATAAAAATAATAATAATAATAATAATAATAATAAATAATTATAAAAAATAAAGTAAAATAAAACATTTCAAGCCCCCCAAAAAAATTTATAAAAAATTATTACAATGTTAAAATAGCATCGATTAATTTATTATTATTTTATACACCACAATTTATTCATATTATATGAATGATTGCATTATTTATGTTAGTTCATTTTTGCTACTTCTTCGGGCTAACAAAAATAAAAACTAAATTAATTCGATCTGCTGCGGCTCTGTTATTGGCAGCAGATGCCGAGCTCCCTACTAATACCCCTTAAACATAATGGACTAGTCAAAATTCGTCATATAAGATATTTAAAGAGGCAGGATGAACACGGTCTGTCATCATTAGGTCTTTCAAGAGAAGTGCTAAATAATAAAATTTCTCTGTTTACTTCAGAAGTGGACAATCTTTGAATTTTACGTGTCAAGATAACGTAATAATGGGATTCTTTAAAATTGAAAAGGTGAGTGTTCTATTCTTACTATCATCTATGAAACTTGAAAGAAAAGAGGAAAGAAAAACACTCGTCTGCTTCTCCAAGAGCCACGCGCTTTTCCCAAAACCGACTTTCTTCGAGGAATTTTACCATTTAATTTTAATTTTATGAATTAAAAATTAGCCAGAACTATTACCAGTTAAAAATGATTCAGATTACAAAAATATTTCTTTTATGTTTTATGTTTTTTTATTACACTTTTTTTTCTTATTTTAAAAAAAAATAAAATAAAATCAAAAATAAAAATTATTTCCACTAATTAATTTGCAGTTACCATTGTAAAAAAAGAAAAAAGAAAAAAAAAAAGATTTCTTTTTCGTATAATCATAATATAAATTCCTAATGATAATTAACTTGTCGTAATTACTTTTTATTTTATTAGATAACCCATTTTGGGGGGAAAATCCGGTTTTCATTAAACAATATGTATTTATTATTATTATTATTTTACTCTTTTTTTTAATTAAAAAAATTCCGCGATAAAACAAACAAAGATAACAGATTGTTCTGTATCAGTATGTTACTTCATCACTTCTTGGATTTCCATATTGTCTTATTCCAAACAGACTATTTTTCACAATTTGGAAAAAGCAAATAATAGTTAATTTTTCTTTTGCATAATATTATATATTATATTTTAGCTAAACCACAATTTCTTTTATATTTTGGAAAAATTGTCACATGTAATCATACACTTTTATGTCTTTTGTTTAGAATATGAAATCTTGTAGCATACCAGTTAAAATGACTCATGTTTTAACATGGTTTTCTTTACTAGTTACATACATTTTCTGCCAGACAAAATAGTCTGATATGTACTGTCAACTCATATTCTACAATAATACAAAAATATTAATATTTACTCTGTCTTTACTTATCACAAATAAGTTTCTTAAACAATTATATTTTATTATATATATTCAATTTCTACTTATATTTTCTCATAATAATAAAAAGAAAATACTGAACAGTATAGTTTGTTTTAAAATTTATTTCCATGAATGAGGGCTAGGAATCTTTTAGTAGAGAAAACTGTATAATTATTTATTTCAGGAAAGTGATGTGAAAGGACCTCATATCCTATACAGTACAATGTATTTTTAATGGATTTTTTCAGTTGAGCATTGATAAGGAGACAAAGCTTTTAGTTCAGTACATTTTATAATTTTAATAATTGTTTCAGGAGAGTGGGGTGAAGGAGATTGATGTCTCATATACGTCTTCTACCAGTACAGTTAGTGGAGATGAAAACACAGCTCGTGGAAACTGGTCAGGAAGAATGGATTTTCTGCTGTCTTGTATTGGTTATGCAGTTGGATTGGGAAATATTTGGAGATTTCCATATCTTTGCTATAGAAGTGGTGGTGGTAAGAATTATTTTCTGAAATGTGTGTAGTTGAAGTATTGTTAAAATACTTCATATTTCATTGCAAGTAGCTTGATGCTGTTATAAATTGATTTGGTTTTCATGCTGCACAATGAAGGAACTAACTTTTTACTGTAAATTAATTTTTTTGTAATTATTCATATATCAGGAGAAAACATTTTATCTGTAATTTAAATGGCTTTGAGTATATTAAACTTCTGGTGTTCAGAATTATTTTATACGATTTTCAGACTACTCTTAACATCTATTGCTATTTTTAAATATTTATTTTTAAAAATTTAGGTGCCTTTCTTATTCCCTATGTTCTCTTTCTGCTATTGTGTGGAGTGCCTCTGTTTTTCATGGAAATTTCCTATGGACAGTTTGCTAGTCTGAGTCCAATTAGCGTGTGGAAGATGAGTCCACTTTTCAAAGGTAAACAGTTTTCTTAAATAAAATATCCATTTACTTCACGTTTGGTTAAGTGTTTATATAATACCTATTTATTTATCCATCTTGTCAATTTTTATGCTTATATCGTAATATGATGTACTTGTTTTTGAAGAATTACTGCTAATACCTAATTAATATTTCTTGTTATTTTAGGTAGATATTTTAAATAAAGCAGTAAAAAATGAAACAATTCTATGGTTTTTGCTTACAACCTTTATACGACATTTTTTTTCTTTAGGTTTGTCAAAGTTGTATTTTTACCTCAATGTTTAAACAAAATAATGCAACTTATCTTTTTAACTTTCAGAAAATATCATTTTCATTACTTAAATCTTTGAAGTAAAAATAACTTGACTTTATTTGTCATTTCATTTTATCATACATTTCACCGTATTACAAGTTATATTATTTGAACTCTGTTTAAGGGGTGTAAATTTTATTTTTAACAGGTGTTGGTTATGGAATGGTTATTATTTCAACTATTGTCTGCATTTATTACAACATCATCATTACATGGACACTTTATTACTTGTTTATGTCCATGAGAGCTGTGTTGCCTTGGGCTACATGTGACAATGAATGGAACACTGACTTCTGTGTTTTGAAGAATCATGCTGATCAAAATAACACCGGAGTAATGAAATACATGAACAGTACTGTGCTTAATGCCACAACCATGTTACGAAATCTTAGTACAGATGTAGTCATTTCTAACAAAACCAAAACAGCCAGTGAAGAATTTTGGCAGTAAGTTATTTTGAAATTTTTAAAAACTTTGAATCTTTTGGAAATATGATTGTTTTTATGATTTTTATGATTTAGTTATTTATTTTATTAAATGCGATATAAATTATATACAGACTTGTAATATTTTAGTAGTATGGTATCGAATAATAATTTTTTATCTATAAAATTGTTTTCTGTTAATTCATTATAAACATGTTGTCTAGTTAAACAAAACAAAAAACAGTTAATCTAAAAATGATTTTACAGGCGTCATGTTTTGGATATATCTGATGGAATTGATAATGTTGGAGCTATTCGCTGGCCATTGTTGGGTTGTCTTGCTCTTGCCTGGGTTGTTGTCTTCCTCTGCCTTTGCAAAGGTGTAAAGTCATCAGGAAAGGTAATTCAATTCATCCATTTCTAATAAGCTACTCTTTCTGTTTCTGAGAAATCTGACACTTAACATACTTAAATAAAAAGCCTTAAAATAATCCATTCAGTTGTATGAAAGTAATTTTAAAAATAAAAAGTTCAGCTTGCTTCTTTGAAAAACTCCAAATATATTTATTTTATCCACACACTGTATTATATTTATATTCTTATTTTTTATTTAATTTCCACAAATGACACGATTGTTTTTTTTATATATAAATTTCTTGTACAAACCTTATTTAAAAAAAAAAAAAAAATGACAAAACTGAACTTTTCTAAATATGATTTTCAGGTGGTGTATGTTACTGCTACTTTTCCATATATGGTTCTGCTGATTCTTATGATCAGAGGTGTTACTCTTCCTGGAGCTGTTAATGGAATACATTTCTACCTTGTACCTCAGTGGGAAAAGCTTTTGGAATTTAAGGTATACATAACTTAGACATGCACACACACACACACACACACACACACACACACACACACACACACACACACACATAAAAACTCATATGAATATGAATAATTTATAAAATCCACATTGATGAGACAAGTTAGATATCATTAATTAAATAAAAAATATTTTAATTTTAGTTTAATTGTACTTTTTTTATTGTTTCATAATTTTCACTATTTGATTTGTTGAGAACCAGTTCATTTCAATAATACTATGTCATCACAAATTCAAATTATAAAAATTTATATGCTAATCAAATGCAAAGATATTGGGAGTATGCAATTGCTATTTAATGAAATTACAGTATTTTTTGGGCATATGTTGATTAATTCTAATTCTAATAATCATTGTTCATCTCGGTTATTATGGTTACCTTCGTATTGAACAAATTTCTGTTAAAATTTGGTGATGTGCAACTGATCATTAATAATAACATTAACATGCAGGACATTCTACTTACATAAGGCAGTAATGTACTTAATTAACATGCCAGATCTAAATTGGTAACATAATATTCGTGCCTCATCTTTATACTACAAGAAATTCAATTTATGTAAAAGGAAGTTATTTTATTTTTGACAGGTTTGGGGAGATGCTGCCTTACAAATTTTCTATTCTGTGGGAATGTCTTGGGGAGCACTGATTACAATGGCAAGCTACAACAAGTTCCACAACAATGTCTACAGGTAAAGCCTCAGATTTCTCAGACCATTAATAAAAATGACTAAAATGATTTTGATTTTTTAGTACTGATTTTGAAACTACAGATTTTATTTACATATTTTATTTTTCAAACAGTAATTGTTGCATATAGAGCAAACTTTCAAAACTGTACACAAAACAAAGGCTGGCATGCTTTGGTTTTTACATGAAATTAAAGCCAAACTTTTCACTTTTACCATCTATTAATACTGTTCATTACTACTTAAAATTATAAATATATGAAATAAAAATGGATTTAATTCTTTTTTTCTAGAGATGCAATGATTGTTCCATTTCTGAACTGTGGTACCAGCGTTTTTGCTGGACTTGTTATATTCTCTGTACTTGGTTTTATGGCTCATGAAACAGGTGTCAATATTGAAGATGTGGTTAATCAAGGTAAATTGTAAAACGTTTTTTTTTTTATTATTTAAAAATTTTTTTTATTAATAAAGTAATCGTGAGTACAGTGTATTGTTTATTATTTTTTTATCCCATGTTTTTTTTACAGAAATTGTCTGGTTTTCAGAACATGAAAGAGGTTTAGATTTAGAATTTTGTTCTAATGCAGGTTGTCATAAATATAGCTTGTATATAAAAATTTCTTTGGATTTCAGGCCCAGGATTGACATTTGTAGCATACCCTGAAGCTGTAGCCAAGCTTCCGATCTCCCCTCTGTGGGCTATCCTGTTTTTCACCATGCTCTTCACTATTGGTTTGGACAGTCAGGTATGGTTTCCGTGTTTCTTTCTCTTCTCTCAAATTACCAGTTGCATCAGTTCTATGAATACCATCATGTTTCACCAAATCCTGAACAAACATGGTCTTGTTCTCTCTGTACTCTCTATAGACCAGTAGTCTTAGCTTGGATTAGATGTAGCATCCTCCTTGTCTGAGATTTTTACTCTGGGTTCCTCAAAAAACAAAACAAACAGAAGGGCAAAATAATTTTTGTATTTTTTTTTTCACTTAAGTGATAAAGATCAAAAGCTTTCTTTTGTTATAAACATTAAATGTTTACCATATTGAACACTTTTTGTGATGACCAGCTGTTGTTTCCAGTAGTAAAGAAACTACAATGACCTAGATGAAATAATTTAACACATTTGATTTATAAAAAAAAAATAAAGTGGATTGCAAATTGAATACTTAAGTATATACTAAGGCATACAATTTAAGTATTAAATATGTTTCAAAAGAATTTATAAAGGAAATTTAGATAAACGTTTTCAAATGTCTTTATGTTAATTCTTTACATGTTTAAATTTTTGTTTATTAATTTTTGCCTTTCTGTTTATCATAAAATGTCCTGATATGTTATGTACATTCTTTATATTTAAATTTAATTAGATAGTTTTCGCTCTTTCCAAGATTCATTTTATCTGTCACTAGTTTTAACATAAGTCAATATAACGTTTCTTTTATAAGTAAATGTTATCAGAAAAATCTAAATTTTATGTAGGATTTAATATAAATTGTAGTTTTGTAAAAGTTACTAGTTCCATGTAAAATAGTTTAATATTGCTCAAATAGTTAATGTAACACCAAATAATGATTTATGAATCTAATAATATAGTTAACTAAAAAAAGCTTTCTTTAATCCTTGCTTTCTTCCCTAACCTAATTTAAATTATGATACTGTAAATTCTAATATGATTTTAACCGATATATTTCCATTTATTATTCACTGCAAAAATATAAAAAATACACGAGTTTCAATGTGAAAAATATTCTTGTTACTTTGATCTTGAAGTCAAAATAGGACATGCAAACATTACAGAAATAATGTTTAATTTGGTTACATAATAATGTTTCCAAACTATGAAAGTTTATAAATATTTTAAATTTACTTCATAAATATATGGTATTAAATGTTTAAAAAAGAGTTTTCCCACGGTAACTTGTGATTGGAATTTCAAAGTATGTTTACTATATCACATTATGCCATGTTTGTTCTCACTGTAGATATGCTATTGTAAATTCTGTAAACTGTAAATAAGATATTTTAAAAATACATTGAATTTCTGGGCCATCTTGTAATTTTTAGAAACTACTGGTGAAGCATGGTGCTTACCTCACATTGTAATAGTTCAAGTTGTGGGATTATCTATAAATTAAAAAATTAAAAAATTAAGAAATATTCACTTTTTTCTTTTCTGCCCATTCCTTTCAAGGGAATCATGTTGGGAGCTGTTCAGAATGTGCCATATTTTTATAATGATATACAGCTTAATTTGTGCAAAAGCAATAACTTAAACTAGCTCAATGCTGAACAGTATTTTTGTTTTCCAACAAATTAAACTTTTTGATATGTGTTGATGAACAGACAATACATCTAAGTGTATCCCACAGCTTGAACAAATGATATGTTGTGCACATGTTGGAATTACTCATCAGTGAGTAAACATGATTTATTTTCAATCTATCTGATCACTCATCTGGACTTTTACTTTGCAGGAAGTTGAGAAAATTTGAGTGAGAAAGATGATGAGAGTTTGGTAGCAGTCAAGAATAGAGTGCGTGTCCTTGTGGCATCATCAGTTTCATTATTTTACTTTTTTTGTTTTTATTTTTATTTTTTCCCCACATGATAATGTTTAACTTCAGTGAAAAAGATAAAAAGTTTATTTTATTATTATTATTATTATTATTATTATTATTATTATTATTATTATTATTATTATTTTCTGCATTTTTGTGGGTTTTTTGGTTTGGATTTGTTATTAAATGTTTAGGCTTTAATTTCATAACTGTTTCTGTATTGGCACTGAAAAAGAAATGGTTTAAAAGTTGTTTAAGTCTAATACTTGATATTTTGTTCTGTTATATAAATAAATATTTCTGATCTGTTAATTTATTTCAAAAGTTGTGAACCATTTTAATTTTTTTTTTTTTTTTTTTTTATAATTAATGATAGGTTTTTCTTGGGAAAAAACAGTTACAGTTTGTTGAGGTTTTATTTATAAAATGAAAATATTTTTGGTAAATGAAGTATTGATGTGCCACTGAAAGTGTCAAGAACGAGGTATGATTGGTGAAAGTGATAAATCTGTGGTGCTGGTCATGGTACCGAACCATACCGCGGTCTCCCACTTCTGTACGGGTTTGTGCGGCCATCTCGAGTTAAGTTTCAATAGCAGTAAGTGTAAAACAAAACATAATTTTCAGTTGATTAAATTTTAATTTTTGTTCTTAAATGCTGGTATACATTGTTCATTGTTTTTTTTCATGTTGGAACTAACAGAAATCTATCGATGTATAATTTTATTTCATGGAATGTGATAATACTCAAATGTAACTAAATTAAATATTCGCTTAAAAAACTGGTACAAAATATTAACTTGAATTAGTTTTTAATCTAACTTGTGCAGTTTAGTTATTGTATGGTTTTAAAAATTGTTTCATTGATTTACATTTTTTATAGACTGTATTTGATGTCAGTAAAGTGATAGGATTTTTACTTATTATTATTTTTTTAAAGTATACATTTGTGTGTTTGCATATAAGGTAGGGCAAGGCAAAATTTTATTGTCTGGATAACATTTAAATGGTAATATGTTAAATTCTAAGTTTGAGTTTTCATTATTTTTTTAAAAGGGTATACTCTGGTTCCTTCAATTATCCTGTTGATTTAGTGATAAATTTAATACCGATGTTTTTTATTCTGCTTTTTAACTTGGAAACAGTAGTTGTTAATCTTGCATTAAAACAAATTCTGCTAATGATTCATGGGTGAAAAAAACATTGTGACAAATTTTTTTGAATTTTTTACCTTATTTAATTTTTTCAATTTTTTTAAACAATCGAAAACTGGTATCCAGTTTTATTTCCATAACAGTTGTAAAAAGTAATTTTTTCACTTTAAAAGAATCAGTATGTCAACTTGTTTATTGTTTTAAAAAAAAAAAGATAATAAATGAAAATTAATAAAACATTAAAATAATTGTTTGTGTATGAAATGTAAAATGTCAGTGAAAGATGATTAATTAAAATTTATAAAAAATATGACGCCCAACCCATGAAAAACAAAATAATAATAATTTGAATACTTTCCAAATATTTTTTCAGTTAAGTAATCCTGGTTAAATATCTGGGTTTTAATACTGATATATTTAAAAATATAAAATAGTTAAAATATGTCTGTATTTAACTATTACTGTCAAAATAAAAAAAACATTAAGTACAATTATTTCAAATTTTGATAATTTTTTTTTTTTTAAAATAACAAATTAAAAATAAATAAATAAATAAAGACATTTTAATAAAAATTTACTGAAATATAATTTACCAAACAATTGATTTCTCCAGTGTCCTCATACCATCAGCTGAAACCACTTCATTAAATTGTAATTAAAAAAAAAAAAAAAAAAAGTTTTAAACAAATAATTACAAACCATTGTACACATGATTGAAGATTTTATTGTGGTAAGAATATAAAAAAAAGGCAAACGCTCATCATACTTTTTAGAGGAAACCAATTGAGTTCATGAAAAAAACATTGTCAGATACCTGTTACTCTCATCATTGCACTTTTATACAAATTCCAAAAATTTTAAATAGCTTTTCAAAATGTGTTTATTTTCACTTTTCAAAGCAGAAATTATAGCAGTTACATGTATATTTTTTTTTTTTTGTAATGATTCTTTAAGATATATTTCATTAAAGTATAAAATGAAGAAAATATATTTTGCATAGTTTTTTAATACTCGTTTTTCTTTAAATATATATTTATATATATACATATATATGCATTTTAAATTGAACTATTAATTGATTGTGAAATATTCACTATATTTAATTTGAAATGGAAATAAGATCATAAATAAACTGCTGTTTTATCTATTTCTGATTTCATTTTCTTTTTTTCTTTTTTTTAAACAAGTGTCCACCTTTTTGTAAGTGAAGATTTTCATGTGTTGTAAAATAAGGCCTGCACTTGAATGATCTGGAAGAAACTGATTTGGTTACATTTCACCTCTTACAACTTATTTTTAAACAAATTCATGACTTTACTTTTTAGAGCTGTCTAGTCACAAGAAATGTAAATACATACAAATTTGAATATATATATATATATGTATGTATGTATGTATATGTATATTTATGGTAACAGTTGAACAAAAAACCAAGTCAGTAAACAGATATTTATTGAAATGCCTGCCTCATTTTGAATGAACTTGTAATTCTTCAAAATGGAAAAGATGGACACTAACTATAAAAATCAAAATTTTCTGATTTACATAACATATATACAGCAGTAATGAGAAAACAGATTACTTTTTATTACATCAGTAAACTTACATTACGAAACATAAGAGTAATTTACTAATGCACTGTTATAATAAAACAAAATAACAAAAGATGTTTTACATGTATCGGTTAAAAGGTGACTGAAATGTAAAATGAGCGTTTGCCTATGTTTTGATGTGATTGCTATACTTGTTATTAATATGCATTTCTTTGATTTCACTTTCTCAAGGGAGAGCACTGGTCTGTCGCCGTCCGGGAGGAGCGACCATTGCGACTCAGAGCATTATAGGTTTTTTATACCGTATGATTGTCTATCATTGTATACATGTACTTTTCACACATCAGACCACTCACCATTTCACCAAAGAGTAAAAAAAAAAAAAAAAAGAAATTCAAATATAATCAATTCAGGAACTACCTTTTATTTGTACGGTAATTAATTATATTATTTAAAAATTATTAAATACATTATCAGTATGCAGTTTGAAAATATGATGTATTTTGCCTGTACATTTTTATTTAAAAAAAAAAAATAGAGGTATAGTATTAAACTTTAATAATAGTAAAGAAAACCAATATCCAAGAAGATAAAAGCATAATGGAACTATTTTTATTTTAGTCTTTTTTATTTTTTTTTATTAAATTTATTTTTTAAAATTCCTGAGTAAAATGTAATAGAGAAATAACATTATAACAAAATTTTATTTAAACTAAAATTCAGTTCAGATTATCTGTTAATGATTTCATGTAAATTTATTAATGTTAAATATTTCCAAAAGCATAACTGAGATAAGAAATGTTTGTTTTTATAAATATTTGTAATCTTTATTATGCATTTTAAATTTCATCACAGTATAAACAATGAAACCACCAGTAAAATATAAATGTTAAGAAAATGAATTGATATTTAATTTTCTGCCATCCTGTCATCTTTTTTTTTTTTTTTATTTTTTTTTAAATTTATTGAATTTCTTTGGTAATCAAAAATTGAAAAAGAAAGTAGTTTACTGCAAAAGTTTATAACAGGAAATATATTTAAATTTCTGCCTTTTAAATAAGCAATATTAATAGTAAATTAAAAAATAAAGTTAAAATTGTTCAAAAAATAAAATTTATAATCTGAATATTTCTAAGAAGTAAATAAATACTGAGTTGATGGAGAATATGGTAGAATGTTTTAATTTCTTTAAGAATATTTCTTCAATTTTGGCTTTTGATATATTTGGTGAAATGGTGAGATTAATCATTACATCATTTTAATTTTTTTTTTTCACATCTTTAGTGACCTATTTTCAGGATAGTGTTCACAAGTACTTGATAGTTAAATTGGAAATCTCTGTAAATTCACAATCATCACTTTATAAAAAATAATGTAAAAAATAATTCATTTAAAATTTTTAAAATATTTTTAAATGATTTTTCCTCCAACAGTTTATTTTAGCACATAATTTTTTAAAGTACTTGTGAGCACATTGGTATATTGTGTGAACATAGCATCAAGTCAATCTGATTTTTTTTTTTCATTAAATACATTTCAGATGGGGGTTGTATTAATCAAATTTTATTAAAATCTTTAAATGTCAGACACATGTTTTGAACTGTCTGCTCTAAATTTGAAGGTTTCTTAAAATTACTAATTTATACACATACTGTGGATAGACTTTTTGCTCAGTTCACCTTAAAGACCAACAATCAAGTTTTATTTCAAAAATGTGAACAGTCATCATAAGATGCAAAAATTTCAAATCAAATTTTATTCATTAACAGCATAACTGGGATTAAAATTTAACAAAATTATTTATATTTCTGAGGGATGGGATTCAAACCATGTAATATAAGAATGAAGAAGATAAAATTATGTTGTTAATTTCTCTATAACAACACATTTGCTTGTTGGTCAAACAGTTGATGCATTTGCATGTTTCTTTGCCTGCATGTCACAGTTTGGTGTCCAGTTAACATTGGTTTGTTTTCTTTCTTATCTCTGCAGTTTGGTATGTTTGAAACTATGACTAGTGCTTTTGTTGATGAGTTTCCAGAACTGCTCAGAACCAAGAAGGTTCTCTTCACTGCGGTCATGTGCTTTGTGGAGTTCCTCTTGGGAATACCCTTTGTCACACAGGTACATTTCACTGGCTTATTTCCAGGATTTTGTTGTTCATTCTTTCACCTTGGTGAAATTTTCTGCACATTACTTCCATGGTTTTGTTTATAATATTTATCGTAACAGAAATTAAACTTAATGTGAATTACAGAATTTGTTTTTGAAATTAATAAAGCCTAAGGCAGGCTTTTGTGAAGTCAGTTACATGGTTTAAGGAAATGCTCCTTCAATATTTTTCTTTCATGTACTTGAAAACTGTTTCATTAACAACTTTGCACTGAAAGGCAAAACCAATACTTATTTAAAATGTAATAAATAAATCTTACACTTCAGGGAGGAATCTACATACTGCAGGTGATGGACTGGTACTGTGCTACATTTTCTCTGATGATTCTCTCACTCACAGAATGTCTTGTCATTGCCTGGGTCTACGGTTTGTTTTACTTCACTTCCACTAGCACAGCACTTGCTTCATGTTATAAACAGTAGACAAAATTATTTAAATCCAGTACAATTTTTTTTTTTTGACTGCCATTTAGTAAAAACAGTAAATAAAAGATAGAAAATGTAACATAAATATATAGATAAAACAGTACCCACATTAAAATTTACTCTACAAGTTGTTCATAACTATAGTATGCCATAGAAAAGGTATTTTCACAGGCATCTACATGCTTTTGTTGTAAACACTTGGAAAAAAATAAATTTATCAAATCTTGATATTTCATCATTAGACCTCCATGCATTAGTATAAACATACTCTTACATGTCACATGTTCCATCATTGCAGTGGACCACCTGAGTCATAATTTTAATGTTTGTTACAATTTTCTGATGTCAAGTAGATTTTCTTTCAGGTATTGACCGATTTTTCAAAGACATTGAGTTGATGATTGGGTACAAACCTCACAAAATCTGGAAAATCATGTGGTGCTACATCACCCCAGCAACAATTGTTGTAAGTCTGTCATAGCTGCATTTACTTTTGTTGAGTTGATGTGTTTTGAGAAGATTGATGGGAAGTGTAAATATAGATTAGTTTATTAATGCAAGTAGTCAATGAAACATTATAAACTGTTTACTTCAGCAAGTATTTTTTTTTTTTAAATTAAACAAATTTTATTCTTTTCTTTTTTTTTTTTTTTATAAAACATACATTAAAACAAATTTTTTCAAAATGAGATTAGTTCAAAATAAATTAATTTCTGTTCTACAGTTTATCTGGCTGTTCAGTGTGACCCAGCTGAAGCCAGTTACATATGGTGATTATGAATACCCAGTGTGGGCCATTGCCTTTGGCTGGATGCTCGGGCTTATTTCTCTTATTCCCATTCCTGTGATGATGGTTGTTGCTATTACAAAGGAAAAGGGACCTTTGATGCAAGTAAGTTGATTAATTGTTTAGTCCTCAGTGCCTCCTTTCAGCTATTTCCCACTTCAGTCAATCCATTACAGTAATTAAAAGAATAGACAAGTGGACAAATATGTCCATATTGACAAATTGTAAAATGTGTTTGTGAGAGAGGCAGTATAACATTTAATACTAAAGTATCAATAATAAAAGCTTTACATTCTATTTTTTATATCTTTTTATTTGTTAATTTTTTTTAGCGCATCAAGAAGTTGCTTAAGCCTGCTGAAGACTGGGGTCCTGCTGTTCACATTCACCGAGAGAGGTATCTGTCAACTCTTCCAGACAGAGATTCTCTGATTTCCAAACCATCAACTTCACCTGCTCCCATCACACCAAGTGTCAAAGACGGTCCTGAACAAACAGTATTATTGTCAGGTGACAGCAGCATGCCAGAAAGCCGGTTTTGATATGGGTGTGTGTAAAAAAAAAAAAAAAAATGGACAAGAGTACTAACATGAATCAGACGACATAACATGAAGACTTGTTTCAGTGGTGTGTACTACAGTATGCATCTTAACATTTAGAACAATATTAAGTGTCTGGATAACAGCTGGAATCAGATTGTTGCTGACATCAAGAATGTGTTGTGAGAAAATGTGTATAAATGTTAACAGAACTGTACAGGCAACATTAGCAGTCATTGTAATGGCAGTGCAGCTTATGGAAGTGAATGACAGCTGCAAGTAGTATGAATGTTTTATTTTTATGTGTCAGAAGCTACAGCTTTAATGTCATGTATAGTATTGTTGCTGCATACCAAAAACAAAGGACAATCAGTCACAGGTATTATGAAGCAAGTAATATTGACAAAGACCTGTTTGTGTCACAAGGTGCGACCAATCATGTTTGCAAGTCAAAAGGTAACAGTGATTGAAAAAAAAAAAAAAAAAAAAAAATAATATCTCTTCTTAAGTAACAAAGCTTAACATTTAAAACTAATAAAAACAGCAGTTGATCTGCAGACATCCCAAATTTTTAATCAAGAATTGTTCAGGAAAAAAGATTAAAATTTTATTTTAAAGCTTTTCAAACAGTTGTTACTAAGGATACACATTATTGAAATAAATGAAGATAACTTTGTATTAATTTAGTAATAGATACGCTGCAATACAGTGAAGTTACTGAAATGCACTGATGATTGAACAAAGTACCTTGCAGTAAAATGCTTTAACATCCCTGTAACCTGACCAAAGTTAGTCATTCCTTACATTTTACTCAAGCTTTAATACACTCATTTATTTATTTATAAACATAGATTTTAAATTCTAATAGCTTTATTTTATAACAAATTTTTTGCCAAATTATGTTTATTGAAAAAAATCCAAGAATACTATTATTCTTAACCATATCAGTTATTCAGACCTTGTATAAGGTCAGTTTCAAGCTTTAACTTTCATTTTAAATTGTAAAAATCTAGTCCAAAAATATTTTTATTTTTAAAATGATTGTTTGCCCTGTTTATAATTTACAGAACAATCTGTGTGTGTATATGTATATGTATGTATATGTATATATATATATATATATATATATATAACACTTTTTTTTTAAATTATCTTGAAAAGGTGGATACTTTTTAATTACTTTGGTTGTATGTTATATAAAGATGTACAAATTTTTAATTAATATTTTAAAAGTTTAGTAGAATACATTTGACCAAAGAATGATAATGAAAAGCAATATTAGCCATTGAATGAAAAATTGTTTTGGCTCTAAACAGATTTTTTTTTAATCTTACACATTTTCTTTAAAATAAAAATGAAAAAAATGCCAAAACAAAGGTTTATTTGAGCTTTACTATTATTGTGTAACAATTTACTAATACTTGTTAAAAATGAATTTGAATTTGCTCCTAGGTGGAAATAAAATAATAAACTTTTTTCAGTATTTTTCTTTCTATGTAATTTTTATCATTTTTTTTAATGTTTTGAAAAACTGGGGCAAGGATATATTTAAGAAAATAATTCATATAAGATGCAAAAATTGTTAATTTAAACCTGCTAAATAGAGGCTAATCTACTTTGTATGTGAACAGATCCAGATTTGTGAAGTTTTGACTTTATTACCACACAGTTCTTTGTGCTGGTAAATAAAAGATTTGGTTTTTTTGCTAAATGCCTTTGATAAAAAAAAAAAAAAAAATAAAAAAAGAAAAAAAGTTTGTTTATTTTAAAGGTTACTTTTATGAACTTTTTTTTAAAACTGAAATTTTTTATTCAAATGTTTAATATTTTTACAAAATGCCTTTTTGATATTTTTTTATAAAAAAAAAGTGCAACCCAAGATGTTATACCACTGATTGCCTCTTGTCATTACAGATGACAACTAATGTTAAGATTTCAGGATTTTCTATTTGTATGCAACCTCTATAGATTAATACTAAAGATAAATGTCTACAGCAATTTATCTACATTTATTTTTCATTTAAAAACAAAAGGAAACAACAAAGTTTTGTCTAGTTAACAAAGACACTAGATCCTGTTCACATAAAATCATGTTTATAAAATACAAGATACACAGTTATCTGACAATCACATTAAACCAGTGTACCATGAAATAAGACAACATTGCTTATAAATCAACTACCTACTGGTGTATTTATTATAAATAATGAAAAGTTACTGGTTTGAAGACAGCAGATGTTAATGGACAACACATAATGACGTATGCTGATTTGTAAGAAATTGTCTGGTTGAACTAAATTTTAAATCCTGTCTTTAAATTCTGATACTCCATTCACAGTTCAGTTCAAATAAATATATTTTTTTTTTCTTATCATTTCATAAAAACAAATTTGTTTTAGAAATCTACTTGATATGATCTTGGAGAAATGATCCTTCATTAAGAAATTAACTATAAACATATTCCTTTAGTGATAAATTAATGATTTAGTCACAAATAACTGATTGGCAATAAATTAACTAAGAAAAGCCAGAAATCTGTTATGATTTCTCATTTTGCTGAAACAGACTAAAACAGCTTATCTTTTGTCATGATGAACTCTTGTAATTCAGCAAGCACTAAATATTTACGTTCTCAAAAACTGTTGTCACCTCTCAACATGCAGGGAAAACTCTGCAAAGACAATAAAGATCTATAATTTAAATAATCAGTATTTGCAACTTTCAAACAGCTAATTTGTAATTTATTTTCAATTTACCATTTTTTAACCATACAATTTGACAATTAAGAAAAATTATTATGACAAAACTAATCTGAAATAACAAATGAAAGATGTGATAAAAATAATTTTAACAGGTAGTTTTCCCTTCATGTGATTCCATCTGTGTACTTTGGAAAATACAAGAAAATAATTTAAAATACAAAAATAATTATTTAGAAACACAGATAATAAACTCTTACAAAACGAATCTAGTACGTAGTGAACATTGAACAAAGTTAACCTTTGAAAATTGGCTGTTGGCTCTGCAATTTTGTGTCGAACCATAAATGTGGCAAGAACATCAGCAACCTGAAAAACATACAATTCAGTTGGGTAAAAAATACTAATTTAGTAAACTCACATGAATCTTGCTACATTCACCATCTAACAGAAAGGATTTTTATTTTAGTAAACTCAGGTGAATCTTGCTACATTCATCTAACAAAAAGGATTTTTATATGTACGTATATTTTTATTTATATTTATTTATTTATTTTATCTGAAGGCTCAATAAAATACTAATTTTAAAATATTTACTTTATCAGGGCAATCTTCATGCACTGCATGGCCACTCTGTGGTAATACCTGCATCTGGAATTTACCTGGATATAAAAAGTTACAAAATTCACTAATTTAATTCTTTCAGACATACACACACTCACGTAATACATAAACATACACACACACACACACACACACACGTATATATATATATATATAAAACAGCTGATACAAGATTCTTTAGAAAATAAAATATTAATTTCATTGGAAAGGACAATTCACAAACACCAAAATAACTGCAACATGAAAATATCTCTCTGCAGTTATTTTTAATTTTGTACTGAAAAGTAACAATGGTTATACTCACCCTGCATTTGTCCAATAGTTAAATCTTTATCTAGTCTGTCCATACCTGAAAATAAACATAAACAACTGAAACACAAATATAATCTAAAGTATGTTATTATTCCTTTTTAAATAATATTTTTCATTATTGTTTGTTTTCTGTTTTATTTTTATATATATTTTTTTTTAAATTCTTATGAATTTAATTACAATAATCAATAATTATAAAGATATCCCAGATATATGAACATTCAGAAATTAAAATTACATTTTAATTAAGAGATCCTAAGCAAGTCTGCTTTTAACAATATTTTACCTGCGAGAATGAGCAACTTTGGTACATTACAAGACAAAAACTTCTGTGACAAACCCTGAAACCAATCTGAAACAGAGAAACACACACAAATAACACAGATATATCCTGAGAAACTGTACTTTTTAAAATATATTTTTATTTATTTTCTATTTAAGATGAGATAATAAAATGGCAGACTAACCTTTCCAGAAACGTTCTGTTTCAGACAGGTTTATCCTCCAGGTGTAACTGTGAGAAACCTGAGAAAAAATATATAAAAAAATCAATCAAATTCCAATAAAAAAACTTTAAAATAAATAAATTAAAATATTTATATTAAGATTGGTGTTTCAGAGTAATAGAAGAAATCTGTAAAACTGATTTTCAGTGTGGACTGAACACTCACGAATTCAATAATATTACACAGACACCATTATTAGAAATAAATATACTTAAACTGAAATCAAATGACTATTCCACAATACACCACCAACATACCTGTCCCTCCAAATACTGACCTGTGATTTACTGCTTTGTTCACCTTTGTCCTCCACTTCATCCCCCTCATTCCCCACCTCTCCCTCCTCTCCTTCCTCTCCCTCCTCTGGAATACTTGTAGAGGATGTACGCTGAACTTGTTCTAACTCAGATGAGGCCGTCTCATTAGTATCCACACTGAAAACAATTTTTATACATTTAATTTTTATAAATCAATTCACTAGGCTGCTAATTAAACACTTTTATTTACTGGTTAAATTATTAATACTATTACCAAAAATACTTTCTAAAATATCAGTATAGATTGCTGTGACAATGACTTAACAAAAACTGTGACTGCACACTTTCTGAATATTTAACTGTTTAGCATACAGATTAAAATCCTATGGATATGGTGGTTACAAAATAATTGAAAACAAAGAATTTCACTACTAAATGAAGTTTACCATTTCACTTGTCCAACCATGGACACTCTGGCTGATTCGAGATTTTTTATTTGTCCAGTCCGAACTCTAAAATGAAGAGAGCACAGACACTGACAAGGCTTTAACAAAATACTGTTGTCAGATACTTTCAAGTATTTGAATATTATATCCTAAAACCAAACTGAACTAATATGTTGGTAGAATGCTGTAATCTTAAGAAACCTTAAACAATGCTTATATTAGACACAGAGAGATAACCCACAATTACTCAAATGTGTGACAAAACAGTCACAAAAGCAAACCTACAAACTGCTCTTACTAAACTTATTCAGCTTTGTTATACTTAGTAAATTCATTTTTATTTATTTATTCCATTTTATTATTTTTTTTTTTTTTTAAATCTGAAATTTGGTTGTTCATTTTCCTACATCCATTCTATTGCCTGGTCTAAAGTTTTGAATGACTTTGGTCTTCCTCGAAGAAAACTCTGCATACTTGTTAGAGCATCCAGTGCTGTGCCTGAAAACATTAATATTAAACAAAATATCAATAAGAAATTAAATTTAAATTTTGAAATTATAATAAACATAAAATGTAAAAAGAAAAATAACTATAAATACAGAAAAATAAAAATGAATGAACTAGATAAACATGCAACAATGAGTAAATATTTGGCAGACTTGCCATATCTATCAACGTAATTATTTATTATAAATCTTTTTAAATCACAATAAAAAAAAATTAAATTATGAAACACTGGAAACTGTTATTATTAGCTAACAAAAGATGAAACCATACACTGATAAATACACTTACCTTCTACAACATCTATAACACAAAGTCCAACCAGAGAGGAAATTGAGTCTTTCAGTGCTGTGTTCACTGCAATTGCTCCACCCATACTGTAACAACATAATAAAAACAGCATAGTCACTACAATTAGTACTTCTACATCTTAAAATTATTATTATTAAAAACCACCTTCCTCAAATTCCCATCAACTTTAATTGGCCATAACATTATAAAGTATTCACATTTAGTTAATAACATTAATTTGAGTTAAGAGCATGAAGAGAAAGGATAATTATACTCCTTTAACAAGAAATGTCAGTTTATAGCAGGCAGGTAAAGTAATGCATCAGATTTGATCTAGCTTGGATTGGAAATGGATTAAATAAGCAAACGTCATTTCTGAATAGACATGATTTAGTTGTTTGTATTACTCTGTGATTTTTTTTGTTTTGTTTCATTTATGCCATGAAAAATAATAACAAAAAACCAAGAATAAACAAAATAATAATTAAAACAAGTGCACAGATCACACACTGAAGGAGAATTTGCTTGCTGTAGATCACATGCCAAAGTAGTACTGAATTTTTTTATGAATATTAGCAACTGCCAATGTGATAGAGAAATGAATGAGCTATCAAAAAGAAGTGCATGGAGACAAGAATCTGAAAATGTTCATAATTTGAGACGGGCAAAATATGACTTAAGACCTGACTCAATGTAATGGATCACATTAACAAAAGATCAGGTCCACATGAACTTAGGGTGGGTTACAGCTGAATGATACAGAGTCAATATTAGAATTAATTCTGAAAGGTTGTTAAAAAAACTTTAAAAGTATCAACATTGGGCCTTTCATATTTGATCAGAATAATATAATGCAATTTATACATGAATAGAGTAATGAAAAAACAGACATACAGACAGACAGAATTAAAACACAATGAAAAACATCCACTTCACAACAGATCTGAACAATAAATCTGGCATTGGAGACTCAGTCTGTAATGAATATGCTCTACATAACATATTGATAAAGAAAACTGAATAGAAATTTGATACAAAATCTGAATCTCTCACCTGTGACCTACAAGAATGATTTGAGGTGGATTATCTTTATATCGAGCCTGGATCACATCACAGA
This sequence comes from Chrysomallon squamiferum, assembly GCA_012295275.1. Taxonomy (NCBI): domain Eukaryota; kingdom Metazoa; phylum Mollusca; class Gastropoda; order Neomphalida; family Peltospiridae; genus Chrysomallon; species Chrysomallon squamiferum. The sequence goes on from CM022670.1 coordinate 6,010,585, forward strand.
CATCTCTGAAAAATATTTACAAATTATATACATAAGTAATAATAAGACTATAAATAAAAAAAGAAATTTCTGTACATTTTCTTCAGTTAATTTGTTCTTCAAACACTTATCTGATCCTGTGAAAAACTGATGTATTTATTTCACTTTGTAACAATCTGATACAGCATTTTCACAAACAAGAATAAAACAAAATAAATGAATTTTATTAAAATAATATTTAAAATGAATAAAAATCATTTAAAAATCATTTTAAAGAAATATGCTGTGTGTAGTATTTATAACTATCACACCTGTAGTTCACAAATCTCAACTAGTAACAACACACACGTGTAATTTAAAGTTTAACAGTGATACCTGGCCAGTGTTTCTATGGACAGGTCTTTATCATCTGTGGTTTTCGTATCACCTAAAACAATAAACAAGTATATGGAAATAACATCAGACATGAACAGTAACAGGATCAATTCTTCATAGTGCATCCACCACCTGTTTCCTCTTCCAGAAAATGTGAGATAATTGTTTAGCAATGAAAAAGAATTTTAGGATTCCTTGACTGATAAAAACAGCACAGAATGGGTTTATTCTCTATATCTGTGTGTGTGTGTGTGTGTGTGTGTGTGTGTGAGAGAGTGTGTGTGTTTGTGTGTGTGTATATTTAAATATATTTTGAAGCTGAATAAATCTTTGTAAGACTATTTACTAATAATATTATTACTGCTATTTGTTATTATTATTATTATAGCAATATTTGAAATAAAATTCTTTTTAAAATGTTAACTAACCATGACCTCTAATATCCATGGCAGCACATCTGCAGGTGACTATGTGTGAAACTGTGGCCTACAAGTGAAAACATTATCAGTTACACAAATATTCCTCATACTGCATATATATAATAAATACATCTTCACACAACACATGCATGATCGTACAGTATTTTATATAAATATAAAATAATGTTTACTGTTCATTACATTTGATAAATGTACATAACTTAATATATAAAATTTAGATTAGAAACAACACATATACCTACATCATAATAAATCTAACAATTAAATATTAAATAATATTATACACTTACTGATAGAACAGCCCAGGATAGACCTGAAAACCCTCCCCCATGCAGGAAGAACAAAACTGGGCCTTCAGTTCCACATTCATAAATTCGAAAAGTCTGATTGAATTAAGGAAATTATTATTTTAAAAAATATACCACAGGATTTCTGGAGTTAAAAAAGTATTAAAACCAAATCTGATTTAAACCAATTATGATTAAATAAAAGTATTGGTTAATCAACTTAATGTGTATTGATTGTTAGAACAATAAATTATAAATGTTTTATTAATTTCAGAATACTACATTTCATTTCAAACTAACATTCAAATTTATTATAAAGTCCAGTACATTTGTAAGCCTCATTTCGTAATATTATCTGGCTGTAATGTAATTTCAGTTTAAAGATACATTTCCCTTAGTCGTTTGAACATCATGTTTAGTTTCAAAATATTTTTCCCAATGCACAGGGCTGTAGTCTTTGTTTTTTATTAATAACTTTCTTCCTGTAGCTGCTTTTCTGAAGAAGACGAAAAATAATAAGCTGTCAAATAGTTGAAATACATGTTTAGAATAAAAACAGTGATCTCAGTTCCATGTTTATACATACTTACAGGATCATACATTTTTTTTTGACAGAAATAATTCATAAATATAATATATATATCTTTTTTAAATTTATTTAATTTAATTTTGTTTTTCTTTCCTTGATATGAATTATTTTAAATTAAAAACATAAATCATATAAATAAAATGCATTATACAGCAATCGAATATGAAATAGTTCAAATACCGAATAGACAATCCACCTTTCGGAATTTTCTTGTATCTGTCTGAAATATGGATGCCCTATCATAAATAACTATATTTGTCATATAATTAATTTTGAAGACATTTGATCAGTCTCTATAACCAATTAAAATTAAAACGTGACTGAGAAATGATAAACTCTGTATTATTGTTTGACTAGCCTCGGAATGTAACTGAGTAATGATGTAAATGACTCTGCCAGTCTCAGTACTTCTGGCAACTGATATAAATTTAATGAATATAGGTTTCTTGTTCAAATTATAAAATTACAAATTTGATACACACCCTGGTCCAGCTGTCGGGACGGGAGGTAAACCAAACCTATCTCTCGGAAAAGCAGACATGATATTCTTCGTAAAACTGTCTCGTTAAAATATACAGTTTACATACACATTTATTTTATCGAGACTACTATCTCGGCCGACATACTCCGAGCATTGCCGAATGTGTATCTTGGAGCACCTGTAATAAAATACAATTTAAAAAACAAGACAATTTTTTTTGGTTTAATCATGTAATTTGTTTTGTGAAAGTCGAATGTATTATACTGCAGTTTATATCTTTAAAATAAATATGAACGTATTTTCTCGACAAATCTCGTTGCTTTTCAGGTTATAGAAATGGCGGACAAGTTTGGACTAATGTTTGGTTAGTAACAATGACGCTACAGCACAAATTATACTTCTGTTTACTGTTTTACTGGATTTACCTTTACGTTATGGATTAAAATGTGACAACTATGGTGAAAAAGAAGACAAAATCTTCGAAAAAGTTAAAGAAACAAGGTATGTTAAATATAAAAATTGCGAAACACATTCAACCATGTTTGTGCATGTTATTTCTTTAGCACCGGCAGTTCTGCTGGAACTAAACCAGTTAATAATTTGAAATATCAAATTACTTGTAATCAAATTTAAATTACTTATTTTGGCTGTTGCACTGAATTCCTTAACCTGTTAATGTAATGTTGTTTATAAATAACATTCTGACAACTTTAACTTACGTTAATTTATGAACAGCTGATAAATTGTTATTTTAAAGCCAAAAAATAATGTCAAAAAATACGAAAAACATATACAATATATGTATTGTAAAATAATTTTACGTTCAAAAGTATATCTGTTCAGATAAGGATATACTTAAAATGTAAGTTATGTGTCATTTAATATCAAGAATTTAGAAATAACTGAAACGAAAGTTGGTATTTCAGTATCAGTTGATAAGAATTGAATTGAGGTTGATATAATGACAACCCCAACACGGTCACTTCTCACCTGTTATGTGCACAAAAGTTATAGTTCAGACGTTTATGGGAAAGTGAATTCAGGTGTTGATGGGCTTTTTTCTTTCTTTTCTGCTTATTTCTTGTTTTTCTTTATTTCTTCTTGAAATTATATGATAAAGTCAGGTCTTTATATGCTAGCCAGAGCAGGTTGTTAAGCAATCCTCGCCAGATCCTGGATAAAACTTCAATTGATTTTAGCAAGATTTGTTACCTGTAAAATTTAGACGTCTGTGTATACAAACACCGTATCTTTCTCTCTATATATAATAAATTTATTTATGCAATAAAATATATAAAATCAACATTTGTCCATCTTTACAATAAGAGGTTGGAGTTTTGTCTTCATATCACTAGTTAATGCCCATGCTGTATGGTTTTATACCTGCACCATCATAATACATAATTTGACAGGTGTGTTAGTGTATACTTAGCTATTGTTAAGCAAAGATTCAGGTTTCTATTACAAAAGAAAGTAACAAAGGACAAAACCTTGGACTTGTTATATCAGTCACATTTTGTTATTATTATTATTATCATAAGCAATGCCTGTTATCTAAGGATATTAGTAACAGTGGTCATCTGAGCTTTGATGAATTACATTATACCACAGTCATTCTTTTTTTTTTCCCCTTGTATTGACTGAGGTATAATTCATTCAAAACCATCTCAGATTGTTAACACTGTCAACAATCATTAACTATTTTTGTCCTTCAAGAGCACTTTGTTATATATGTATATATATATGTATGTATGTATGTAGGTGTGTGTCTGTGTGTGTATATATAAATATCAATATGGAATGAAAATTATTTCAGTTAAATAAATTTAAGAAACAATTAAATCATGAATCTGTTAGCTACAATTTACTAATATTTGGTATTGTCACAATGACTTTCATATGAACACACACACACACACACACACACACACACACACACACACACACACACACACACACACACACACACACACACACACACACACACACACACACACGTATATATATAAATGTATAATTACTGGTAAATATGAAGAAAATGTTCCTCAATAATTAATTACATTGATTGTTTTATTTTAAATAAAAGTTTAAATATCTGCAGAAATATTTAAAATAAAATAAAATAAATATTTGAAATAATGTTATTTTAGGTGACCAATGGCTTGCAGAAGATGTGAAAGTCCACACAGCTCTCCCCCCTCAAGTGGATGGTCAGCTGAGATGTTTCTGCAAAGTTACCGTAGGCCAGATTCTGTGGTTAACTCCACTGTGTCCAGATTTGACCCTCATTAGGATTAAATGGTGGGGTGAACATGGCGAGGGATCTGTTTTCAAGTAAGATATCTTTTTGTGTAAATCATTGACTTATTTTCTTCTTTTTTTTTTTTTTTTCTTACCTTTTTTTTTTTTTTAATTTTTAAAAATGTTTAACCATTATCATTGTTACGTATTCATTTATATTTAAAACTTAATTGCTTAGTCTAGCAACTCCTATCCCCAGTAAAGCTAAAAATAGTTGGTATAATCACTAGCAAAGAAGAACAACAAAATAACTTCAATTTAAACATTTCTATTTATTTAATTTTTTTAAAGACCTCTTGATGTGAAGAAAGGTGAGAAGGGTCCATCTCGGACCACTGCCCGCTACCCAGTGAGGTCTGGACCTCGTCAGTTTGCTGCCTACCTTGACGACATGGGCAGTATGAGTATTGAGGTACTGAGTGGACCGATGTCCATTCCTGTCGGTCAGGCTTTGATCACAGAGATAGGACTCTTGTCTAACAGTAGACCAATCAACGGGTCTGTAACATTGGTTATTTTTTTATTTATTTTTTTATGTACCATGATTATAACATTACTTCTTTTGTAAAACAAAAATCTCAGGTGTTAATTAATAATCATTATGACCAGAAAGACTTTACTTACATTTACTACATCCACAGTGTACTAAGTGTTTAATCTGCTTATCACATTACTTAGCACCGAAAATATGTTATAATAAATAATAAAAAAAATTGTTTGGAAGTGTTAATTACACTCAGTTAATAACATCTTCACTGTATGTTTTATTATTTTAGATTTTTTCCTGTGTTTTCTAAAGAAGAGGAGAAAATTGCAGAAGTCCATGTGTCTATCATGTTGGAGCCTCTTATGGGTAAGTTGGTGTTTTTGTTTCTGCATGCTTGCATGCACGTGTGTGTGTGAAATTATTTCCTGTATCTTTATGTTTTGTAAAATCAATCAGTCTAAATTTCTGTTTTTGTAATTATAATGCACGACTAAGACAAAATTAATGTACAGACTGAGTGCTTATAATAAGCAGCCTGAATCCATACACGAGACACAGAATAGCTGATGATTGGTTCTGAACATCTGTACAAGAGTGTATAATAACTATATAAACTATTTTATAAATACATGTATTGTTTGTTCTAGTGAACTGTGACAGCATGTAATATAAATATTCAAAATCAAATTAATGAATATATATGATATATCATAAAATATTAAAGTTTGTGTAATTATAGTTTCTACATGCATACATTGTTTTGTTCAGCATCATATGACAGCTTGGGTTCAATTCCAACCACTGACGTCAGTGTTGAGACATTCACGACCCAGGATTCAGCCTACCCACAGCGAGTCCTGCCCACACCACACCACCAGAAACCTGTACACCCTGAACAAGACCCATTCATTTCACCAGCATCACACCAGGTACACTTATAGACATTCTTCAACACAAATACTGTTTACCATAAAATGTGACCCCTTTCTAGGGTGAATTCACAGATATTGTTTTCTTCATTATGTACAATTTTTTATATTCTTTAATTAATCCAAATATTGTTGTTTTCATTCATTCTTTTTTTTTTTTATGTGGAAATTCATTTAAAAATATTTTTCTCTTTAAATTGTCCACAAATATGTTTAGAAAATACATTTTAAGATATTTTGCTCTTAACAGAGACGACAGAAACCAGTATAAATATAAATGTCTTTAAGAGGAAACTTTTAAATTTGTAATATTAATGATATTTTACAAAATTATGTTTAATAAATCCAGGCAGACACCAGCCAAGCCAAAGAGTCAGAGACTCGTAGAGACATTCGACAAAGACTGCATTACCAGACTGAACATCACAATACAAATGCTGCTGCCCTAGATGCTGGTGATACAGTGTCAATCACTGCTAATGGTGATGTTGTCACCACACATGCCAATCATAATGATGTTGTCACGAGGAAAGCTGTCCATGGAATTGCATCACCACATATTAAATTTCAACATAGTTCTAATCTGGGTTAGTAATGTTACTGCTGTGTTTATCACAAGTTTTATGAAGAGTTGATTTTCTCATCATTAGTACAAACTGAATAATTCATTGTAGTGGTTTCTTTAATCTGTTAAGCCTTTTTTTTTTTTTTTTCATAAACATTTTGTTTATCTAAACTGACATCATAGTAAAAGTGAAATTGTCAATCTCTATGCATACTCACAATCTTTTTGTTATTCTGTTGTCATTACTTTGTTATCAGCAAGACTGATAACTAGTTAAAAACAAAACAGTTACCTCATATTAGTTGTCAGGTCTAGATGGAATTGACATGAGATTGTACATGTTTTGTTTTTACAGGAGAACAGTCGATCAGCTCATTAAGAAGAAGTCAGACCAGGCCAAAGGAAGATTTGCTCTCAGTGCTGTTAGACAAAGGCAAGAAACTGAGAGACGCGATGGCAATTTCTTCACTGCACAACTCTGCAGAGATGTCCAAGCTGAAAGAAATCAAAGCAGAGGAAATTCAAATTCCTGTCAGCATTGCTTCAAGTTTGCCTAATGATTTGAGGTAATTTATTTTTGTTATATTTGAAAAATATAGCAAAACATTATTATATAATTACGGTTTATAATTTTAGAACATATTTGTTTCATAAATATGACAATTTTACTGAATACATAATTAAACCTTTTTTTGTAAACTGGAGCAACATAAGAAACTTTATAGTCTGTATATAAATGTATGAGTTTTGTCTGACAAATGTTAATGTTAAAATGTGTAGCATGTGATTAAACAAATATGTCTGTTAAAACTTTTTTATATCTAAAACAGAAGTTCCAGTGGCAGTCTGTTTAAGGAGATTTTACAGGAAGATGTCAGAATTCCATCTGCTTCTATGACTGAGGAGTTTTCAGACACAAAAACTGTAGATCTTGCTGTCAACTCTCCTATCAGATCTAAAGATTTTAAGGTAAAATGTTGTTTCTTAAACTATTGTGATTTTTACATGTATTTCTTGTTTTTAATACCAGTTATTTTCTGCTGTTTGGATTAACTTGCACAGGCTAATTATTCTTTATTCCTGTTGACATTTGTTAAAATTGTCCAGGTTTGTAGGTGCCCTGTTTTTGTGTAACTGTACGTTTGTTATTTTTTTGTTATTTTTACATTGCAGACACTACAGATGGAGAATGGATTAAGTCCTGGGCTGAGATCCAGTCTGTCCAGTGTTGATGATGCCTTCAGTGATCCAAATGATCCAATTCAGGAAGAATCCATCCTCAACGAACTTTTCTACAACAGATCTGTAAGAGAAGTATTTGTTTTGTCAAGAATGTCTTAGTTCTGTGTTGAAAATACTTCATAATATGAAGTAAGATAAAATCAAAACATACATTTTGTTATCTGAAAAATGGTGGATCAAAAGATAGGGCTGTTTTTCCATTCCAGGCAATATACTGTGTTTTGGAAATCAGAAATCATATAAATTATATATTTTACCATTTTGAGGAAGGTGTGTATATAAAATACATCTTGCTAGATATCTCAAGTTGTTGTAAAAGGTTTTGTCTACAGTCACCAAACAACAGTTAATATAAAATAAAATGTGTGTTGAGATATTTTATTACATAAATTTTAAAATTCACTGTTTTGTTTCACAGGCCAGTGAACAGAGTGGTGTTAGTGATTACAGTGGAGATGAAAGGTCAAGGTTAAATAGCAGTGTTGGGTCAGTGGAAGATCCAGGAAATATGGTATGTATTTCATTTATTGTATACATTATTTTAATTTTAATATTAGGTTTTTATTTTTTAATGCTTAAGTTTGGTTTTTAATTTTGGTAGTTTGCTTCTTGTTTTACTTTGATTTTTTTATATAATAAACAAAATTTTATTTTATTTTTTATTAAAAAAAATGTATTTCTAGTTTCTTTTGCATTATTTCCCTAAAGTGTTTTTCAATTTTTTGTTTTACTTCATTTTTCAGCGACCTCCATCAAGACATTCTTCCATGTCAAGTCTAAATGTGCCTTTCCCTGAACCTGTTAAAAAGAAAAAGAAAAGTGAAAAAAGTGCCAAAAAGACAAGACCATACGATAAACCATGGCGAAGGAAAGTACGCCGACCTCGAAGCAGGTCACGTTCTAGGTCAAGGTCAAAGTCAGCAAGTCGCGTGAGCAGTGGCAGTGAGCTGAGTGATGGAGAACTGACTCCACGATCTGAGACATCACGAGTCTCCTTTGACATGACTCCTTCAGATGTAGAGGAGCCTGTACATGGTAAGTGTTTAACTAGCTGGCTTTTAGGAGTTTGCACATTTTTACTGTAATGTTATATTTTAAAATAGTGTTATTTATATATTTGTATGTGTTATATATATTATATATATGTTATTTATAGAAGAGTCACAGCAGTCCAGTTCTGTTGATGGATTAAGTGTAGAACGACTCACTCTGCTGGGGCGGGTCCATGTTGCCAGGGTAACTGTGGACGCCCTGATTCTGCAGAAAGACTTGGACACATCTCGTAGTAGTAGAAAATCTGACAGAGTGAGACCAGGCCGGCCTCCAAGACCTGTCACAAAAACAAAAAAAAACAGGTGAACAACTCACAGTATACATTATATTTATAAAAAGTTAAGTAGAATTGTTGTTTCATATACTCAAATACAATTATCTTGAAATTGTTTCTCACAAGATGCAAGCAGTAATTCATTACTGTTTAAGAATCCCATTGTTGCTTCACGTTAATGATAAATTTAGGTTCTATTGTTTGTATTTTTTTGAGAAAGATTCAGTTTTTGTTGCGATTTAAGATGTAATAAAACATAGTGGTTCTGTTGTAATGTCAAGTAATTATGATAAAATTGAAGATGAATAAACCAGAAATTTCTATTTTTCTTCATCAGTACATATTTTATTGAGTACCAGTTTCCAGTGGTTGCCACTTCACGAGATAAATACTCACCTAATGCCATGGCAACAGAGGTGATGAGAGTTGCATCAAAAAATGTAAAGAGTGGAGGTATATCGAATTTTAATTTTAAACTTTATAAAATTACATTTAATACTTGTAATACAGCTATGCAATTGATTTGCTTTTCACACTTTTAGGCCAGATAGAAATAGGACCAGGTGTTTGAAATTCATTTAATATATTTATAATTTTTTTATAATTTGATAATCTGTTAATTCAGCCCATGCTAATAAATTCATACCATTTATGCTAATATATTTTATTTAATTATATTTAATTATATTTAACATTTAAGTTTCTAGCAATGCATGGTGCTGTAAAGACTTCAGAGGTTAATTTATATTTAATTACTCATTGGTGTATTGTTGAATTATTATTATGTGACCTCATTTCATCTAAAAAAAACTGATAATCTGGAAAGTCTTTGGAATCAAAGGTTTCAGACAATGAGTGGTGTACCTGTAGTTTATTTGTCAGAGCAAATTAATCTATTAAAAAGCTACTTTTTAAAAATGTTGGAACTTGATTTAGTTGACAGTGATAGAAAATTAACCATGCACTGTGTTGGTGAAATAAGGATAAATATTAGCTGTATTGTTTTGTTTCAGTTGTGACATTCAATCACAGGTCTGTGTTTCCCATCATGTTTGATGGGTCATCTGTTGAAAAATGGTGGAAATCTGCACTTGTATTTAAAATATTTTCAAGAGAGGCTGGACAAAAAATTGTAAGTTTTTAATATTTGTTATTCTTTTTGTTTTTGGTGTTTATTTATTTATTTTTTTTTTTATTATTATTATATATATTTTTTTAATAAACTGATAAAATCTTGTTTTGTCACACTGAAAAAAACACCCAAAATTTGATCTTTGTACTTGGTTAATATACAAAATACAGTTAATAGGTTTATAAAATTTAGTTTTAAATAATTATGTTACAGCCTGCTCCTGTAGGAAGTTGTGGTGTACCTCTCAAGTCTATTTTGAAGTCTGACAGTTTGTGTGTCAGTCAAGAGATGGAAGTTAGAGTAAGCAGCAAAAACTCCTCACTCAATGGATCTTTCAGAGGACGAAGTTGTAGAGGACTTTTCGGCCATCTGAAGGTTTGTTCATGTTTTTAATAATGATAGTCTTTTAATAATTCTTATAATAGTTTATCTCCTGTTTGTGATGTTTCTTAAGATTATCTGAGAATTGTTTCTGTATGATGTGATACACAGTTGACTGTATTCTAGGTGACTGTGGAACTGGCGTCAGATCACAAGGAGTTTGCTACAGCACTTGCTAAGACAAAGCTGGCTGAAATGAGTGGCAAAGTAAAAATAATTCCAGTCATTGCTCCACCAGCCCCTCCCAAACCTCCACCCCCTCAGTCTGTAGGCCCTCCAGTCACTTCAACCTTTCCACAAGGTCAGACAAATCAAGTCTTTACACAAACTGCAGGTCAATCAAATCCAGGTTTTACACAAACTGCAGGTCAACCAAATCCAGGTTTTACACAAAATACAGGTCAACCAAATCCAGGTTTTTCACAAGCTGGAGTTCAACAACCTTCAGCCTTACAACAGACATCAAGTGATGTTTCATTTCCTCAAGGTATCGATGCTGTAACTAAACAACATGCCAGAGTCAACATAAACAGTGAGTCATTTTACTTTTCTTTAATTTAAAGAATGCAGTGAAGTGTGTTTTTATATATATATGTTTGTGTGTATGCATTATTTCTTATTAATTATTTAATGTGCATATGTGTGTTAATTCAGGTGAATCCTACTGTCTTGATATTACAGGAATCACACAAAAATAGAGAATAACCAAATGTTACGTAGACAATACTTTGTACAAAAATGACAAACAAAAATGTCTTAAAACGAAATAGATATATATGTTTATTAATATTTTTTAGTCATATAATTTTAACACTTTATCAATGAAAACTAAATTAAATTATTCATCTGATCAGCAAATTCATCATTTGTTCTGCTACTTTGGCCATTTCTTTGCTATGCTAGTAACATGCTTACCAAATCCTGAATAATCAGCTTTCTAACAGTTTCTGTAACTTGTGGAGATGGAATTTGAATAAAATTATTAATTTTTTACAAGCCTAAATTTGTAATAAAAGTTCAAAAATAAAATAGAACTGTTTTTTGGAAAAGCACATGACAAACCAAACTCTGTCACACTTAAGGTCATGGTGACTTCTGAAATGAAATCTATGTGTCTTAAATAACATTCACATCATGAGAAATAGTGAGATCACTTCTTTGATAATTAACAAACAAACTACAGATCCTTCTTTGATCTGAGTCCATACCAGCTAGTGGTATCAACATAAAGGGAATACTGACTCAACAAGTTCAAAACACCAGGATTTGACTACATATAGATTTATTTTTATTTTTCTGTCTGTTAAACTGTTTTAATAGGTTTTGGGGATTTTTTATAATTTACAGATAATTATCAGTATGTTTCACCAGCAACCTTTGTTCAACCAGTTCAGTTTGACTCAAACACTGCACAACAAAATGTCAACCAATCAGCAAATGTGACACAAAATGTGCAAACAGTGGCAGCCAATCACCAGATAGCATCTGCCATGCAAAACTTTTCTACATCACAATCAGAAGTGAGTTCATGATGTTCAAATTTAAAAAAAAACAAAAAAACTAATTATTTGCTGCAGATTAATGAAATGACAATAACATTTTAATTATTTGGATTATTTTAATAAATCAATTTTTCATTTCCACTATTTCAGGAACACTATATTTGTAATATATTAACCTTTATTTATTAAATATTCATCAAAAATTTATTTTGGGAAACTATTAAAAATATTAAGGCTTCATTCATTTTAAAATACTAATATCTTTTAATTTTAAAGCACAGTCTTTTCTGCTTTCACATGTTTTTGAGACAAGGAGAACAGAGATTTGTGCACATAATGATAATTCTTCACTCATAATATATGTAATTTGGGGTTTTTTTTTTGTCTGACAGGCACTAACCCTGCATGTCTTGTTGATGGTACCAGAAGGTCGCAACATCGGCATGGAGGGCGTCCCACCACTTCACCTTGTTAACAAGAGACCAGTGTTACTTCACCATCAACCTCATGCTAATATCATGCAAGGTCAGTGGAAAATATTATTTTTTAATCTTAATGAAATAATAGTTTTAAATGTAATACACAAATTAGCATTTCTAATAACAGATTGATTTACTTGTACTATTAATATTTCAGAACTACTTTTCAGAAAGTTGTTTAATTTGTATTATTATCTGATTTAAATGTTTTGTTTTAGAAATAATGAATAAAATGTGTTTTATTGTTTAATAGGAATGAACATGAGAGATGTGTCAACTAGAAATATTTATCTTGTGTGTCGAATGTTTTGGTGTAATGATGAGATTCGCTCCAGTGTCTGCTGGGGAACATCTCAACCAGAATTCAACCTGACTCAGGTAGATGTCTTACCTTGTTTTACCTGCCTTATCTGACTTAATTATGAATTTAATATAAATTTAATTCTTAAAAAAAATACTTTATTTTGTTTTGAGGGGGTTTTTTTTTTTACAAATATATTGCTGGCATAATCACATGTACTTAACTATTTTTTTACTTTTTAATATTAAACATCTCTAGATAGAAACTTTTTTTTCCACCAGTTTAATAAAAATTTAGACAAATATATCCTCATTTTCTGATTGAAGATCCATTATCCAAAATTCTGAAATCCGAAAAGTCATAATGTTTTTTAATTTTAATTTTTTTTTACCTGTGTTTACTAAGATTGTGTTGCTATTTTTCAGGTTGTTCCTGTTCTTGTGACTACCTCACTGCTGGAGAGAATGAGAAATAACTTCATGGTGATTGAAGTGTGGGACAAGAAAACATCAGCAGAAACTGACAAAGTAAGTTTTGTTATCCATGGACTAAGTAAGTTTTGTAATTATTCACATACAATGAAAGTTTTAATATTATTCACATACAAAAATTTCAGTAGCTTTACATGATGTTAAGCAATTCCAAAAATGGTTGTTTCTTTAATTTACTTTTTTTTTATATATATGTGATATGAAAATACTGAAAGATTCCTCAAAATGTTTTTAAAACAATAAAAATGATGAAAAAGCTATATTTTTTTTTGATTTTTGTTATAGATAAATATACTCACTCTCATATACAGATAGTTTAAGATGTCATTAAAATTTTTGTGTTGTAGTTGATAGGTATGGTGAAGTTGAGTTTACATCAGTTTTACCTGTCGTTTAAAGACATCAAGATTGCCACAGCACTTCTCAAGTCTCAGGTAAAAGTTTTAACATTCAGTGTCTCTATCTGTTTTTATATATTCTTTATATGTGTGTGTGTTTATAGTAAAATTTACCATCTTGTATTTTTTGTATACAAGTCGTATTTATACAGAATCCTTATTCATAAAACAAAGGTTTTTTTTTTTTTTTTTTAACACAGGATCTTACGTTTTAATGTGAAACATTTTACTTGTAGTTTCCAGTGATTGGAGCTGATAACTATCTTGCTGTGACAAACCCATTCACCAGTTTTCAGTTTGGTCAACTCCGAGTGCTGCTTGCTATGGGGTCTGCTGAGCAGGTATTAAAAAAATCCCTCTTACCTCAGTTTCTTCGTGAACCACAGAAAAATAAACAGATAGTCTTATTAGTCAATAATTAGTAGAATAGTAATTCAAAGTGCTGTTCATTAAGTTGTAAATGTTTTAAAATTAGTTCAAGTTATATTTTATACAATTATATTTTATGACAAGTTTTCATTATAAATCTGTAGTGTTGTTTTCTGTCTGATATTTCTAAAGTGTAAAAAATATTTTATTTCAGATTTCCAGTTTACAGAAGTTAAAACTAAATGGCGATACTTCGTCTTCACCAGAAAGACCTAACAGCTTTCTAGAGAGGTAAATTTTGTTTATTTTAAATAACAACAAAATGGTTATTAATTAAACTTTTGTTTCTTTCCTATTTTGTTTTTGTTTTTGCTTATTCTTTTTTGTTAGCACATCCTTAATTCCTTGTTAAGTCAAGCAAACCTCCCATTTTTTTTGTTAATAGTACCAGTATCTGTAAATACCAAATATAATAGAAATTTTATTTTTAAGAAAAACCAACCATAACTCAGATAAATAAGAAATAAAATACCAAATACTTGTACCAGGGTAGATAATAATAATTTAAATAGTAAGTATTACAATTTATTTTTCTGACAGACAAGATGCTTTCTCTGGCATCAACAGACAGCAGTCAGACACATCAGGTAAGTGTTTAGAGTTTATTTTTAAAACTTTTATATTTCAAGTGTTTCAAGTCCAGTTTTAAACATGGCAAAGATCACATTTATCACAAATTAAATAATGGAAGCTGCAAAATCTCAATTTTGAAAACTTAAACAGAGAATAATTTTAGTGTAAACTGAAATGACTAAATATTGGTTCAGTCTATGAGACCATATAATATTTATCTTGATGTATTCCCAATCAAGATGCTGTAAACAAAATATAATCTTTGTTTTTAAAATCAACTGCAAATTTATCTTAATAAATATGTGTCAATATTTTAGTTATAATAGGGTTAACAACTAATGACTTATTATTATAATTTTAATTTTAGTTGAACATGTGTTTGAGGTGGTCATAGAAGAAATTCGTGGACTGAAGTTGTTTGAAAACATGATCTGGGGAGAAGCTGACTCATTTGTTCAGTATCACTTTCCATCACAGGCCAAAGAGAACCAAGTCAAACATGGTGAGTTATATGTGTTATTTGTTCTGTGTCTTCTTTCTACTCACACTAAATAGAACCAAGTCAAACATGGTGAGTCATATGTGTTATTTATTCTGTGTCTCCTTTCTATTCACACTAAGTAGAACCAAATTATACATTTTGTCTGTTATACTGGAATTGTTTTCACAAATTAATATTCTGTTACCAAGGTATAAACTTTTGTAAAGTTGTATTTATGATTTTCTAAGACATGTCTTTAAACACTTGCATATTATTATTTTTTCATTTTATGGTTTATTGCATACTAAATGTTTTGCCAAATTTGGTAGTTGTTATAATCTTTGGTTTCTTTTTTTTTTTTTTTTTTTTTTTTTTTCCCAGTTATTTAACTATTATTAATTTATTAACAAAAATCTTGTATGTAGTTTGTCATATAGTACACTAATATAATATTTTTTAAATTTTCTCTGTTTGGTGTACAGTGGTTCCTACAATGAAATCCTACAGGACTGCAACAACTCTGTGTATACCAGATCCTACATTCCATGATGTAATACGACATCGCATTGTCCTACCACAGGGTACACCAGTTCAGAGAGAACTGCTCACTGGTATGTACACCACAGTTTGCTTCTTTAAAAAAAAAAAATATAAATTGTTTCTTAGCTTTGAATAAATATAATATATTCTTCATTGTTTCTTCTTTTAGAAATTTAGTTTTGGATAAAATGTAAAAAGATATCCATGCATTTATATTTATCCATTATTTTATTATTTTATTATTATTTTATTATTATTATTATTATTATTATCATTATCATTATCATTATCATTATCATTATCATTATCATTATCATTATCATTATTATTATTATTATTTATATATTTATTTTTTATTTATTTATTTCTATTGTTTGTTTACAGCTTGTTCTAACTCTGGAGGTGGTATCAGTGGTCTTCCCTTTGAGGTGTGGTGCAGATACTACCACCCTAACGTCAGAGATCAAGTTATAGCCAAGGTAAAGTTTACCTGTCATACAACAACACTTAATTTTGATATACTGTGAACACCTAACTCTGTCTTCCTCATACTTACACTTTGTCACTGTGTCTGTTACAGGCAACTCTTCCACTAGCCAAGTTGTGTGCGATGGTCACAATGCAGAAGAGAGGGGAGCCCTCCACTCAGGCTTTCTCCCTGCCCCTGACACAGATTGCCATGGAAACTGATATGGATACAGACATATGCACAAAGGTATTGTTTTATCATTATTGTGTGAATTTTACATCCTTTCATCTTGTTAAAAGATCTCAATGTTACTACATCAAACTCGTGCCAATGTCATGCCTGGTCATTGAAAATTATTAGTTTTTTAAACTGAGTAATATGATACTAGTTATTTGACACAGTCAAAACATTACTTCTTTTTATTATATTTTAACAAGAGATATATTTATTTATTACTTATTTGTTCGTGTATTTTTTTTATTATTTATTTAAATTTGTTTATTTTTTCAGGTAAAGGATTCTGGACTGTTAGATATTACCATTCACTACAAGACAAATATTATACATGTAAGTGTGTTTTAAAACAGCATGTTTCTGTGTTTGAGTATGTTTCACAATAGCTTCAGTGAGATAAAACTAGTCATTGTTATAAAAAAAATTAAGAAATGATAGGTGATTTTAATCAATTTTAAATAATTTTATTTACTTAAGCAGTATCTCCCTCATTACCAGTGTAGTCTCATAACCTTTTTTTCCTTTCTTCTGCATTGTACCCAGAAATTAATATTACACATTTCAGAACAAATGTATTTAGTTTTACTTGTGTTTTGTTTACAGAATGAACCAAGCTTACAAACTGCGTCAACAAGTGCAAACAGTTCACATGTGTGTATCTCAGTTGGTGTCATCAGAGCTTCAGGTCTAAAGGTATTTACACTAGTTAACTACTATATATAGCATACTTACAAATAACTAGATTTTTATATACATCAGAGCTTCAAAGTCTAAAGTATTTACTTATCTACATCAGAGATTTAGGTCTAAAGGTATTTAGACCACTTATCTAAAATCTACAGTATATTTATGAATAACTAGATTTTTATATACATCAGAGCTTCAGGTCTAAAGATATTTACACTAGTTATCTACTATCTATGGTATACTTACAAAGAACTAGATTTTTTAAATGCATCAGAGATTCAGGTCTAAACAGGCTACAGTATACTTACAAATACTTAAATTTTTCATACACATTTAGAATCTCTTTTATGTATTTTGAATCCTTTATGAATACCTAGAATTTTCATATATGTTTAGACTCTTTTGTATGTATTTAGTAATATTATGTATATTTGAAATCCTTTATAAATAGCAAGAACATTTTTTATATATTCACAATTATTTATCTAGAATCCTTTTCACAGATTTCTAATTGTTATATATATTTGAACAGTTTTAAATTGAGTGATTGTAAATATTGTTCTGTATAATTTACTTTCAGGCAGCTGCTGAACGACTGGCTAGACTGGACTCAGGAATGCAGTACCCTTCTGAAGTGGGTGTTAATGCTTACGTCAGCATCCACCTCTCATTTGTGTCCAAAGAAGTAAGTCATGTCTTAGGGTTTTTTTTATTTATATCTTTTCAAGATTATTACCTTTTTTGTTTGCTGTTGCTGTAAAACAAGGAAATTGTTTTGTTTTACTAAATTAACATTACTGTTTTCTCAGGTTTGGAGTATTATAGATAATATTAAGTATTTTGTGGGAGGAAGGGGTTTTTTTTTTCTTTTTTTTTTTTCAGGAATAAAATCCAAAGATCTTTCTGTTTTTAATTTAATTTTAATTGTAATTTGGTGCTTTTATCATTACTTTTTGCTGTTTGTATTTTCACAAATAAATTTAAAATGTTTATGATCTTTTATTTTATTTTATTTTATTTTATTTTATTTTATTAGGGAGAAAGACACACAAAGACAATTGCTCGGACATTTGCACCTGAGTTTTCTTACTACATGGACTTCCCATGTCCACTGCTGTGGACAGACCCACAGACAGATGGACACAGTTTGGCAGAGATGCTGCAGTCAGCAGAAGCAACATTTGAAGTTTGGCATCAGATTCCAGGAACTCTGGCTGGTAACAAACATTTTTGTCTTGAACAGATGTTTTACATAAAATATTAGGCATTATGCATGATGAAAAATAAAGTTATAAACTTATAAAATATATTAAATTTGTTAAATAATAATTCATTATTAAATATTTGAGTTAATTTAGAATTTAAAAAAAAGGGCATTTTTCAGTTTTTGTTATTATTATTATCATTATTATTATTATTATTATTATTATTATTATTATTATTATTATTATTATTATTATTATTATTATTATTATTACAATTACTATTATTATTATTATTACCATTACCATGATTGTTCATTTCAGGTCCAGTTGGTCAGTATATGTCCACTGGGTCAGAGGATGTCAGTGGTCGAAGTTTGATACAGAAAACTGGAGATGTTCTACTGGGAACATCCACAGTTCTTCTCACCAGACTGCTTACACACAGAACTGGTTAGTACTTTTCCTGTTCTAGCCTGTGCTATTGAATTGGCTATTTATTAATGTTTCCATTATTGTCTAGATCAAATTATTACTGACACAAGACTACAACTTCTGTTTATTTCAGACATCAGTTTCTTTTTGACAGAAAGAAATCACTTTGTTTTTTATTTTTTTCTTCAATGTCACAGTTTTTGAGTTTGTGAATTTTGAAACATGTAGACTAACATGTAGATTGTGTGTGTCAGGTATTGTTGGCTGGTTTCCATTAAAACTGCCTCCACTTGGCTGGGAGAGATCACACACAGAAAACAGTGTTACAGTGGATGATGACCCAGGGGACAGGGGGTTGGATCGTGTAGGTGGGGGACTGGAACTGTCCCTGAGATTTGCTCATCTAGAGGACAGAGACAGAGTGATCCATGCTGGGAGAAGTGTTGGGTGGTCACCTGGTGACCTTGACATTGAGGAGAGTGGGTGGCAGGAGACTGGTATGTTACTTATTATTTGTTTATTTCTTATTTAAAATAATTACTTTACTTTGTTTTTACATAAGTGTTTTAGTTTTAAATAAAATCTCATTATGGTATTTATTTTAAGTACTTTTCATATTTGTTAATCAAATGTCATTCATTTTTATATAATTATTTTCTTCTACAGAGCTTACTATTTGTATATATAGATGTTAGATTTTCTTTCCATTGTTAAACTGATTCCTTATTTTAAACTGGTTATACATGGATAAATTGTGCAACAAGATAAATTCCACAATGACATAATTAACCTGTGTACAAAACTTTTGTTATCTTTTTTCTTAAATTATTTACTGATTAGAAAAATAAAATCTGTAATTAACTTAATTATAAAAAGATTTATAAATTATTGTTGTTTTATTGTAAAACTGGTGAGATGAACAGGCTGTATGTTTTGTTTGTAGATGAGTTGAGAGAGGAAAGTCAACAAGTGACTGTTGGTGTGGACAGAGTCTGCTTCCCACTGCACAACTCAGTTCGTGTTGGTCAGTCCTCTCTGGACAAGACTGCCCGCTGCTACGTCCGGTACAAGTTCTATGATAAGACTGCAGTCATCTCTAAGTCAAGACGTCTCCGTCCCAATGATGCCAACTACGTGGTCACTGGCATGAAACATAAACACAAAACTGTGGTACAGACAACATCGCCATATCTGTGGTGAGTGAAATAACATCAAGTAGTAACTACTGAGTGTAAACTTGTATTATCATCAGCTCTTACTGCTGATATTTTAAAAATAATTTTATAAAAATATTTGTTTCCTTTCATTGGAGATGTGTAATGTTTCTATATAGTATAAGTTTGTTTATATCTTTCTTGCATACATTTAGTATGAAATTTTGTTCTAGTAACGGGGATATAAAGGACTCACGTGTTAGCAGTAATGTAAATTATCTAACAGAAGGATAGTGATTCAGTGAACTGTGTTTGTGTATATAATAAAGTATAGATTTTAGAAATATATGTTATATTTAAAGTATTTATGGAAAGAAAGACTCAAAGTGTGTGTGTGTCTGTGCTGTGTTGTATTCTGATTAAAAAGATATATATGTAATAATAAGGTATCTGATAGAGGAAAGTCTTGAATTATTGGTGTGTGTGTGTGTGTGTGTGTGTGTGTGTGTGTGTGTGTGTGTTTGTGTTGCATTCTGTTTAAAGAAATGTATATGTAATATTAAGGTATCTGAGAGAGGAGAGACTGGAAGTACAGGTGTGGGTTAGCTATGGGTCACATAAAGAGCAGAGAAGCAGACACAGAGACAAACTGATTGGCTCAGCCTTTATAGACCTCGACAGTTTATGTGACAACAACAAACATCCACAGAGAATCAGGTAACAGCACTGTCAGCTGTTTATCTTATATACATATTTACTGTGATATATTAAAATAAGTACATTTCTGTAGGGGTATATTAAAACTGATATTTTTATAATGATATATTAAAACAGATATATTTTTGTAGTGTTATGTTAAAATAGATATATTTTTGTGGTGGTATATTAAAACAGATATATTTTTGTAGTGTTATGTTAAAATAGATATATTTTTGTGGTGGTATGTTAAAACAGATATATTTTTTGTAGTGGTATATTTCCCCTGTTCAAGCCAGGTGTGGCCAGTTTGGGTGGTGGTTATATTCGAGCTCATGTCACAGCAGAAACTCTGAACCCACACAGAGATACAGTAAGAGATTGTTTTTACTTTCTTACAGTTAGCTGTACAGCTTTGTTATTTCTCACAGAATTAAAAAAGTTGAATGAAATAACAGACACTGATATGATTAACATTAAAACAAAAAACATCTTTTCATTTTTATTTTTAGTTCTGTAATATTTTAATCAGTCAGTAAGACTTGATTAATAAAATGAAGTAAAATACAGTAAAATAAATAAAACCCTGAAGATACTAAGCCTCAGTTTTTCCTGTAGAATACACACATGTTTGTTAGTACATAACTGTTTTGTTTGTACCTGTATAGATGTCAGACAGTGAGGTACTGCTGGCCAGTGAGGTGTCCAGGTCCAGTTTTGAAGTGGACAGTGAGTGTGAAACTGATGACAGTTTCCACAGACTTGGTGCCAGGACAAAACAGTCTCCACACAAAAAACAAGCAAAACCAGAACCGGAAGCTGATCTCGGACCAAGTTTCCATGCTCACATTCACATAGACAGAGCAATGCATCTTCCTTATGTGACTGACAACAACAGGTCTGAAAACAGTGTAGTTTATATTTATTAATATTTCTTTACCTTCAACATTTATTTCTGGTCATTTCTCCCCTTGTTTATTTTTATATTTGTATATTAAATAGGTAGTGTTTGTTTGTGTGTGTGTGTGTGTGTGTGTGTGTGTGTGTGGGTGTGTCTGTGTCTGTCTATGTAAATGTGTAGTGAGGGAAAGAGAAAGAGAGAGTGTTTAGGTCTATTTATTTGTGTTTTAAAGTTTGTAGACCACTAACATTAATTTAACAGAGCAGTGAACTCTTAAACTAAAAATTATTAGTTATGTTAATTCATTAAGTTGTGTTTATTAAGGTCTGGAGAATTTTGTCCTACAACATATGTGACATTCCAGTCGGCAGAATCTCCGTCTCTGATATACACTTCAGTGATTCCAAACTCTGTGTCACCTGTATGGGACTATCAGACAGACACACGCTTAAGTACAGAACTACTTCATACTGATGGCAAGGTATGTAAAACTGTTATCTATATAACTACTTCATACTGACAACAAGGTATGTAAAACTGTTATCTATATAACTACTTCATACTGACAACAAAGTATGTAAAACTGTTATCTATATAACTACTTCATACTGATGACAAGGTATGTAAAACTGTTATCTATGTAACTATTTCATTCTGACAACAACGTATGTAAAACTGTTATTTGTATAACTATCAATGTTTGCTGAGTATGTATTATACATCAATACCATCACTAGAACAAACAAACAAAAAAAAAAAGCATTCAGATTTATTTTTTCAGCTACCTACAACCTAAATGTTTTTTTTATACTTTTTGATTATTTTCAGAATTTGGTGTTCAAAGTTTGGCACAAGCCTACAGATGCTGGTAAGAATCCAGGTAAATATCTCTGAAAAAATAAAATTAATAAATCTTTTTTAAGACTATGTTATTGTATTTAGCAAAGATTTGAATAGAGCCTGTGTCAATTGTTGTAATTTATGACATTAATTTTGAAGCTTCTCATAAAATAATTTTTTTTTTGTTATAATTTTTATAATTGAGGTCAAACTTGTGTAGTTGTATTTGTAATAAATAAAATGTGACATATTTCAGATAAGTCTTGTGATAGAGTTCTAGGTTTTGTATCAGTTGACTTATCTCCCCTGACATCTGGCCTGCAGAGTATCTGTGGCTGGTACAACATCGTTGACTTCAACGGCCAGTGTAAAGGACAGATCAAAGTGAGTTTCTATATTGCCTAACATCTTCAGTTGTAAATAATTGTTTAATTTAGTAACCACATTCTGTTATATCACTAGTCCATTCTAAAAATAGATGTGTGTTGTTATTGAAGTTGTGTATAAATAGAAATAATAATAAGTTAGTAATTAAGTAATGTCCTTCTATACACAGATGCATCCATCCACAAATCCATACATTAATATATTTTAATATATACAAACATAGTTTTTTCTAGGTAACTTACATATCAGAGTATGTATTTATTGTTAATAGGTCATTACTAAACTGTAGTGTATGAGCAGTGTAAATAAGATGATTTAATTTACAAAATAATTGTTTCAGGTAAACATTGTTCCACAGGAAACTCTGAGTTCAGCAACAGCTGGGCTTCCAGCAGAACAGGTAACTTCATTTAAAACACTCAAACACATCTATCAAGTTTTATTTAATGTTTTGTATACCAAAATTCCAAAATTTAATACAATTTAAATTGTTTAATGTGAATGAAAATATATATATACTTAAATTAAAACCTTATTAAAACCTTAAATTAAAACAAATTGAATTGTTCAGGTTGCTCATATCCAGGCAGACGTCTTAACAAATTTTTTTATAAAACTGTTCTGTATCGAAGACTTACTTGAGATTGTATTTATAAATTTTATATACTGTGTTTTGTTATTCTCTAACAATAAAAAGTTATTATTAAACATCATTAAAACAAAATGCTGCAAATATATATATAAAAAAATTGTGTTGTGTTGGTGAAACCAGTTAAATTTTTATGTAATCTTTTTAATATTTTATAAATATTTTTCTATGTGACTGTCATATTTTTTTGCTTTTTTGAAGTCATTTCCTACACGAATGGCAAGCCTCCACACACCCACCTCATTCATCTCACCTTTCCCACCACGCGTCTCCACCCTGAATCCAGTCCACCAGCAACCAACATCAGCACCCCAAAACACCTCTCACAACATCAACAGACACGATGATGTAACGAGACACTGGCAACCAACATTTCCATCTTTTCCTTCAGATGATTCTTCTTCAAAATCCTACCTCTTTTCTTCTCTCAGGTAATTTCCTCTTTTACTTCATTCTTAATACAGTCACACAATATTATATACTTCTGTGTTAATCTTTAATTTTGTAACATTTTTTTTTTTTTTTACTGTAAAATATTGTTTGTTAATGGATGCAAAATAAAATAGATTTTTGAACTCTTAAAAATAAAATTTATCTATATATATATATCTTGATTTATGGAAAATTTGAAATATTTAATGATAGCTCTGTACATTATGTCATTGGATACTAAGTGTCAGCATACAGTTTTTTTACAAAGATAATACGAGAGAATAAACTGTTGTCTGTGTTTTAGGAAAAACCTTGAAGATTTGGACATTCTCACGCAGAACTTGAAAAAGAAGTTGACAACGTCAGACACAACAGCATCCACACAACAGCGCTGCAGCCAGGAGTCAGAACATGCTGTAGCCAGTGTGTCGCAGTCTCAGGGAGAATCCACCAGGACAGGGGGTGACTCTGGAGCATTCTCTGGGGAGAATTCCTATGACAGAATACATGAAAGTACCGAAGCTCAGGATAGTAGCAGAAGTGGTTGTCATAGCTACAGAAGTGTTGAGCAGCATGTCAGTGGGAGTGAGCAGCTCACAGGAGCTGAGACTCACAGAAGTGATGACCTGTCTAGAGAAGAGAAAAGTAACCTGTCACCTGATTCAGGTTATCGCAACGGGAATTTCAGTATGAGCACGCCAAGAGAGCTGCAGATGAATGCTGCCACCAACGCAGCTGGAGGTCAGGACTTCACCAACACCCTGAGCACGTTGGAAGACATCTCAGGCAACACTGGCCATGACAGCCTTAAAACACCAAGAGACTTCCTTGTTAACCATGAACTTAGCCAGGGCTTTATTCCTGGACAGATGGACAGAGACAATGGACAACAGACAGGTCATCAGACAATTGTCCAAGATATGGCAGTGCCTGAAGAAGAACAGAATAATTATGATGATGATGATGATGATGATGATGATGATGATGATGATGATGATGATGATGATGATGATGATGATGAAGAAGAAGAAGAGAAATATGGTAGCTATCGCAGATATGAAGATTTGTTGAGTAATGATGACATGGAAGGACATGATGTTGATGTTGATGCTGATGATGAATCTGAGGATGTTCACTTTATTAAACCGAGGACATTGAACAGCATGTCAGCAATGTTGACCAATGATGATGTTGTTGTTGACGAGTTAGTGGACATTGAAGATGACTGGGACGAGCGTGGGAATGACAGAAGAACAAAATCAGACAAGTCGAAGAGTTGGACAAAACATGGGAGAGACAGTGAGACAGAAACAGACGATGAGACAAAATCAGAAGAGATAGAACATAGAATGGTGGAACAGAGAACAGGAGAAGCAAGAACAGTGGTTGACAGTTGGCTATCAGAAAACAGTGACACCATAAAGAAGATAGAAGACAGAGAGGAAACAAAACAATGTCTGCTGTCAAATGTAGAACTGATAGACACACTGACCTCCACTCTCAGCAACTCACAGGACAGAAACAAGAGTTCAGACAACAGAGAGAGGTGTGAGGAACAGGTGTGGAGTTCTGGAGCTAGAGAACAAATCAAAGTGGACTGTTCTCACACAGAAGGGAAGATGGAGGGCTGTAAAGAAACAGGGCACTGGACAAAAGTGTCAGAAACTGATTTGATTTCTCCAGGCAGCAGTGCACACAGTGGTCCTCACTCAGTGAACTACGTGACACACACAGACAGAGTGACGGAGGACAGTGGAGTGGAGAGTGGTACAAAATCATCACAAGATGACAGAGATGTTTCTTACACATCAGACCTTCTTCAGCACACCAGACAAGTGACAAAACTTCCAGACTTCTTCATGCCTGCTGAAAACATGCACGCCTGTATGAGAGCTCTACAAGTGGCCATAACTCTCCCTGACTGCCACACACAGACAGAGGTAAGTAAATCTTCCTGTCTCAGTAGTTTCTTTATAAAACTTTTCTCTTTATTTCCATTACTGAACACTTTCTTTTTGTTAGTGCTGTGAAATATAAACAAAACATTCATGAGATCAGCAAGCAGAAACACTGATTATTTCATAGTGTATTAACATTTCATTTAAATGTTTGTTCTCTACAATGAGATGATACACTGAAAGTAATAATGGCAATTAACTAAAGTGTAAGTAATAACAGATTTTTGGTATTTTATATGTCTGTGTGTCTGTATGTACAAGGGAAACAGAGATGGACATTATAAAATCTGTTTGTTTGTGTTTTCAGAACAGCAGATCTTCAAGCAAATCCAAGGCAGCATCAGAACTGAAAGAAAAGGTTACCATGGAAACCAGGTCAAAGTTTGCTGCAATTTCTGCAAAGAACCGTCCACTCCCAACAGCAGAGGAAGCAAAAAGAATTGCTAAAATATTTTCTGCCAAACTGTCTTGATGTTGACATTGATGTTGATGTTGATTTTGATGAGTAGTTGATAACTAAGTTGAGAATGCTGACAGAGATGAAGAGTTCACAGAACAGTTTTACAACAACAGTGATAAAAATCAGCCTGTTTGAGATCAACTTGTGAAATTATTTAGATATGGAATATTTTAATATTTTTTCTTTATGATACAAACAGCCATTTACAAGTGAAATTATCCCAGAACTAGACATACTGATGTCAGCTGTTATTATTCATCAAACATTTTAAGGGTTTTTGAATATAAAAAAAAAAAAACTTAACTTATAATAATAAAGTGGTTCTTTTTACAAATTTTAATCTTTAAAAGATCAACCACGCAGAAAACAGGGGTGTTTTAGATGTGTTTTACATAAGTTAATAAAGGAGGGTGTTTCTATGGTAACAATATATGAATGTTTGTAAAGTTACCAACCACAGGTTCACAGGTTCAATTCCTCAAACAGGCAGCAGTTTTTTTTTTTAACCATTTGTCTTCCATGAGAAGATTTCTGACTGTATGAGGCTTGTTTAACCCTTTTAGTGCTGACTGTATTCAGCTAATACACACAACACTGTGATGAATCATCAGAACTGATAACTTACTCTGTGTATCCTTACCTAAGATAGATTCATTCATATCTATCTAGCCAGTAGTTAAGACAGTTACATAAGAGACAAAATGACATCCATTTAGTGATTTGGCTTGTCGTGTATCAGAAACAGTAGTGCTAAGAGGGTATAAAATCACAGGCAAATTTCAGTATCTTGTTTTTTTTTTTACATACAAAGTCTTGGATAAAGTTTGAGGTAAAAACTGTGGATATTTGTAAAATATCTTTGTAAATATTAAATAGTAATTTATAGTGGCATTAGTTTTGTGTACATTACAATAAACAACAAACAGAATAGATATTGAGATAAAATAAAGAAAATTTATTTTTTATAACGATTATTAGTAGATAAATGAGCAGAACATGATGATTTTAAGTGTTGTAGTGTACATTGAATCATACAAATCAAATTCATTGTATTTCATCATTGCAAGCCTTAATCAGTTAATGTTGATTTTTTGTACGGAGCATAGTTCATAGAGCAAAACATGAACAGAGAAAACATTTTATTGTAATATACATCTCTATAATGATTAAATGATTAACTGTACTTCATTAACATCCCCCTTTTACTCGCTGATATTAATTGTAAGATGATTATTAGTTTTTTAATATTATTAATAAGAGTAAATCTATCGATATTATTGACAGTTTCATTAAATACTGACCGTCTGAACCTCAGATACAAATTATTCGTAGAAAACAGTACATACTAGATACCAATAGGTAAGATACATTAAATTAGGAGCACTGTTTCTCCAATTATAAACTGCTTGTTTATATATGGATTAACTTTATAAAGCTGCTAGATTTTGAACCAGTTAACTAGATGTGCTTTATTCAGATTATATTTGTTCATTATACGACTGTTATAAACCTTTATAGCAAAATATGTTTATTGCATTGTAGTAAATAGTTACTAGTTAAATATAATACTCACTACAGTTTGCTTAATTTATTTATTATTTTTAAACCCATTTTTTTATTTCTTTTAATTTAGCTATGAAATTAATGTTTCTGATTTCAGGCTTGTTCGATTGTAAAATAACTGTAAATTGTGTATTTATTTATTTTATATGCATCATTTAACAATATATGCAAATGACATTCAAGATCAGTGGTTAAAACTACTCTTAATTAAACATTGATAATTAAAAACATCATTTCTTAACTGGATTGCTCAGAAAATCACAGATTAAATATTAATATCACTGGTCAGTATGCAGGATAGTAGCAGTGTCATTTTTTTATATTCTGTTATTTATACATATATATATATATATATATATACATATTTATTTAATATCAATGTTTTTTTCTTACCTCTTTTTAAGAAAATACACTCAGAAACAAATAAAAAGCATCTGATTATAATTCTGTTACTGGAATGCAAAATATTTAGAAAATATTTTTAAGTATGTAAATACAGAGAGGTAAAACTGACAGAAATATTTTTGTGTTTTACACTCAGTTTTTGTTTGTGAGTGTATTTGAGGAGTTAGCTGACAGCTGGTTGCATGGCAACAGTTCATGTTCAGGCTGTCATTAGTCATCACCTGTCACTGTGATATAAACTTTGTTTATCCCTTGTGCCTTAGTTAACATGTAGCTCAGCATCATATTTCTTTTTAGTGTTCAATTGCTTTTTATAAATTATTACATTTTTTATTATCAGCTTTTGTTTATTTTTCTCGTCATTTATTATATTAATTTTCATACATATTTATATTTTTCAGTACTTAAGAAATGTAATCATATTTGTTATTTATATATCTAACATTATAAGTATATCAGTAATTTTTATTTAATTTTTATTTAATTATATTTATCAGAACTGTTTATTCACTACAGTATAAATATTTAAAACGTCATAACAACCAATAGAAGTGCTTTAGATATTAAATAGGTACTAGTAAAAACAAAAATACTTTTAGTATAATTATTTATATAGTCACCTTTTCTAGATAATAGCATTTTTTCATAGCACAATGGTTAGCTGCTAAATAAGGCATTGTATAAAACAGGGTGCATTAATGAGCTGGTCTTACCTTTTTAACTTTTTTCCTTTGTAAATAAAGTATAAATATGTGGGCATTTCAGTCACTGAAAATTATATTTTAGAAAAACACTGAAATGTAAAAATATCTTTCATTATGCTATTAAGAATAAATGACACAACAGTTCTCATATGTTCTTTTTGGAAACATTTGACCATTTTTGTTTCATTCCACTCTGCCTGCTTACAGATTATTTCATGAAACAAAAATATTTATTTTCTGTATTGTCATAATATCAGTATCACATTTGTTTCTGTAATATTAGCACTGAAAAATTTGCAAAACTTGTTTGCCACATCAAACCATTAAAACATTTTAAAAAGTATATTGGAAAAGTTTAGTTTTAAATGAGTTTTATTTTTAAATAAAATCACCAGTGCCTGTCAGTCTATCTTAAAGTGCAAATTTTTTTTTTTAAATTTGATATTATTTTTTTAATTTATTTTTTATAACAAGGATATTTATAAATGATTGTGTGAATTAAAAACTATTAATTTCAGAAAGTTTTTAATCATTCTAGAAAAACATGGCAAACTATAATAGTATATACTCAGGTGGGAAACGTATTTCAGTGTCAGTTGGAAATGTAATCTATAGGTTTAATTATTCAAAATATCAGCCTATCCCCTCCACCCACCCCTTTCCCAGCTTCACATCCCTATTAGCACCTTTTATTTTTAAACAGTGGGGACAGGAATACCCAACTGTTTCCATGTTAAAACCCGTGCATATTGTATGAAGTTATAAAAAATCTGGGAATTATTTTCAAGTGCCATATTTGACCTTAATGTCTCAGTTTTGCTACTCATACTTCAGAATGTGTGTAAATGATCAGAAGAAAATAAAGAATTTATTTAGGTTTTTTTCTACATTACAGATCTGTTGAAGTGCTCTTTCTCTGATCTCGCATAAAGGCAAATTTGTTTTCTTTCAGCTACATTGTGTACA
Organism: Chrysomallon squamiferum; assembly: GCA_012295275.1. Classification (NCBI taxonomy): domain Eukaryota; kingdom Metazoa; phylum Mollusca; class Gastropoda; order Neomphalida; family Peltospiridae; genus Chrysomallon; species Chrysomallon squamiferum. Next base: position 6,040,436 of record CM022670.1, read on the forward strand.
CATATTATTTGTATATTTGATACAATAAACAAAGCTCTGTGAAAATGTTTTTTATTGTTGGTACATTTATGTTTATTCTATTTTTTTTTTTTTTTTTTTGATTGTTTAACGTATCATATATTCCTAAATCTATTTAAAAAAATTAATGTTATTTTTTGGTATATTATATTACAAGGTATAGCAAAAAGGTATTCAAATTTTATTCACTGGTTTACTTTACAAAAGTAAGTTCAAGACTGAACAGATGACAAGCAAGTTCAGTTTATTTCTGTCCATAATCAGCAAAGATAAAAAAAAAAAAAAATCAATTGTAGTAAGCCTGTTGCATTTGAACCCTTATTTCAAACAACAAAGAACACAACAAAATTACGGTACATGTTTTAATTTCTCATGTTTACTTTCCATTCACTTTCAAAATATATTTTAATTCAAATCTAAAAAATATTTTATAAAACTTTTTCCATTAATACTGGAAAAGCACAAAAGTATACACTTAAAAACTTTAACACAGATATTATGAAAATAATCTATAAATTACAAGGTAACAAAATGAAATCCCTGTATTTCCTCCTGTCTGGTTTATGTGGGATGAAAGATCAATACACATACTCTTCCATCACTGATGAATTGTGTATCCAAAATAGATATACTTAAATGTACATATGAACTTTTTGAATGGTTAATTTATTAATGAAAAAATATGACTGAAAATAAGTAAAGAATGTGAGAATTTTTATTGTCTGTTTTTCAATTAAATATTTGAGAATATGATTATTTATTAGGGATTTTATTTTTTATTTTTTTTTTACACAAATCAACCATCAAGTGTAATTCCAAAAATTAAAAAATGTTACATTATTTTAATATATTTATTTTTGTTATGTAAAATATAACTTTGTGTACATAACAGCTTATATTTTGGATGTAAAATGTATTACATGTGAATCAGCTCAAGTTTATTTCAAATTATTTCTGAATTGAAGCACTATTAACAAATATTTTAATATGTTTATTTACACCGCTGTTACTAAATTAGCAATGTTTTACAGTTTCCTATTTCTAAAATACAACAATTCTAAGATAAATTTGTTCTTGAAGATTTCAGACAACTGGAAATCAACTGGAAACATACCTGTAAAACACATTTTATTGAAGAAAAATAATTTAAAATTTAAACCCTATTTAAAAATCTATTTCACAACACTGTTATCATAGATTTAAAACTTTAACTTCACAAATGTAAGAATTGTGAAAATATAATTATTTTATCACAGTCATTCTAAAAGTATCACAAATTCAACATTTTATCACTTTTTAGGCAACTCTTGAGTTATCACAACTGTAAAAGTGTATCACAGATCAACTTAAGTAAAAAAAAAAAAGTGCAATAATACTGAATTCTCCTTGTTAACACTACAGACTCAAATGATGTCACCACAGTGAACAATATATTCTTTTTAAAGTAAGCTCACTAAAGCTGAAATATTGAAATACTACATACAGCTAATTTAACACTAATTACAACTTGATGGTCTTGAAACCACAGTAACTGGTTTTCTGTAACAGTATCAAAACAAACTGTTCAACAACATATAAAAATAAACAAAACAAGAAAATTGTTTAATCTTTGGCAAAGCTAAAAGTTAAATTTCAGATATTAAAAGATTAAACATTTGTTTATTCTTTTGTGTCCTCAGATCTGAGTAAAAATAAAATAGAATATACATTAAATACATTATTAACACTCTCGCTCATTCTATGTCACTCCATGATGATCTTCAAGTTGAATTGTTTATACATCCTGAACATCATTTGTGTTTTTTCTATATCATATACAAAGTTATGATATATACATCATGTTTATCATCCAGCTACATTAAACATTAATTATTTATACACATTATAAATAAATAAACTACTTGTTATCAACTGTAAGAGTTTTTGAAAGTACAGAAAGTTTTAAAAGATGCTAGGAGTGGTTTTTCCTTGTTCCTGGCATGTCAATTATTTTCACTTTTTTTTGTATCTCGTTTGTTTTCTTCTTTACATCTTTCTGTTCCTTCAAGTTTTTCTCAGACTTTTTTGACTTCAAAATCTTTTTATTTTCCTTTTCCTTACTGGTGTCTATCTCAGTTTGCTGTCCTACAGATTTCTTCGAGACGTCGGTCTCACGCTCTCTCTCTCTCCTCTCTCGCTTTGAGTCTATCACCAGTTTCATACACACACTGAGCGGGGCTCTCTCAACTAGCTCACTGCCTGTCAACATCACAAAGTTACAAATATTAATATTTTAAAATACAATTTATTACTGGGAAAAGCAACAAGGCAAACAAACAAAGAAGGGACAGAAAGAGAAAGGTTGAGAAAAAGGGATAGAGACAGAGGGAGAGACACAAAAGGAAAAAAAAAAGACATTCTAACATATCTGTCTACAGTGCTATATATTAATAAAAATTTGTTACTAACAGTATTACTAAACATTGAAATCTATATAATTAGTAATTTGGAACCAGGTATTAATATTAAAAACAAATGAATTTTTGATTAAACTACACGCATGTTTAATACATTACCTAAGGAAGAAATCTGACAATAAAAACTAAAATCAGATAGCACATACCAAGCAGTTTTCTTGCCTCCACACCATCTATGATTGGATTCATCCAGGTTGAGATGCGAGTGTTCTCTAGCTCGGTTGCCTTGGGAACGTAGATGTAGAATACAATGTCTAACACTTCTCTTTTCCTGAGTCCTTTTCCTTTCTGTACACCCTGTCCTGAACATCAACACACAACACTTCAGTATCAACACAAAATACTTCAATATCAGCTGAAACACTAGTATCAACACAGTACATTTCTGTATCAACACTGAACACTTCAATAACAGAATACTTCAGTATCAACACAATTCTTCAATAACTTTATACAATACTTCAGTATGTTAGTACAATATTTCAATATCAACACAGAATACTTCAATATCTATGTACAATACTTCAGTACCAAAACAGAACACTTCTGTATCCACAACACTTCAGTATGAACATAGAATATTTTAATATCGACATACATTTCTATATCAACACAGAATTCTTCATTATCAACTATAAACATTTTAATATCAAAGTGAACATTATCAAATAAAGAGCATTTTAAGAAACATTCATAAGACATTCAGAAAAGTTTTATCTTGGAAACAGATATGGGCCTACAAAAACAAATTTTGTTAAACAAAAATTTAAATAATACCATGAAAGATGACATCAATAGCTTCATCAATCTCTGTGAGAGATGGGTGCAGGTCACACTCATGAAAGTACTCTTCGAGTTCAGTTATATCCAACTCCCCTCCAAAAGCTTTTCTGTCAAACACACTCTCATATCCTAAAAAAAAAAAAAAAAAAAAAAAAAAAAATCCCTTTTTAAGTGTCATACAGAAAAACAAAGAAACTAAACCATTATCAGAATTAGACTGTCAGATAGTGCAAACTGAGCAAATAGATTACTATTAATCTATCTATTCAACAATTATTTCTGTATTTTATGTCAGTGAAACTACAGCGCGAGACACAGGTTTACAACGGTGATATTTTTTGCTGCTCTCTAACTAATGTTTCTGTATGGGATTGCTAAGTTTGTCAGAAAGGTGCTGTAACAAAAAATGTTGTGTACATACGTCGTCTGACATCCATATAGTTATCAAAGTCTCTGAAGGTGAATGGCGTTTTGGCTCTCTCCTTGCCATGTTGTTTCTGAACTCGTATCAGAGTGTTCTTGTACTCTCTCACCATCTTAGAGAATGTGGAACCATTCCACACTGCCTGAAACATAAAATACTCAACTGTCTCAGATTTCATCATCCATATACATTAGAATGTCATAGACGTTCTTACACAAAACAAAAGTCATGCACTGGATTGGACGTTCACCCACACACAAATATTCATTAGAGACAACATATACAACACATATTCAACATAAACTAACAACAAAATAAAACACAAAACAACTCAATATAAAATGAGAAAGACAGTACAATACATACATAATACATGACAAAAAAAACCCACACACAACACATCATAAAATGCAACACAACACAGCACAGCATAACAAACACATCACAAATCAACACAACACACACAAACTTACTTTTCTCCTCAGTTTCTCCAGTGTTTTCCTAACCAGCCAGCCTCGAACATGTCTCTGTATTTCTACAGCTATCATGTGCAGTTCTCTCTGGGTGGGGCCTGTTATTTTAGGATGCCACACCCTGTATAACAACATTACAGGAATAAACATTTTCTATCATTTGTTGCAAATGTTAGTAATAACACATTTAACAGAGTACACGGGTGTATGTCAAAAAGACAACAACAAAACAACTAAACATTTAGTACATGTTACAAGAGAAAAGAAAAAAAATCAGGATTCACTGAAGGATGTAAAGATTAGACAAAGCATTCTGGAATGAATACATACTGCACTTCAAGATTACATAAACAGAAAATACACATACTAGGATAAAATTACATGTAATACTGCAAACAAACATGTACATAGAGACAAACAGAAATACACAGAAACACAAACATAGGTGATTGATGAAATTAACAAAAATAAATACTTTTATAAATACACCCACAAACAGTTGAAATTAAATAAAAACATAATAAGCACTTATTTACTCCATTCCAAAACACTGTAGCTCACACTAAGAGACAAAACATTTTTCTTTTTTCTTTAAATTTTAAAATTACTGTTACATAAAAAATGTACACAGATATATACAATCATGCATAAATATAATAAAAATATATTTAGAAAAAAACCCAAATGTTAAAATCTGAACATTTAACCATACCCAAAGCCACCCTCACCACAAGACTGAAACAGTGAAATGATCCCATGTTAAGAGAGAGAGAAGAAACTCACGAGTACACATCAACATGGGGACCAATGACAGCAATTTTTGAAGCAGCACTGAGATAATTATAGGCATTTCTGAAAAATTTTACATGTTTAAAATACATGTAGCTAATTTACATGTGATGATTTAAAATAACACAGAATGCAGAAAATTCACAGTACAGTTAAAATTTACAATACAAAACATTGTTGTAATATAAATTGTTAAAATACAGAATATTATTGTAAAGCATCCAAGTACCAAATAAGAAAAAATTACCAACACATTTGAAGACAAATATCTAATAAACAAAGACAAACAGCAGAATTAATTCTGATAGACAATACACATACAGCATTAATTTTACTTTATTTTACACTTTTTAGTTTTCATGCAGTTAATAATTTTACATAACAATAAATGTATTTTTTTATTTTCTTGATTTTAACAATAAATAAAACAGGTAAAATAAATAAATAAAACAGATATTTCATATTAAAAATAGTAGGTTTATTTATGGAGTCACTCTTAGTCACTTGCTAAATAAACATACTAATTGTATAGTGATCACGGAACTAAAAGTCAAAGTAGGTTGAAAGTGAAAGTTACAGTTTTGAAAGTTCATTTAGTTTTTCCTGGCGTTCTGATTCTTTCTCCTGTTTGACTGTCTCATAGTCCTTGGACCACGCCACCAAGTCCTTGTCAAACTCCCGCGACGCTATCACTTGTTTGCGTCTGAGATGTTGTCTGTATGCTCTGAAATAAACAGATCTCTTGCTTTAAAACACAAGTCACGATCTTACTGACATGTTAACAGAAAGAAACCATAACACATAAAACTTTCATTATTCATCGAAATGAGATATAAATGAAGAATAAAATATCTATATCATACAGAAATACAGATTATAAAGCAAAATAAAAGACTGAGATACAAGTAAGTCTGTAAAATGAAATACAGGTGAGAAACAGGTTCAGATACAAATACAAACTTGGTAATGTCACATCAGTGTTAATGACCTTTTTTTTTAAATGTTATAGTAAAATGAAAAGACAATATTATAAATTTTCTTATGAACATTCTTAATTAAACTGTCTGATTACAGTCGATGATGTTCAAATAAAATATCTGCCCAAAACACCACACACATTTCCTCTGTGCTGCAATTAAATAGTTTTAATCTTGTACATATCAAATATCACTGTAAGTAAATATAAACACAGAACAGCAAGTGTAAGAAATAAAACCTCTGAATCTCTACAGCAGCTCGTCTTTCGTCTTCTCGTTTTCTGCGTTCTTCTGACAACAGTTTCTTGTAGATTCCCCTCGCAACATAACCTCGGAATATTCTACACACAAACAAAATGTGTATAGCAACTACAATGTTTTCTTGTATTTAACACACTCACACTTACAGAAACTCTCTCTTTCTTTCTGTATCTGTCTCTCTGTATCATTCTCCCTCTCTCCTTCTCTTTCTCTCTTTCCTTCTCTCATACAAAACTTTTTTAAATTAAAAAAAAAACTTTGATAATAAAATTGCTTATTGAGTTAAGAAACATACATATATAAAGTTCCTAGTGTGACTGATAAGAATTTGAAATGGTTTAAACTGTGTGTTTATAGACTGTTTGTGACAAGTGAAACTCACCTCTGTATGTCAACAGCAGCTGCAGCTTTCTTCTGTATCTCCACAGCTTTAGCAGTCTCAACCTTCAAACACACATCAGCATTTAATTAACAAAAAATAACTAATACCTCACATTGTTTCACAGCATGGTTCATTACACCTGATAAATTGGTTCACCTATCTGTTTATGAAGCATGTATGAAAATGAACATTAAAAGCACTATTTCCACTAAACAGACCTAGTATCAGGTAAAGGTATATATATGTAAAGTTGTAGGTAATTGTGTTCTCAGATCAGTTATATACTGGTAGAAAGCTGTGAGTTACACACTGACTTACTGGATCAGTTACATGCAGATAGTGAGCTATGGGTCTGCCAATCTGAGCTACTGATCTCTCTTTTTTGGATGAACACTGATTGTTGTTCCGATTTGAATCATCTTTCAAGCCACACCAGCCACTGTGCTGTCTTTTCATCTCAGACTTGATGTTATCTTCACAAACATCATCATCTAACACAGAGCCATCCTTCTTCGGTGAGCAACGAGATGACATATCTAAAATAACACAGAAAACTGGAAAGTAGACAGGTCTGCATAATAAACTGCAAGAATTAATAACTGATATAAAATGATATATCTAAAATAACACAGAAAACTGGAAAGTAGACAGGTCTGCATAATAAACTGCAAGAATTAATAACTGATATAAAATGATATATCTAAAATAACACAGAAAACTGGAAAGTAGACATGTCTGTATAATAAACTGCTAGAATTAATAGCTGGTATAAAATGAGATATCTAAAATAACACAGAAAACTGGAAATTAGACATGTCTGTATAATAAACTGCTAGAATTAGTAGCTGTGGTATCTATTATTTTGTTTATGCATACTCTGAACTAATTACAAACAATTTAGTATTAGTTGAATTTTGTTAAAAATGTACAGAAAGCTAGCTACCATCATCATGAAGAGGTGAGTCTATAAAAGTTTTACTTCGTTTGATCAGTTTACAGATCTGCAGTGAGGTTTCCAGTGATGAATCCTTCACTCTGTACACAGATGGTGGTGCTGACTTCGGCCCTTCTGTTCTACACAAGTCCTGTACTGTAATCACATACATAAATATTCACATAGAGTAATTAATTTGACTAATTTGCTCTTTTTCATTCTTCACTTTCACATTTATATCAAACAAAAGAAAAATGGAATAATCTAAAAGTTTAACAATTGATTTCAATCCAGTTACCGTAGAATTAATTTATTTAACTGAAATAAAAATATTTGTGATGTAAATTAATTTAAACATTGGAATAACACATTATCCTATTTCTTCAAATCCAGAAACTATTTAGTATTTTATATCTGAAAAAAGAGATCTGAATGGATACTTCTTTTATTTTCAATCAGTACTATTAGAACAATTTACAGATATACATAATTAAACAAATTTCGAGAATCTAAATAAATACTCTCAAGAATTAAATCTTAACTAGATTCAACTACTAAATAAAGCTACAGTCTAGCAAGTCTAACTTACATGTAATCAATACACTTTTCAAATACAAACTAAACTCCTACTTTTTAAGTGTAACATCAGTCAATAATTTCCTTTTATTTCTTCTTTCATTTATTAACAGGGGATAATCATCAAAAGGTTTTACATAAAACACCAAACATATCATAACAGATAAGTAACTTTAAGTATTATTTACAATGACAATACTTACACTAACTTTGTAATCTACATTCACATTGGTTTATTAATATACTAGTTTCACAGACTATACTAACACAAAGCAGTTTAATGACACAGCTAAACTCACCCTGACTGGCATGTGTTACTGAACAGTCTAGGATCAATTATAAACATTACAAGTATTAGTCTAAGAGTTAATTAACTAAAAAAAAACATAATTATATTGTTTCAAAATTTAAAGATTCTAAAAATGGAAACAGCAGCTAAAACATTAGTGAAGCTTAGATGTTATCACTAGTAATTACCATATTCTAAGTAACGTCATTGTATTAAAAAAGTAATTACTTTGTCATAAGTGATGTTATTGTATTCACTATGTAATTATCTTGTTGTAAGTAATGTTATTGTATTAATGATGTAATTACCTTGTTGTAAGTAATGCAGAGGTTTCTTCTCTTTCCTGGCATGGTGCTCCAGTTCAGGGTTGAAGAGACTTTCAGATCTGCCAGTTCTACTTCCAAAAATACCATAAGGGGACGGAATAGAAGGGGGTGTCCTCAATGGAGGCACTCGACTGAAATACTCGCTCTGTTTTCGTGCCATTCGCAACATCTGGTAAGCCTCGCTGCCTGGAGTTGATCCTGGTGTTCTTCCAGCCGTCCGTTCTACTCGAGTCATTGGCATCAAGTCCAGGTGAAGGTCATCCACACTGGACTGGGGCCGGAAAGGCGCTCCAAAACCCTTTGCTGACTGAGTTCTTAACCTGGCTGACGCTATCTTAGACACATGAGACTGGTACTTCACTTCAGCGATGTTTACATCACACTGAGATTTCCTGGTTGAAAGCAGGTTTTTCTGTAACAGTGAATGTATGATTAGTTATAACATTCATTACTCCCAACAGTACTATACTGAAAACAAGATAACCTTGGACTAATGTATAAATGTATCAATGATGGTCGAAATAAAAAAACTACTTTGTATATTTTAAATAAATTTTAAAAGAGTTTCTTGAAATCATATTAAATGTATTTGAATGGTTTGTTCTGAGCAAACTTTAAATCTATTCTAGTTAGTAAAAAGGAGAAAGGTCTGTTTTTTGTATATGCAGAATATAACTATGTAAGTAAACAATGTAAACAAAATATTTAAAAATATGCTAATTACTGCAAGATTATGTATATGACATGTGTTTATGGATGTGTTGTTTGTTGCAGGACAATTCAGTCAGAACTAATAGAGTTTAAAATATTACCAAAAGCTTTTTCTGTTTGTAATCTTTATTCCGACTTGAGGAAAATTTCCATTTGTCAGAGCAGGTTTGGGAAGGAATCATGATGGCTTTGTCAGACTGATCTGTCTGCTGTTTTAACTTTTCTGATTCATTGTCTTCTGGTACATCAGGCAGAACATCAGACTCCTCTTTTAACTATCAAAATTAAACAGTTAAAATTATCAACTATTATTTTGTGTTAGCTATCAAAATTAAACAGAAAAATTATGAAATATTCTTTTCTGTTGCCATATGCAATATTTATCAACAAAAAAAAGTATAAAAATTAAACAAAGACAGCAGCTGATAAAAGGAATGTTTAATCTATATCATTATTATTTTAAAAAATCACTCATAACATTTATTAACATTAACTATTATGAACTGTGAAAAATTACACACTTATAACAACTCAAAACTAACTTTTGATGATGTCAATCCCCAGTCTTGAAAACTCTGAGTGGTTAAACTGGGCTCATTGGTTAGATCCTCAGCCTTGTTATCATTCACATTTATTTGCTCCCCACCTGTTTTCACAGCTGCTTCATCTTCTTGCTGTTCCTAGAATTTGTATAATAAATAATAATAATAATAATAATAATAATTATAATAATATGGAGAAGAAGAGAAGAATACTATTAATAAGAAGAATACTACTCCTACTACTACTAATAATAATAATATGATAAGAAATATGAGGATTATGATGGTTCATTTTAAATACTTAATTCAGAACTGTATGTCATTATTACAATAATTTAATAAAATAGCCACATTACTGCTGTTATTAACATATTTTAGTTATGTATGGTAAATCAGAAACAACAGATATATTCTGTACAATATATATATAATTTCTTTGAATGCATACTAAACAAAACATTTAACAGTTGGTGCATTTTGGTCAATTCAGTCTTTATTTTAAATGATTAGTCTTAACCGATATTAAATAAATTTATAAAATATCAGTGTAGGTAAGAAAGAAAAAAAAATTATTACATTCTGTTTTGAATCTGGTGTGAATAAATCTAAATGGGAACTGATTTTTTTTCTTCTGTTGAAAACCTCAAGCCAGATTCCTTAACACTGATATGGAGAAAGTTCATTTCCATGTAATGAACACAGAATGTGAATGAGAAAAAATCAATCATTACATGTTCCACTTGGTCTGTTGTCGATAAACCAGATCAATAAAACATGATGTATGTGAGCAGTCTGATTCACAGGTATGTCTATTAACTAACTAATACCATACATATTTTCACAAATTATATCTTGTGTTATATGCAGCAGTAAAATATTCTGAGAGATTTTTTTTTAACTTACTTTTTATATAAAAGAATTTATTAAAAATATAAATGGAAAATGAAATTATATGTTTTTTCATAAATTAATGTAAATAAAAAGTGGGGAAAAAAAATCATTTATTTAATCTGGTTTGTTCTTCTTTTCACAAAATTTCATAAAAATAGAAAATTTAATAAATACAAAATTTAATATACTTAGTAATAGAATATATATTTTAAAAATTATAATTAAAGTAAAAATAATTGAGAACACTATTATTAACTCTCCAATAGTAATACAAGGTATTATGACAATGGGTTACAAGAGATAACTCTAGAGTGGAAGAAACCCAGACATAGTATACAGACAGACAGACAGACAGTTACCTCATCATCATCACTGAGATCTCTGAGCTCATCCTCCAGTTCATGTATGTCTTGTTGACTGTTATCATGTGACAATTCACTGCCTTTATACAACTCTCTGCAAACAATAACATAACATTTATTTCAAGTTTAATTACAACATAAATATAAAATATTTACTTCAAGTTTAATAGAACAATATAAAATACTTATTTCCAATTTAATACTACATAAATATAAAAACTTTACTTCAAATTTGAAACTATATAAATATACGATCTTAAAATGTTATTTTAGTACTGTAGCTTCAAGTGTAATAGAATATTTTCACTTTAGTAATATACCTTTAAACTTCATATACAGGATCATGTTTACTGAAAACATTTCTCATATTACAGTTTCAACCACAGTGAGTAAATCAAATTATCACAATAGTAATATATAGAAACAATTACTTGAGTATACCATACATAATAAATAATAGCAGTGTCACCAAGTAACAAGTCAATGTGTTAATTACTTTTATAGTACTGAGCTGTAATCTGTATACAAATAACTATTCCTTGCTGTTCTAAAATTACACTATAATACTGCATAAAATAAGTTACTGAACATAACATTAGTAGACTGTGAAGTATTATTACATTAGTACATTATGAAATATTATTACATTACATTAATACATTGTAAAATATTATTACATTTAGAATGTGAAATATTATTATATTAGTAAGGTGTGAAACATTATTACATTAGTACACTGTGAAATATTATTTCACTAGTACATTTTGAAATATTATGTTAGTACGCTGTGAAATAACATTACACTGAAATTTCATTACATTTGCACAGTTAAATACTACATTAGTACCTTATTAAATATTGTATTACATTAGCACTCTATGAAACATTACATTAGTACATTGTGAAATATCACACATTAGTAAACTCTAAAGTATAAAAAAATATATAAATAAATATTACATTAGTAAACAAAATAAATAATAAATAATGCTTACCCTGATTGTATTTCTGTTTTGGAATTTTTATCTGTATTTCTGGAAGATTTACTTTCTGAAAATAAAAACAATGCTAAGAATATTTTATTTTTTTTTTTTTTTTTTAATTAATATTATGGCTACAGTGTGTTAGTTGTTAAATGAAATCTCTGTATATTTGCTATAAGTTCCCTGGTTTATTATACTGGTTTATACATAAAAACACAAGTAACAAATGACTGTTATTTAGAACTGACAAAGCTACAGAGAGGAAATGGTCCATGCAATGGTTTTTATTATGCTCTTTAATTACAAAGGGATTTTTAATAATTTTTAGATGAAATTCGTAATTGTTATCAAATAAAAAAAAATCTGCTGCCACCAATTTAAACTGATAACCCAAAGAGAAAAATAAAATTACAATAAATCCAGAAACAAACATCCAGAGAGGTAAAATAATAATAATAATAATAATAATAATAATAATAATAATAATAATAATAATAATAATAATAAATAAATAAATAAATAAATAAATAGTAGCAATATATAAATAAATAAATAGTAAATAATAACAAATAAAAAATATAACAATTACAAAAAAGTCAAAAAAAACCTAACCCACAACAATTAATAAAATATATTAAAATGGCTGACAAAAGCAGAATATAGCATAGTCAAGGCTAAACAATGTAGAACAACATTACAACAGCAAAAATATAACAGATCTGAAAGTTTGTATAAATGTATTATACACAAGAAGACAATAAAAGATAAAAAATTTAATCAATCAACAGAATAGATTAAGGACTGAAAAAATATCATTTCTCAAACCTGTATATACTGATATGACAACTAGAATGTGATTATATAATAATGACCCAAGATGAATACAAAATAAATAAAAAGTTAATTCAAACAAATTTAACACCATTAAATGTGTTTGACTGTGCCAAAGTTTAAATTATCCAAAATATAAAGTATGCATAAATGTAATGTATCTAGAAAGAAAATAATATTAAGCTGACCATCAGAATTCTAAAATCCAGCAAGTAAAACGTATTAAACTGAAGAAAACAGTAATGTATCCCGACACAGTATGTGACACATCAGCATTTGAGATTGACTGTAAAAACAAGTAAACAAATCTGAAAAATGTAAGAGAAAATTTATTGCCTGAAATAATCAATCTGTGTATTGAAGCATTGAGTCCAGAAATAGCATGTACTGTCTTGTTCTAGGGTGAAATAAAACACACATCTAAAACACTTTTTCTACAAGTTTACAGCTTTTGTGAATTACTGTTGCTCATTGTTTTGTGTTCTGACAGAAGTGACAGAAATATTTGATATTTAATAATTTATCACTTACTATAAATATACTTACAAACATCTACCATTGTTTGAATTTGTAAATTACCACAAGAAAGATATAAACAGTGCAATGCATTTTGACTGTTGTTTTCAATTTTTTGTGTGAGTCTGTGTGTGTGTGTGTGTGAATGCACAAGTAATGCTCATCAAAAAAACAATATCAATAACAACAAAAAAAAAAAAAATAAATAAATAAACAAATAAATAAATAACAATAATAATGTAAAATAAGAATTAGGAATCCTGAAATCCAAATAATATAAATAAAAATGCATTATGTAAAAAAAAGTGGAATCTAAAATACAATTTGAATAAAATGTGCAGAATTAGTCTTAAGAAACAGGCTCACTCTCATTCACTCATTCACTCACTCACTCTCTCTTTCTCTGTCTCTTTTTTTTTTTTTTTTACCTGCTTGCAAGAGAGAAAAAGACCAGCTAGTGGTAATCTCATGGCCAGCTTAAATTGTGGTAGTATTTAATCTGGGAGATTGGTTTAAGAGGAAAAGCCAGATTGAGGAATTAGTCTGACTGTGCAGATTAACACAATGACATAATCTATAATTACTGCAGGGTTTTCTCCTTTGCTACATGAGATCATTATTAAACACCTGGACAAATGTGAAACATTTCTTTATTTTGTAATATTCAAGATATGATTCATATGTCTTTAAAATTACAATACTAAGGAATATGCCTGCTAAAATAATTATCTAACTTTAATTTGAGTTGTTTATAAAGCATTACTTCACATCTAATGCAATAATATTATGGATACCTATATAAAAGATAAAAAGTTGCCTATGCTTGGTAATACATTTAGCTTCTTCATCTGCTAAGAACAAGAATTTTAAACTGTCTCTAACTTTTAACATGTATGGCTGACTGTAAAAATAAACAAAACTGTTGGTGTATATATTTAAACATGCAGACAAATATATAGTGAATGAGAGACAGACAAAAAGAAAGAGCTACATTAAGAAACCAAATAATACCAATTTATTAAGTGCCTGGAAAAAAGTACTGAATACATTTAAAAAAACATCCATGGTATAAAATGTAATATTAAAAGTAAATATTCTTTATGGTACATACAATAAACACAGACACCAAACAACACTGCACAGTATAAACTCATAAGTAGTCTTCTGTTTGAAAACAATGATATTTAATTGCATTCCAGTGTCTCATTTGACATACATCAGAAATACTTTACAACACACACTGTAAGCACTTTACTTAAAACATGTCAGTAAACTATACAACATACAACTTTACTTACAGAAAGTCCACACAGCACTACAGCAAGACCATGTCAGAGTAGACTGGTGTAGACACAAATCACCTGAGACTGTTACAACAATGTATAATTTTGTGTGATTATGTAATTCCAATAAACAGTGATCACAGAAAATGCACAAGTCTTTACACTGAATTTCACAATGACAACAATACTTCACATAGTGACCCATAAACACTACTTCAGTGATCTTTAAGCAATATTTAACATAGTGACCTATACTAAATAAAGTATATTAGAAAGTAACTGTATCAGTGTATTATAGTAATTTGAATACTTCATTGATCTCTATTATATACTGTACCATACAATGCATACTAACTAACTTGTATTACTATCAACAGACAGTGACTTCTATTATGTAGTGTATTACACAGTTTCTTACTGTACAGTACTACTGTGCATTACAGTGACCTGTACTACACACAGTATATTACATGGTGACCTGTAGTACACAATATATTACATAGTGACATGTATTATACACAGTGTGTTACATAGTGATCTCTACTATACACAGTGGCCTGTACTGTACAGTCTATTACATAGTGTCATGTATTATACAGTATGTTGCCTAATGATCTGTACTATAATCAGTATATTACACAGTGACCTGTACTTTCACAGTGACCTACTATACATTACATAGTGATCTTATATTATACTCAGTGTATTATACAATGAACTGTACTAAACTAAACACAGTGTATTACAGTGATATGTACTCTACACAATACATTACACAGTGACCTGTATTATACACAGTATATTACACCATGACTTGTACTTATATAGTGTTATTTTCTATATAGAATGTATTATACAGTAACCTATGTTATTTTTGGTGATTTAAACAAACAGTATTATATAGTGATTTTTACCAGACAGAGCAGAAACAACACAAAGTATTTTTATCTAGTAAGCTACAATATATACAATATATTTATTAACAGTTTGTAATCTGTGATGTTTAATATCTTCCCAATCGAGGCCTCTGCTATATGTAGTTATTAACAGGGTGAAATTAGTTTCAGTCAGTTACATAATCAATACACTGACCAGAAATAAACATAAAAGTGTTATTTCCTAGTCTCAATTCAACTACTTGTTTCTTAGTAACAATACACTGGCAGATTATGCTGAATTGGAGTATCATGGTTCAAATCGTCTTGACAGAGATAATCACATTTTTTTTCAGTAATTTTTGTTTTTCTTTTTTTCTTTTCTTTTTTTGGAGTTGTTGTAATATATATATCTTTAAATATCTCAATAACATCAATGTTTTGGAATCATCACTTTTTTAACAGGTAAATGCCAAACAGTACGTCCAAACATCCCCCATCCCAACTGTAGACAAATTCTTAGACTGTCATTTATAGAAGATGATTAAACTATTAATTAACAAATTTAAATATTAACTAAAAATGCTTTATTTTTAAAAGAAGCCCAGTGAAAGTTACATACTCAACACTAACATTAGCCATTTTGTGTTCCAGTCAGTGTCCCATGATTCAAAATGTTTGGGAAAAAGTTGTTAAAACATTCTTTTATTATAACTAACTTTCAAGTAAAATGATAATAAAATTCTTATTATCAAAGTCAACTTCCTCTTACAGTGAAATATTACCAACAACTCAATTTGTTTAACCAGCAATTTTAAATTCATTGTTTTTAAATTTTTAATTTAAATAACAAATAATTAAAATATGTATTTTAGTGCAGTAAAGTGTATTTAAATGAAACCTCTTTGTGCTGAACTCTTTAAATCATAACATTAGTGTTATGTACACACATCTGATATAATAACCATAGCAAAAAAAAAAAAAAAAAAAAAAAAATGAAAGTAAGAAGAAGAAAAAAAAAAAAAAAAAAAAAAAAAATGAAAAGAAAATTCCACAAAAATGCAAGTTCAACTAAAGTGCACTTTATATAACATTGCAGCAACTTATCAATTATATGACATTCAGCTCTAAGACTGAATTAAAAAAATTACATATTACAATACAATTTTTAAATTAATTGATGGAATACAATATCTAGCTATTATTTCAGAAGTGTTTTAAGATCTTGCTGAATATTTTACTGCTCTATTTCATGTTGAAAATTGTACTGTTTTTTTTTAATAATTTTCATGTTCAAAATTTTACTGTTCCAGTTTTTATTTCATATTCAGTATTTTACTGTTCTATTTTTTTATTCTATTCTGGATATTTGACTCTCTGCTTTTTATTTCATGTTGAATATTTTACTGTTCTATTTTTTTATTTCATTCTGAATATTTGACTCTCTGCTTTTTATTTTATGCAAAATATTATACTGTTCTATTTTTTTATTTCATGTTAAATATTTTGCTATTTTTTATTTCATGATGAATATTTTACTATTTTTTATTTCATGTTAAAAATTTTACTGTTCTATTTTTTATTTCACGTTATATATTTTGCTAAATTTTAGTTCATGCTAAATATTTTACTGTTTTTTTTATTTCATGTTAAATATTTTAGTGTTCAGCTGCTTCTGAGAATTCTTTCTCCTCTGTGCTCCCAACGAGCTTTTTCATATTCTGGATTTATTTTTTCCTATCCATGGCAAGGTATTGTTATATATAAAACTGGGGCTAATCTGTAATCAAAATGACCAAGTAATACCAACAAGTAATATTAAATCTGCTCTTTCTTTCATTAATTTTACTAAACAGCTGATCACCAATATCACTAAATGATATATCTTAAAAAATTAATTGAATGAATAACATGGTTATATAAAAATGTTAAATAGAAGTTATGATACCTGCTCAAACAAAGTAGCTGGCTGTTGTTGACACTAGATCAGTCACTGACACTACTTACAACACTGACAGATATCTGTTTTAAAAATCTCATTATAACCTATGCTTTAATATAAGATCTGTGGCAGACACTTGGATATGTACTTTATCACCTAGATAGCATCAAATGTGGACAAGACAAACTTAATCAAATGAATTATCCTGACAAGAAGATGAATTTATTTCGAACTTTTATTATTAACTTTACATATATCATAATCATGGAGGTGGTGTCCTTTTAAAACATACCCACACACACAGTTACAGTTAGAGAATGTATGTTATAAACAACATTTTTGAAAATGCACAAACATAGTTCATGGACACCTGCCAAAAAGTGTTTTTCTTGTTTTAAAAAGAAAAAATAATTACTGCTGTTACAGAATTTGTATTACAGCATTAATAAGCTAACAGGTTTGAGATTATACAAAATGTGAAAGATATTCACAACAAATTTCTAGTAGTGGCACTCTTTCTACTTTGTCTTTGTTTTCAAGACTGTCTGATAAATCTGTTTACTTACATAATAATGTCATAGAAAGCCCACCTCACTTATGTCAACAGTTTAAACAAGTAAAAATAGAATGACTCACCTTGTGGTTTGACAAAACTGATGTACTCAAGAGGAGGCTGATTCTCAGTCACTGACTCAGACAAGTTCCTCACAGCTTTAAAAAAATCCTGAAATTAACAGATCTCATCTCTCAATGTTGGAACTATCAAACATTCAGTTTTAATTAAACTTGTATACATTGTGTGTGCTGATTTGTTGTGGTCTGTGTGTATGAGTATGTGTGTATCTGTGTGTGTTTTTGTGTGGGTGTATGTGTGTGTGTTTTGATCAACAGTTGTCAATCAATGTTTAGGATATGTTATGTGTAAGTTTATGTGTGTACATTCCTTTTTAAGACATTAATCATTATAAAAATATGTATCAGTTCAAAAGCTATGTTAAAACTTACTTCATCAAACTGAAATTCATCCAAGTTATAGTCATCACTAAAATAAAACAAATTTGATAGTTTTACAGAGATATGTGACACACACCCACACCCACAACAAAAAAAATAAAAAAATAATAATAAACATATACACAATATTCTACTTGGATTATTTGGCTAAGCAAGGTTTTTTATATATGAAACATCTGAGTTAAGTTTTCTCTATATGGAACTTTTGAGTTAAGTTTTCTATTTATGAAACATATGAATTAAAATTTTTATATATGGAATATTTCAGTTGAGTTTTACATGTATAAAACATATGAATAAACTATTCTATTTGAATCATTTAAGTTTTCTGGGTGTGAATTTTAGACACACAGGTTGAAAATAATTTAAACACATACTTAGATGTGCCACCAAGGTACTTGACTTGCATCATTGCATTCAGATTTTCATCATCAATTTTTGGCACTTCATCTTTTGATTTCTATACAAAGGAAAGAAAGAAACATTTATCTTAAATGGCCATTGACGATATTTTTATAAAAGCGATACTTTAAGAGTTCATAGTGAAGAAAGACTTGATTTTAAATTATTAATCTGTAATTTTGTAAAGTCTAAATAAACAAGGGACATGACAGAAAGGAATACAGTTAGAATTACTATCTACCACAGTGTAATACTAGTTTTTTTGTGAATAATTGTGCTGATTTTATAAATAGATATGTAAAGACATAACACACCTCAACACACTTTGAATTATTATCTACAACAGTGTAATCCTGCGTGATGTTTTTGGTGTCTGAATAATGGCACTGTTTTTATAAAGTAATAGATATGCAAAAACATAACACAACTCTACACTTTGAATTATTATCTACATCCAAGTAATACCGTGTGATGTTTTTTGTGTCTGAATACTGGCGCTGTTCGTGGACGTTGCTCAGATGAACGACTCCCACCTGCTGATCTCAGCGATGGCTGATGGGTTTTATTCAACAAAGTGGGTTTACCAAACGTGGGCCTTGTTCTGCTGTTAATACAATATTTCATTTTGAGTTTCAGGAAGGTGAACAAACATGATTGAATCAGTAAATAGCTATCCATGTCTATCAGTTTGTTTCTTGTGGTATTTTTTAATTTTTAATTTGCTTTTTGTTTTTACATTTCTCTATTAAATATGGCATCATCAGCTTATTAGCTAAACAATTAAAATGACTAGATTTGATATATTATCAGTATTATTGTTCTTTATTATTAAGAAAAGCACCTTATGATTTAAACGGTTACTTCTACCACTGAGACATTTAAAGAACACTAATAATTAAGGACACACTGTGTAATGAACTTTGACCTGTTTCTAGAGGTTGCAGCCTGCAAGCCATGGCAGGGTGTGCTTGCACCAGAAGTCTGGTGATAAACTAACATTATCCTCGCCAACTTTTCATCCTGCTCTTGTGAATTTGGTCTCACTAGACTTCCTGGCCGGTTTGAATACATTGGTTGGTGGTAGTAGAAGACATCATCAGTTCTGTATAAAATTGAAATAAGTATCTGTTTACCGTAACTTACATCCAGACTCATTCATCTTCTTATGTATATTGTATCCAAAAGACAAATTGTTAATTAAATATGAACTGTTTATAATACTAATCCAGAATACAGAATGAGTTAATTAAGAACAAATCCTTAGTAAAATGAATGAATATTTATTTAGGTAATGTCTTTGTAGATTTCATAATTGCCTGTGGGTGACAAACACATTTTTGACATAGTAAAGATATGAGAAAAAACTGACTGCCTCGAATCAGTGAATTTCTTTTTTTCTGAGAGACTGAGAAGAAATTTAGAATGGAAACAAACAGATGAAGATGGAGGATAACTTAAAGTTATGTTCTCACTGAATAAATACATATACAACTGCATAATCTCCTTTTTATTCAGTTAGTTCAAGTATCTAACAGAAAACCCTTTTTAAAAAGTGTGATTATAAACTTCCATCATAACATTTTTGAAAACAAAATACATACAAATTAATAAGGATAAAACCCAAAGCATAACATTTACATAACACATGCACACAATATGTACACATAATATACACAGAAATATAAACACACACACACACACACACACACACACACACACACACACACACACACACACACACACACTCAAATACACACTCACACATATACTTACACTGGAGTGTTGTTTCTTGCAGGAGGACTGTTTTCTTTTGTGGTTGTTTTGTGACGGTGAGGATTAACATGACTAACTGCAGATGGGACACTGAGACACCACTGAAATATAAAAATTCTGTTATTTATATCTTCTTTGTTATTAAATGGTTAAATGATGTTGTTTTAAAACTGTTACAGAACTACAAATATTTATCAAGCATAGTAGATGAAATGATAGTTAAAAAAACAGCTACTGTAATATTTATTAGTCACGACAGTTACAAAAGAAAAAGTAATAATAATTGAGTAGTTGTAATATTTAGAGTTTCATCTACATTAATTATTAGTAGTAGTGTTAGTAGATGTAGATGTAATTGCTATATGTTTGTCTTATTATTAGAATAGAAGTATTATGTATAATGTAAGTATTGTATATAGATCACCATTAACTGAAGTACTGTAGAAACAACTGCTCAGTTATCATTATTAGACTAGAAGTGTTAGGCATAATGTAACTATTAAATTTTATTATTATTTACCTTTTCTCTGTTAATGGTCATGTCCTGGCTGACTGAGTCTATCATTGACATAACTGTATCCATCTTCACCTGAGATTCGACATTTTTACTTGTAGAGGGTCTGAAAGAACAACTTCTCATTCAAGCAATTTGTTAGAAATGTCAAAGTCTAAATATCTTCATTTCATCATTACTGCATTCTTGTGATACAAATTAATCAGTGTTGTAATTTCACCAAACAAAATACTTTTGTAATATTTACATATAGTTTTAGATCAAACTGCCAGTTATAAAATTAAACAGAAAATGCATTTATTATATCAAAACAATTTTTAGATTTGTTTTAAGAGACACACATTTTAAATTAATTAACTCTGCTCTTTACATCTATTTTATTTATAATTAGAAATATTAATTATCAGTTACTTCATATAGTTAACTTTTTTCACAGCCATTAGCTTACATATTTTTCTCAGTGAGTCACTATTTAAAAAACCCCATTTATTACAGATTTATATGTGTTCAGTCTTTTTAAAAATACAGACAAACTCAAATATAAATATTTTCTAAGAGAATGTAAAACTAACATAATGTAAAATAAATGTTATCTTAAAAAGATTTAACATTAATTATTTTACCGTCTTGTCAGTCTCTGGCTCTCTGACAAATCTGTTGTACTACTTTTTCTTGTTGTTGGACCACACATCTCACCACCAGAAGGAGCTGACTTCGTTTTTCTTGAAGATTTTTCTGACCATACTTTGTGATATATTTTAGTGAAAGGATAAAGTTTCTCCGCTGTGTCATAAAACTCTTCCAAACTCTGCTGCTCGAGTTGCTTCCCTTTCAACATGACTGTGAAACACATTTCACTTTAATTAAATGTACAGTTAACAGACACTACACTAACAGCTGTGACAATCTTTAAATATGTAACCGTGATGATATAAATATATACAGCCTATCTGTATATTATTAACTTTTAAATGACTTTTGTGTCTGGGATTTTGCTCATGTAATAATACATTTTGATATCACAACCACAATAATTAGTGAAGTATGAATGATAAGCAACTTTGTTACTGATTTACCCATTGAGAAATAAACACAGTAAATCATGTCACAATATCTGTCAGGATTTCTTTATACATTTTTGTGTAAGATAAAAACATAATCATGTATTACTATAAATTTCTTATATTAGTGATTTATTTTATCATCTAGAACCTGTCTTCAGCTAGAGATAAAACATTCATTTTTACATACACAAAATATAAATTAGTTTTCAACTGACTTTAATGTCAGCATAATTAATGTTAATTTTGTTAT
This sequence comes from Chrysomallon squamiferum, assembly GCA_012295275.1. Lineage (NCBI taxonomy): Eukaryota > Metazoa > Mollusca > Gastropoda > Neomphalida > Peltospiridae > Chrysomallon > Chrysomallon squamiferum. The sequence goes on from CM022670.1 coordinate 6,063,077, forward strand.
CTGTTTACTAAAATTCCAAACTGACCTTTTTGTTTTCTTGAATCGTGAATTGGTCTGTTTATATCTTTGTATTTCTGAATTTCACAATCTTTACAATGAACTATGTGTGCACTGTCTGGAGTGTGAAGCCGATCTTTAAAACAACAGATACCACTTAATTTTAAAAATTGAAAATCAAAATAATACAGAATCACTGTAGAAAATTAAATATATTTAAAGGCATTTTAATATTCTTTGTCCAAGTATCAGTAGTGTAATTTTATTATTTTAGCACTCAACAGTATTAATTCTTACGAGCAATGTAATTTTCTATAGAAATGAGAGTCCCACATAGAAATAAAGTGTTTATAAAATCAGTTAGAGGAGGCTGGTACCCAGAATGGGAAAAGAGGCCAATCAGTCCTCTGACAAGAATTGATCCTGCAGTCCACTCTTCCTTCTAACACAACCTTTAACCCATGATCTTGGAAGAAACTAAAATTAGAATATAACTACCAAGAATCTATGGTACCATATTTCTGTATACTACATTTAGAAATAATAAACTGAGAAGAAAAGAGTGATAAAAGTGTGATTACGTCTCATGTCCAGTACATATTGATGCAGTGTGGTGGATTCATCGTATTCTGGTTTCTTTGATATCTGAATTCTCATGGGAAGAGCTGGGGGTGTCGAGGTACGAACTGTTCTGCCTCTCTGCTGACCTGACAAAAAATATAATTATCAGAATATAAATTACATTTGTTCTTATTTTATTTTATTTATAATTTGTATATATACACATATAAATAAATGTACACACACATTCACAGACACACATAAATAAACACACACTAGAATTATATATTTGACATTTCTTGTAAATACAGTTTATATATATTTTAGCTTTAAAATCCATCCTCTCAATAGTTATAAATTAAATTTTTACTCTGTTTTTAAATATTCATATTCAGTGCTAATACAGCTCAGTGATCAAGTAAAATGAGTTAAAATTTTTATTTTCTGTTAGATATGATGAAATTGTTCTGAGATTACATACCAGGTGACAGAAGTCCTGAGTCCTGGGAGAGGTCCAGAGTAAGGCAGGGGTCTGCATAAGGGTTCACCATGCTAGTAACTGAGTGAACCATTTTTCTACTTGACTCAGACTATAAACAAAGAACGCAGCATCATGATAGAATTTAAACTGCAGTATTTGTGGTTTCTAAAAGTTGGAAATGTTAACAAAGTAAAAAACAAATACATTTTGACTTCTTTTTTTTTTTATAGTGCATGTATTTTTTATGTTCGCCAAAATATGGTGTTCTAATATGTATCTTAAACAAAAAATACATTTTTTTTTATCATTTTATATTATGAATGTGTACATATCTTTTCTTTATTATGTGCTCTGAGAAAACTCAAAAATAACAACAAGAAAAATATCAAAAAATCAGCAAAAACAGGAAAACCATGTAAATTTTAGATTGAAAAATAAAATAACTTTTACAGATAAAAAATGGTAATAAAACTTGTTTAAGTTTTCACATCTGAAATACTGATTGACTTTCAAGTATTAACAATAAAAATTGAAACAACATTCTTTATTCTCTCATTAACAGAAAGGAAACATGCAACTGTCATGGGCAGCTATTTCTAATCAGAATCTAATAATGAATGTTTCATGTACACCTTCCCACTAATAAAAGAAAAGATCATTCTAACACATCAACTATTAAGCACTTATAGGAAAAATGTTTTGTGACCGGTAAAAGATTACCTGAGAAACAATGTTACAGGTGAAAGATTACCTGAGTCTGATAGGTAAATCATTACCTGAGAGAATGTTCAGGTGAAAGATTACCTGAGTGTGATAGGTAAATCATTACCTGAGAGAATGTTACAGGTGAAAGATTACCTGAGTGTGATAGGTAAATCATTACCTGAGAGACAATGTTACAGGTGAAAAGTTACCTGAGTGTGATAGGTAAATTATTACCTGAGAGACAATGTTACAGGTGAAAGGTTACCTGAGTGTGATAAGTAAATCATTACCTGAGTGTGACAGGTAAATTATTACCTGAATGTGACAGGTAAGCTCATTACTTCATAGACAATGTTACAGGTAAAATACTACCTGAGGGATAGTGTGATAGATAAAATACTACTCAAGTGATAGTGTGATAGTTAAAGTACTACCTGAGTGATAGTGTGATAGGTAAAATACTACCTGAGTGATAGTGTGATAGGTAAAATACTACCTGAGTGATAGTGTGATAGGTAAAATACTACCCAAGTGATAGTGTTATATGTAAAATATTACCTGAGTGAGACCTGTGATGTGTAAGATTACCCGAGTGCCAGTGTGGTAGGTATAAGATCAGATCAGTGATATTGTCATAGGTATAATATTACCTGAGTGACAGTGTATTAGTTAAAAGATTACCTGAGTGACAGGTGTGGTTTTATCAGTGGTTTTGGTTCCTAGCATCAGAGTTTCCACTCTAGAAGAATCTATTTCATTGTCTTCTTTCTCTGACTTGAACTCAATGTCTAACTCTGTGTCTGAGAAATCTGACCCTGTATCTGTACCAGCCTGTAGTCACAAACAGAATACATGTCAATACATTAAACTAACACTTGCATCAAAACAAGGGTTCACCATGCTAGCAACTGAGTGAACCATTTTTCGGCTTGACTCAGACCATAAACAAAGAATTCAGCATGATAGAATTTATACTCTTATACATATCAATATACTTGCATCTATCAATATACTTATATGTATCAACACACTTGTACCAATTAACGAAATAGAAGAGAACAAAAATGTATGTATTAGAAGTATCTAAAAGTAAGATACTGACTTTCTGCTCCTCTAAGGCTGTAACTACACTCAGTCTCTTAGCTTCTCTGGGTGACAGGCTAGTTTTTTGAAAATGCTTTTGTGACTGTCGCTTGTGGTAGTCTTTCCCAAAATGCTGAAACAAAAAAAAAATTACCTCCTGCAAGTATACTTTACTAAGCACATTTCTTACCAGTGATTAACAAAGTATATTAAACATAAAACAAGAGAAAAAAAGTCCAATTAGAATTTTAAATTTTTAATATTTTATTTTTGGAAAATCGCACAAAAAACTCTTGCCTTTTATTTAACATTTAAATTAAAATTAAAATTTATAATATACTTTATAGGTTATTTTTTAAGAAATACATAGAAGTGTATTTCTTTATAACTATATTAATGACTATGCACTGGTTTATAAATTGCTAAGCTAATAAAATTAATCCCAAAACTGTGACAAACATTTAACATGTAACTATCCATAACATTATACACCACAACCTGCTTGTATGGACTCAGTCACATTCATTCACTCACTCACTCACTCACACACACACACACACACACACACACACACACACACACACACACAGACTCTCTCTCTCTCTCTCTCTCTCTCTCTCTCTCTCTCTCTCTCTCTCTCTCTCTCTCTCTCTCTCTCTCTCTCTCTCTCTCTCTCTCTCTCTCTCCATTTCATTCAGAAAAATATATAAAAAATCTTACAGAACCACATGAATACAAAACATGTTTGTTGGCTAGATACCAAGAATAGACTTTATAAACACCAGAACTGTGCTGATCTCTGTCAAAACCAAAAAAAGAAGAAAATCATTCACAAATAATTACTCTAGAATGAGTAAATGTTTTAACCTTCGAAAAATATATTCTGTTTTATATTGAACAATATAATTATATTTAAAAAAAAAGAAAGAAAAAGACACACACACCTAAAGAGATATAAAAACATTTAAATACATTCTGAAAATAAACAAACAAAATAAAAAGTAAAAGTAAAATAATAATAAACAACAACTCTTTTAATAACTCTTCTCAAAATTTAAAAATAAATAAATAAATAAATGATTTATCAAAACAGAAAAATGATACCCATTAATCAAAATAATACGTGCATGTATAATAATTAAAAACTGGTTAGCTATTGAAGATATTTGTGCAAAGTAAATATGAGTGTAGTGTGTACGTATTTTATCACTTAACTTCTCTGTCTGTGATTATATCAACTAGGAGTGGTTTCAAAATATTTTAACTAAATATAACTCAAGGCTGGCACTCACCCATATTTATTTTACACACACACACATAAAGCATACATACATATTTATATAAATATACATATACATACACACATAGAGAGCACACACACACACATATATAAATATATACAGTGTTCATAAGTTTCTTTGAATATATTTGTTTCTGCACATGTATGCACATACACACAAATAACAAACTGCCAGAATAATAATAATAATAATAGAAGATCATTTAATTCAGAAACTGAAAATTAAATTTTAAAGTAATTAAGTATATAAAAATATAATGTTGAATGTTATTGAAATCTTATTATGTGATTTTTCCAGAAAATAAATTAAAAATGTCAAATTTCTAACTTACTGTCTAATTTCACATAGCATTTTAACAAGGATGTTGTAAAATTTTGTGTCACTCTCGGCTTGTCTCCTAAATAAGAAAAATATGTAATAGTAGCTGTGTAATATTTAATCATGTTAATCTATAACAAATATAATTTTTAATATAAATTTGTTATGCATCCAAATCAATTTATCATCCTAATTTGCATACATTCTGTGTAACTGGGCTTTCCTTTGTCACACATTGCTATTATTATTAGATAAAAAAAAAAAAAAAAAATTATTGCTTTGTGATTTCAATACATAAAGGCTGTTTGTAAACAGTTAAATATAAAAGTGAAAAATACAGATATTTTAAAAATTTAAAAGTATTAAATTAAATTACATCATATCAGCTGTTTTGCCAGTCAAGTGAGAAAGTCGAAGTTCTTCATAATGGTGCTGCATGACTGAAAACATGTCTTTAAATTCTTTCACTGCCATCATCTGAAGTAACAACATAGATATCTAAATAATACAAATGTAGCTTACATATATTACATATAAATACCAAAATTTTACACACACAACACACCCTTACACAAACACAGATACATTTGTAATAAAATACTGTATCAAAATAAACGTTTTCACATATTTATATACATTTTAAAAGATTTTCAGCTAATTAATAAAAGGACCCAATCCGTATAGAATATATTGCTATGATAACAGTACAAAATCAACCTCATTATATAATATTTTTAATTATGTATATTCAGCTACAATACTAGTGCTAGTATTAATAATGATTTTTGGAATTATGTAAACAGTGTCAGTACTAATAATAACCAAAGATAAACCAACCTGTACTTACATTCATTTATTTACAATTTGGAAATATAGCATATCTGTATGGATTTTATTAATTGTGTTTTATTTTGATATTTATATTAAGACTTATCATTCAGGAAGTGAAATGACAGATATATCAGTAAAGACAGGGTAAATGTAATGTTATTCTACACAAAATTTTAAAAGATAATAATAAAAAATTAGTTATCTGGACATATTCAAATAACAAAGGTCACCATTATATATCATAGTACTGGATATGATAGGAAAAGGTAAAATTCATTCTAAACTGATTGTCTACACTGTAAACTTTGATACATACAATATGAAGAGCACGATTTTTTTTTTTGATTAACTTATTTCAAAATTGTTTTTAAAAAAACAAATAAAGGAACAAAGGGGAAAAACCCCCACAAATAAACAAATTAAAAATAAAGAAGAAAGGAAGATAAAAGAGAAAAAGCACTGAACATTTTGGTGACTGGTGTTTTTTTCTTTTCAAGATAAGCAGTGCAGTCAGTCACAGGTGATAATTTGTTCACGATCATAGGTTTTTCTCTATGGTTTAGCTGTGTAGGGAACAAGGTACTGAAATTAAACATTTACTTTTTATGTGTGTGTACTGAATGGAACAAATGCTTTATAATCTATACAGAAAAATAAAAGGTATACAAACAAAGGAAAGGTTTGCCACATTTAATATTATTATTAATATCATAACTAAGGTCACAAAAATTGTTATATTTATCAAAATTGATAATTAAACTTGTTCCCAGTGTTTTAACAACAGTAAAACACATTTTATTATTAACTTGGGTGTTTGATGCCATACATTTTCAAGTAAAGCAATGATTATGAATCAGAAAATGCACAGAATCACTCTTTACAGTAAACAACAGAGGCATTGTTTGTGAAAATGTATATTATAGTCTTTGATAAACCAGTGAATGGGTGCTGGTTGCAACAGGAAATTGTTTTCGTTTCCTACACATATTCATTAATTTGTTTTGATTTAACTGGTTAACAAGAGAGAGAGAAAAAAAAATAATAATAATAAGAAAAAAAAAGTAGTATAAATCTCTTCAAATTGATTTATAACATGGGAACAATACACATTTTGCACACACACTGTGAGAATGACTGGCTGAGATTCTTATAGGTGGCTCATAGGTAACCTACACACAATAAACTCAGGTGAAAACTGAGGTATAATAAAAAGGTCAGTCTGGGTCATTACAAATCCTTTAAACCGTTTGTGTTGTATTTACACAAAAGGAGAATAATATCTTTATTCTATTGCCAGTGTATCTGTTCACAGATTAAAGAGCCACAAAAATATCAGATCTATCTGGCAGCACCTAGCTACCAATAACAACAACCATGGACATGGTGTGTGCTCCAGTACAGAGCACGTAACACTGTGTGTGACTTGAGTCTCCACACTCAGTTGTGTAATACAAATCTCTCTCACAATACACACTGTTATCTGTTCAAAACACATAACACTAGAAGTATACACCTGTTTAAACAGATTCAGTCTGCTACCATTTAACATGCCAAATGAGCATAAAAAAATTCAAACACAACCTTTACATATGTAATTTTTTTATTACTATTATTTATTTATTTATTCTTTTTGAATATAAAAAAGATATCCAAAGCAAAAATATTTTATTTACTTTTTATATATATATATGTGTGTGTGTGTGTCATACTAACATTCATTACTTATCATTATTCATTATTTATTTATTTATTGATTTATTTATATATTCTTTTTGAATATGAAAAAGATATTGAAAGCATAAATATTTTTTTTATTTGTATATTTATATGTCATTCTAACAATCATTACTTATTATTATTCATTTATCTGCAACATTTTTCTTTCAGAAAGGCTTTCATATAATAGTTTAGTTTTGGCTTTTGATTACACAGAATGACTGGTTCAGATTATACAGCTTTATCACACAGGTTGTAAAGGTCAGTTAACTGTCAGTCTGTCTGATTAATGATTTTCATGTGAAATAAACTCAACAACGTACAGAACAGCCTCACAAATAAATACATTATTAAGTGAATAAATGTTTAACTAAATACTTATTTCCTGTTTGTAGTTTTATAACAGAAAATTATTTTAATTGTCTTTTTAACCACATTTATTTTATTTTATAAAAATTTTTTATCATTATAAATTTCATTTATTTCAGTTTGCGATTTGTTTTTGGTTATTTTTGATTGTTTTGTTTTTTGTTGGTTTTATTTATTTTATTTTATTTTTATTATTATTATTATTTTTTTTTATTATTTTTTTATTTTTTTTCAACTTTGTTTCTGTTTTTTGTAGTAAAGCTTATTTAGAGTTTTATTTTACTGCAAATATTTTTTTTTGTTTTTTGATTAGGATAGTCATTTCGCTCTTTACATTTCTTTAAATTTTAATTTTAATTTTTATTTTTTTTTTAATTTTTAATTTTAATTTTAATTTTAATTTTAATTTTATTATTATTATTATTATTATTTTTTATATATTTTTTTAACTTTGTTTCTGTTTTTGTGGTAATGCTTATTTAGAGTTTTATTTTACTGCAAATATTATAATTTGTTTTTTAACAAACTAGATTTTTTTTTATTAGGATAGTCATTTCGCTCTTTACATTTCTGATTAAATTTTAATTTTAATTTTTTTTTAATTTTTTTAATTTTAATTTTAATTTTAATTTTTGTTTACTTTGACACATAACTTTCATTTGTTTTACAATATATGAAACTGATGAACATCGATTTTATTTATATTAAAATTATGTACTATTTTTATTAATATATGAACTGTTATTATTTTTATTTATTCATGAATATTGCTTTCTATTTGCTTAATCTAAAAATAAATAAAAACATTTTAATTATATTACCATATTTTTTATGGACTTTTTAAATTTTATAAATCATTTTGACAAAAAAAAGTTAAGTCTCGGTTCATGTTCATTTGATTTGATTTCGGTTGTTAGGGGCATAACATTTTATATCTATTTAAAATCATTTATAAAACAAAATTCTGTACATGTACTTGTCTTTGTTAGGGGCATTTTTTAATAGTAAAGAAAAAACTTTTTTTAATGAGAGAAAAACTCATTATATAAAAAAAAATATAACTTTCTTTCTTTCTTTCTTTTCACTTTTTTTTATTAATTTATCTCTATAAAAGTTACATATATATTATTAATACTTTTCTTCACAATTTCTAAGTACTGAATTTAAAAACTCACCTTTGACCCTCTGAGATTTTTCAGGCCTTTCTCCAAATAATCAAGTCCCGTTACGGTCGTGTGAACAACAGACATTTTTGCACGTGTTTATGCAGTTAGCTAGTTACTGGTGCAATCGTTGAATCCATTTGAGTACATAATTTCCTTCGGTTTTTTTTTTTTCCTGTAAAATTTTTCCTCGAGTCATTTTATTAAAAATGTTTTATGGATACATTAAAATGAAATGAAACAAATTTGCCGTTTAATCAGCTGTAAGAATCGAGCCAACATATTCACCAGACGACATCGATAAACCAAACGATATTTTGCAAAGAACAACTTTTTCTTTATATTTCCATAACGTTGTCAAAGCCTGTTACAGTTTAAGAAAATATGTACATTTTCGGTTTGTTACATAATCAAGTAGGACTTCGTCAACATTATGCCAAGCAGACGCAAACTTGTAATTGAGGTTACTACAGAAGTTGCTGCTGTAAACATTTGACCAACTGTCAAATCACTTGACACCTGGGAGAGCAAAACCGGGTAAAGCAACAGAGTACAATACAACAGTAGAACCAGTCTATTTTCAGTCGACTACCTTCATGGGATTAAATGGGCAAACTAAATCCCATGTTATCTGGTGTATACGGGAAAAAAACACAAACAAAACAAACAACTTTAAAAGACATTACAACAACATGACAAAACCAAATAATTTAACGAAGAAGAACAAGAACAAAATCTCTCTCTCTCTCTCTCTCTCTCTCTCTCTCTCTCTCTCTCTCTCTCTCTCTCTCTCTCTCTCTCTCTCTCTGTATGTATGCATATGTATGTGTATTAATTTTAGTTGATTATAAAGATTCGTTTCCATTACGAGAGATTTTAATTCATACAAAATGTATGTTTACTGCAAGGGAAAAGCAGGAAAACTAATAATAAATATAAATAATGAACTTAGAAATGGTTGTATTGCTCAAATGCAACGAATCGAAGATTTAAACTGTCTCTGATGAAATGAAAACATATTCTAAATATATTCTGCATATTTTAAAGATTTTTTAAAAGATATATTTTTGTCATCTAACCTTAATTAATAACAAAGTAAAAAAAGAGCCCAGTTTAAAAATTATCTCAGCACCGCCATTTTACTGACGTGTGACGTCATAGCGTAGAAGACGTGCCAAATGTTTTTTTGTTGTTGTTTTTTTCAAATAAAAATACGTGATGGATTCACGGGTCTATTTTTAAGAACGTTAAACTGAATATTAAATGTCCATTAACAGTATGATTTTATCATATTTTGTTGTTAATGATGTTAATAATGTTTATTATTATTATTATTTTTCTTTCTTTCTTCATTTCATTTTATTTTATTATTTATTTTTTAAAGACTATTCGTTCTACCAAAGCTCCCTTTATGTAGGACTGTAAAATTTACAGTGTTTTCAAGACGTTTTTGTCATCGAGCTTTACAAGCATTAAAAAATATTTTTATAAAATTTCAGTGTTTGACATTTTAAGAATATTGTAAATTTACATCAGGATGCAAACTGAATCAACAAACTATTAATGTATGTTAGTCTGACTCTTCTATAAAGTCTATTATTTATTAATACGTACAGCCTTATTTCATAGTTTTATTTCTTCTGCAAAATCAGTCAATAAATGTACTCAGTCTTCCAACAATTTTCTCTCAATTAATTACGAGATCATACTATCTCTTGAATGAGTGTAATGAACATCTATCGTCCTTCTTTCACATACCATAAAATCAGGTAAAAACACCATCCACATTTAATAGCAAATGTTCAGTGGCACCCCCTTTTGATATTGTGAATCTATTCAAATTTTTTACTCTAACCATAAAGCAACAACCCACCCATTAAGTCTGTATCAGTCTTCTACTGGAACAATCTTAGTTTCATCATTAGACATAACTTTATATAGGGAATAACTGGCTACTGTTTCAAGATATCCGCTTTATACTGCAAAGGTTAGAACATCCCAATTCACCAAGGCTTTGCAGTATTAAATAACAAAAAAAACTAAATGAAACTGTTTTATTTCTCAACTCACAGCTCTTGACAGTAGTAGACTCAGTCATGTTGATTTTGTTGTCGTTGTTATACATCAAAACAATATAATTCTTAAATAACATCATTTATTCGCTTTTGTTTTTTAATGAAAACTGTTTTCAAATTATTTTTTCAAATATTTAAACCAACAATTAAACACTAAAGCAGTAACAGTGAATAAATATGTAAACAAAATGCAATTTACAATTCTGTCCTAAAAATGTACATTTCTGGTCAGGGCCCCAAAATTTAAAAATTTGTCTAGTCAAATCTTGCCTCTACATACAGTGACTGCAGGTTAATAATATATATTCTTCTTCTAAAAATAATGTTGAATGGCATTCAGTATTACAAAATAATATAACTTTATTGTATCAAAATATTAATAATCTAAGAAAACAATTCGACAAATGTAGTTGTTTCCATTACAACGATTTCAATGATCAAAAATACAAATGAACACATCAGACTGAGTTAATCAGTTGGGCGATTGGACACATTAACATGGAGACTGTCTTGTCACAGATTCAAAGATGTCCAGGGCAGACACTCACTTAGAAAAGTTTTTACTGATTTGTAACCACTGTTATATATTCAGTGTGCTAGGCAAGCTTGTCTCCTCAATGAAAGTCCTACAAAATGTTTACAACCCAGTGTTGGGTTTCTATTTCTGAAAAGCTTCAGCTGTAATTATTACAATAACTAATAAGTTTATATTATTACTTTTTAAATTTATAAAAGTTTCATTGATAGGTTTGTTAATGCTTACATGCAGATATTTATAATATACAGAAAATAAAGACACAAAAACCTTTATTTGATCTCAGAGATCATGAACCTATTTTTGTAGGATTTGTTGACTATATAGGTATTTTATGAATTTTAAGTGATAAAGTAATAAAGATACTGCTTTAGAAGTGTATTAATCTGTATCTGTTAAATTCAGTTTCACTGTTTATTTTTCATTATTTGTTTTATATCTTAAAAAAGATTTAGCTTGCATCCTGTCCAAACCTTGCTGGATAGATGGTTCAGTACCCGACGTCTGTTGTTAAATCTGTTATAAATGTGATAAAGGTATAAAAGAGAATCCACACAACTGATTTCTTTTTTTATATGCAGCAAGGTATATATTATGTTTATTTTGTAATATAGAAAAGCTTGCATGATAACATACACATGCACAAAACAATCTTTTATAAACTAGCTGTTAGAAATGTCCAGAATCGAGAACACTGAAGAGGAGTGTTCCTGTAAATGATTACACTACACCACCACACTTCATTCACTAAACAACAGTGTATCATTACTTCAGCTGATGATGACGATGATGACTGTAAAGGATTGTTCCTATAATCAATAATACACCATCATATATTTTTAAAAATCAGATGATGATGATGATATCAGCAACAAAACTAAATCTTTCACAGCATTGCATTTATTTTTGAAACATTCACTCTATGTGCATTTATTCAGACTCTACTAAGTATTATTCATTCCATGTAAAAATCAGCACAGTTAAAAAAAAGTAGAAACACGACAATCAATTGTTATCAGTCAAACAGAGGACTTTGAAAATGTTTTCTTCTTCTTTGCCTGTCTTCTTCTTGAACTGTTTCTACCCATTTTCTTCATTGTAAATGTTATACACTGAAAAATCAAAGCTAAACTATTAGTTTACAAGATATTTTAAAGTTTTATTCTTGTAAAAAATAAATTATCAATTGTTTTTGTTTTTATGAAGAATTAATAAGACTGTACATATAATGGATTAAAGTTCAGTGCAGTGCTGATATTTTAGTCATTCAACATGTAACTAACATTCAGGTTATCCACACACAGGTTAGCAAACATCACTGTGTAGCAAAACACAAACAAAAATTAAAAAAGCTTAAGAGTACATTCTATGATATACCATCTTTATTCATGTAATTTTAGCAAGCACATTTTAGTCTGCTTGTTACTGTAACTGAAAGGCTAATTTCATCTTTTCTTAGAATAATATATTCTCTGTTACTAAATTCCACCTGCAGTAATGAACAACATTTTTCTAATCTAGGTAACTGATTTTTTATTTACGATAATAAAATGATGTAATCATTTTTAAGTTAATTAATTAAGATATTGTGTTTTCTTTAAATTTACCTTTTCATCCAGAAAATCCATCAACTTCTGCATAGAGCATTTAATTCCTCCTTCTGTGATTTTGGATTTCAACCAGTCAAGTTCTAGAGGCTGCAACAAAAACATTTCTTTATCATCAACCATTAGTTCACTAATTTATACAAGAAAAACATTTCTTTATCATCAACCATTAGTTCACTAATTTATATAAGAAAAAACATTTCTTTATCATCAACCATTAGTTCACTAATTTATATAACAAAATATTTCATTATCAACTACTGTATTTATCAAACAATCAATGTTAATAATCCATTATTTAAGTTTGTTTATTAAATTTATAAATTGTTAACATCTGTTAACTTTTTTTTTTTTTTTTTTTTTTTTTTTTTCACACTATGTTCTAAAGCAGTGGTTAAAAATGCAATCAGTAATTTTTTGCCATAATTAATAAAAACCCAGATTTGCCTATATTAAATATAAATTAATAATAACCAGTCAGTGACCATGCTTGCATAGAAAATATACATATTTTTTACAATTTTATTTGTACAGATGATTAGCTACTGATGGATTCTGGTTTAAAAAATATTTTTTGTGACGTATTAACTATTTCATGATGTGATTATTTCAAATGCAGTTTTACCTCATAAATCAACATCATGGTGTGAATGTCCCGATTGTCTGAGATAAACTTCATCAACTGAGCATGTAATTCAGGCTTGTTAGTCTGTAAATAAACACTTTGTTTATTTTCTTCCAATTTAAATAAAAAAAAATAAAAAAACATATGCTTCATGATTTACAGATTTGACAAAATATTTATCTTATGATGCATTTCATTAGTCATTTTATCATTTCAAACACAATCCCAATACATTTAAGGCTGAAAGGATTTAGAGTTTATCATTTATTCCTGATTTAAAATATTAAATACACATTTTACCTGTTGTGAAGCAGAAATTTCTTCATCATCAATAAGAAAACTTTCCTCTGGCACATCACTAGAAACACAACTAAAAATAATTTTAAATGAGAAACCACGAAATCAATTTTCAGACCATTTTTAAAATTTATAAACAACATGGTTTATTCACATTCTACATTGCACAGAAATTTAACTAGGTGGTATAAACATATATTTTATAATTAAAAAACAAAGAATAAAATTAAGAGAATTAATAAACAGTCTACTGTCTCACATAGACACTTTTGTTTTGTGTGATGAAAAAAAAATGTTTGCCACTTTATATCTGTCTCAGCACCTGTTGTGTTTGTTTTCTATCAGTGGTAACAATCAGCTACTGATATTTTCTATTACTGTAATATAAAAAACAATATGTCTGACAGTTATTATAAAAACTGGGTTAAATGTTATTACATGAATATTCACCTGTTTGTTGATTCCTGTGATGACGACACAGAAAAATCTTCAGACAATTGGTGTAAATTTTTCTGTGAAACTTTCTTTTCTTCACCCGTTTCTTTAACATCACTTTCTCAACTTCTTTAGTTTTTGTTTTTGCAGGAATTTTCTTTTTTTTCACTTTATCTTTACCGTCTATGTTTTTTGCTGTTTTCAATGTTTTGTTTTTAAGAGTTTGTTTTACTCCAGCAGACTCAGTCTGTTTAGGAAGTGTGACTGAAACAGGTTGTTCAGTCATTGACTCTGGATCACAATCACTGTCAGTTTCATCTGTGAAATAAAATTTGTTTTATGAAGATAATTATCTTTATTTTAATTGTAATAAATTACATATGCAAACACACAAACACAAATCAACATGTACTGCCATTCTAAGAGGGCTCTGTAAATAAACAGCTACTACTTTTTGAGTTTGTTTGATTGTGTGATGATTATTTTAAATTTATTGAATAGGCACGTGTAAGTATGAACTAAACAGTTAAACAGATCTAAGCACAAAATTGCAGACAAACTAAGAGAGAATTGCAAGACAGAGAAGTTTGGTTTAAGTAACAAAACAGAACTGATCATTAGTTGAGGTAGAAATAGTACAAATGGAATGAACAGACAGATTGACTGTCATACAAATATGTGTACCACTGTTAAATTGATAAATCATCGTATCTACACAAACACTTTTTATTAATTTTTATTAAATTTAAACTAAACATTTAAAATAACTGAGATAGTAAAACATTACATAAAGATTCAATCTGAACCACTTAACTATACTTTCATTTGAAGTAATCTGTATTCTCTATATTCAAAAACTGAATTAGGCAAATAGTTTATATCTGCTTCAAAATATAAATTTAAACAAAGTAATTAACAGACAGACAAAAGAACAGACAAAGAAATATTTACACTGGTGAGTTTTGTAGTAAATATCTTTTAACACTAGTTTCATCTTCTTCTTACACATTGGTTTCAAGCCATACCTTGCTACAGCATTCTGAAATAAACATTTTTTATTTATTTGTTTAGTTTAAAATTATTATTATTATTATTAATTTTATATAATTTGAAAAAATAAGATATCTTAAAATATAAAAATTAAAAACAAAACAAAACAAGAAAAACAACAAAATAACTACAGACTGTTTCAGACAAGACCCACATGTTAGATATAAACATTTATTTTTGTTTAGTTTTTACTTCACTGTGTACAATAACAAACACAAGTTTATCACAAATCTTTCTGAAAGAATCTGGACAGGAAATTTAAATCTTATGACTTTAAAGTGCTTTTTGACTGGTTGTGATTGACTTAAACAAATGTTTGCCTATTTGCATGAAAATAAAAATAAGTTTTATTAAGCAGTCTAGAGTGAGACATTAGCTGTAAGAGATTAAAACAAAACCTTGAGGTGTGGAGTTGCCATGTTGTCGTAATCCTGCATTGGTGTGAAAGGTGATGGAGGAATCCAATTTTTCTCCTTTTTCGTTTTCTTTCTTTGAGGTGTTTTAAATTTACTTTCCTTGAAAATAAATACAAATAATTTTTTATTTCTTGTTTTCATTATCAAACCTCAGTAATTTTCTGTTCACATAATAAAAACAGATTTACTATTTATTTTATTTTGTTATACATTTAAACTGCACATAATTATTATATCAGTTTATAATTATTCCCCAAAACAAATGCATATTATCTTCTTATAATTATTTCATTATGATTCAGTTCAAAAGAATCATAAAACTAGAGTTATCTAAATATATAACACTTACTTAATATTTTTAAAATTTTTTTATTTTAAATGAGTACCCAAGTTTTTATTATTTCTCTATTTCAAATATTTTCTTCTTATTCTGTTTTCTTGTCTATTCATACAGAAGTGACAATCACATTATTTTACATATTATTTTAAAAATCTTCTTTGAACTTACAGAATTATCTCCCTTCTCATCCAACTGTTTGTTAGATTTTGTACTTTCAAATTCTGTGTCAGATGTGTCAGAAAACAGTTTCTGGGGAAAAAAAGGATTAATTCAAAAATTAATTCCATATAATTTACAATCTGTAATGGAGTTTACAGACTAATGCTTCTAAATGAAAATTTTATTTATGACTAATGATCAATTTTTAATAAGAATAAAATATAAAAACCATAAAAAAAATCCAATATATTTTAAGGAAAGTCAATTTTTAAAAAAACATAGTACGGAAAATTTATGGAAAATGTAATTTTACTTTTTTATTTATGACCCGATATCTCAGACATAAATGTAAATAAAACGAAAACCAGCAGTTATAATAATGTGTGATTAACTGACAATGAAAGTAAATAAAAATAGCTGTAATACAGAATAAATCACAACATTCTAATTAAAAACCTTTGATCCTGATGGTGGCCGTTTGTCCCTTGGTGTACATTTCACTTTTTTATGAGATGATCTCACTATTTTCTCTGGAGATGATTCAACATCGGCATCAAAGTCATTAAACATCTCCACAGGACAAGCATCAAACCCATCAAAATCTTCCCACACATCATCTACACAATTTGAGACAGATGATAAATAAATAAATAAATAAATAACATTAATTAACTAATTAAATATTTATATAAAAACAAAAAACTCTTTTTTTTTTTTTGTGTGTGTCAGCATTACAATGCTCATTTCATTTCATCTAAAAATGATTTAATATATCATCAAAAGAAAACAAAAAAAAAAACATAAAAAGTAAAGAACTTTTAAAAATAGATTCATAATGTCTGAAACAGTATGTTTGAATCTGTTCCATAATTGAAAAATGAACATCTCTTTTCATATCATATAAATTAAAAGTTTCAAAACAAGTCCGCCAATAAATGTTTATATGACAAATGTATAACTTTTACTGTTCAAACAGACTATAAAACTAACAGATTATTTTCCTTTAACAAGTTTTAAAAGTAAACAATCAAAAACATTAATTAAAGACAAACTCTTACTAGACAACTGGTTGTTCTGCATACTAGTGTCAGTTTTGTTCTGTGAAGACTTCAGCTGAGGTGAGGAAGTTTGTTTGGTTGGCAGTGAAAGACAATCTTTTACAGAGGATACAGATTCCTCTATTACCTGAGAGTTGTGTGTAATAAGCTGAGAAGACTGAGTCTGTGTTAAACTTGTTTTAGCACACTTGCTGGTGAATGTTGGTGACAGATCAATGTTGGGTGAAGGTGACACACTGTCCAGATTATCACTCAGTATTTCAACATCTGAATCACAGCCATCTCCTGCCACCTGTCTTTCTTTTTCTAAACTTGTTTCATTTTTCTTTCTCTCTAACATTTGTTCGTTTAGTTTTGTTTCTTCTTCCTTTTTTGGTTCATTTTTCTCTTTAACTGAATCATCCTGTTTACCACTCAAAGAATTAAGTTTAAGTATTTCTTCTCTCAGATTCATCACAGGTGGTTGCACAAGATCTGTGTCAGAAGTGAAACCAGAGTTATATGACAGCAATCTATCAGATATCTCTGTAATAGCATCTTCACATTCAACACCATCATCTTCCATATTAGAACATTCAAATCTACCATGCAATGTACTGTTTTCTGATTTTTTTGTTTCAGTAGTAGCATTATATGTCTTTTCATCTTGCACATATGAACTTCCAAGCCTGTCATTTCTACTAAAAGTAGAGTTACTGGTCTGCTTCCTTTCCGTTTCTGTACTTTTCAGATAATCGCTTTGCATATATGAGTCTTCAAATTCATCACCCTGAGTTTTGTTATCTGCTTGCTTTTCTTCTGCTGGTGTCATCAACATGAATGCTGATCTCAAATACTTCTTCACATCGGGACTAACAAACAAAGAATCATCATCTACAACCCTGCACTCACTTGGACTTTTCTTATTTCCATTACCCTCGTCTGCTCTGACTTCCACTGGACTACAGCAGTCTATGTTACTCATCTCACTAATCTCAACATGGAAAATTCTGTTTCCTGACACAGGAGTCGACATCTTATACTTCTTACTCTCTGGTCCCACCTCCCCAAACATTACACCAGATTCAAAACCAAACGATTTCCTTTTTCTCCCTTCTTCTACCAGTCCGTTGATACTTTCTGTTTCACTTTTCTTCTCAATCCTTGATTCAGAATTAACACTACACTGACTTGGGTTTGTATTAGATACTCCTTCAACATCTTCTGAACTATCTATCACAACATCTGATTTACTTTTCCTAGAATCTTCTGATAACATGCTGACATTCTTAGCATCTGCAACTGATTTCAGTAATTCATTGTAATCAACTTCTAACACCACTGCTTCACATAAAGCAGATTTATCTGGTGTAACTGTCTTTTCACTATCTAACTCACTCTTAATCTCTCCACTTCTTTTAACAGGATATTTCGTTTCTCTTTCTCCATTTAAAGTGTCTTCCTCTTCATCTGATGAAATAATGTAACACTTTTCTTTTGTTATTTCTTCTTCATAACTTGAATTTGTATTTTCACTGTACAAAATGATGTCAGGTGTTTCTAAAATAACTTTTCTTTTCTTTGACTGCTGTGAGTTTGAAATTCCTGGTTCATCATCACTAAAAAGCTCTTCTCCACTGTCAGCAGTTTGTTCTGTTTCATTCCTGGTTACAGCACTGACACTGGACTGATTATTCATGGTTAAACTATTGTCAGTGACTTGTTCTGAACATTCAGCTCCAGTGTTTGCACACTTGGAGGCCTGATCAATGCCAACGTCTACACTATCAGACTCCTGTTTTCCTTCTACAGTTCTTTTTTCAGTTTTCTTTTCTAACACAATCTTGTCTTCATCAACATATACAAATGACTTTGGTGATTTGATTTTTGAATTTTCTGCACACTCAGTACCAGACTGTGGTGTACAAATGTTAGACAGTGATTTTCTGCTGTGCTCACGCACGGAGTGTTTTACAGTTTCTAAAGATAGTTTTCCATGTTGTGACTTTTCTTCTTCACTGACCAGTTCTTCTGAACATGATTTCGAATTTTTACTGTCACCAGATTCAGAATCACTCCAAACAACAATTGTAAGTTTTTCATTGCAACTATTTCCCTGATTATCGCAAGTTTGGTCATTTTCATTTTGTGTACCTCTTAATGTAGCCTCATTATCAATACAAACATTGTACAACTCTGGCAGTTCTAATCTGAAATAAAAATTAATAAAGATCTGTTTGACTAGTTACAAATATGTGTAGGTGTATGTTGTATGTGTGTTATGTGTTTACATTTTGTCTATCTAATTTTGACTGCGTTTATGTTTGTCTGGGTTTTATATGTGATGCCCATCTATTTAAATTTTTATAACTTATAAAAACCTCAAGTTTATTTAACTTGTTGGGCATTTAATTTAATATTCTGTAACTGTTAGCTTGAAACAAAATGTCAAAGGAATTCTTAAGTGAAATTTAAAACCAACATTCAGATATTTATACATAGATTTATTCAATCATGCATGTACCATTTTGGTAGCCTTTGTGTGAAACATAAAATCATGTGCTCAAAAACCAGCTACTGAAAAACTATAAACTTTTAGTCTACCCCAACATTATCTGTTAATACAGTGACTTACCTGCGAGCTAAATCCAGTATCTGAGAGACGTAGTAACGATTGACAACAACACTTCCTGAATACACATATTTCAAAACACACAACATTGCTTCTTTCGATACATCCATCAGATTTATAACATCACCTGGCTCTATCATCTGAAAATATCAAAGTTCTTATAGTAAGCAAAACACTCCTGTAAATGTTCTGTCATTACAAAAAAAATAATTATAATTATCAAAACAAACAGTTTTAATTTTTCAGATTAAACAATTAAAATGAAAACATATAAAAAAAATTATACTTTCCATTATTTCCTAATACAATGATTTACAATTTAAATTTCAAATAATTAAATTAAAACAATTATTTTGAAATTAGAATTGTTTAAAAGCTTTTTAAATTCTCTCTGTACACAAAGTTGTTTTACCTGTAACAGTTTAGGACACCGAGCTGACAGAAACACTTTGTGTGCAAACAGACAGACGTTGTTCATTGTTACTATAGTAACATCACTCCAGTGAGACGAGTTGACAAGACAAGCCAGTGAATTTGTCAAATTTTTAACAACATTATCTCCAACTGGTATCTGAAAGCATAAAAACAATGAAATAGTAGTTCACGGTTTTAAAATTTCTATCTATTACAGCTGGATTATATTTCATCATGTTTGACTGATACTTATCACATAGCTGCATCAAATAAATGTTATATGTGATTCTAATGGACAGGTACTTAATTTCTGTTTTTGCTGAGATACAATCATTTATAAATTTTAGGTGCATTTTTAACTGACATAATCAATCCACAAGACATTAAATTTTATCTCTCTTTTTTTAACAGAGCAGAAGATAACTATAAATGTTATATTTATTTTCATTGAACAGAGAACAACAGCAAACTTTATATTTATTTTTACCAAGTAGAAGATAATTATAAATGTTAGTTTTATTAAGTAGATGGTATCTACAAATGTTATCTTTATTTTTAATGAGTAGAAGATACCTATATGTTATCTCTGTTTTTATTGAGTAGAAGTTGAGTACAAATGCAACCAGTATTTATACTGGATATGTTACAAAACTGAAGCATTTGTTATATATTTTTACCTGTATTTCTAATGGACAGAGTCCACCATTTTGTGGCTTTTCATGTTTATTGGTGTTATCTATGAGTTCCCTTGTAGTTTTATACTTTTCTGTGTTGTCTATGAGTTCCCTTGTATTTTTATACTTTTCTGTGTTGTCTACGAGTTCACTTGTATTTTTAAACTTTTCTGTCTCATCTACGAGTTCACCTGTACTTTTATACTTTTCTGTGCTGCCTATGAGGTCACTTGTACTTTTATACTTTTCTGTGCTGTCTATGAGGTCACTTGTATTTTTATTCTTTTCTGTGCTGTCTATGAGGTCACTTGTACTTTCATACTTTTCTGTGCTGTCTGTGAGTTCACTTGTGTCTTTATACTTTTCTGAGCTGTCTATGAGTTCACTTGTACTTTTATACTTTTCTGTGCTGTCTATGAGTTCACTTGTGTCTTTATACTTTTCTGTGTTGTCTGTGAGTTCACTTGTGCTGGTATTTGCAGCCAAATAAGCTAAAACTGCCACTGTCTGTGAAGACACAACCAAGTCTTCAGAACTTGCATTCTCCTTATCCTTCAAAATAAACAAATACACAAAGTTAGAAAGAATATGTACTTATTTTTTATATATAATAAGTTATAATCTACCCAAATGTATCTTCAATACAAAATAAAGAAGGTTATAATATGATAATAATGTTATAATAATGTCTAATTTGATGTTTTGATATTCTTAATAGCTTGACAAACAAAATCAGAATAAGCTTCCTTTGGATATGAGTGTGCAAAACCCCTCAAAAAACTTTACTGCTAGCTATTAAGAATGATCTAGAATACCATTAATACACAAAAATAACATCTAAAGATATTTTAACAATAAAAAGTGTTAAAACTGTCTTTCATTAAAAAAATTTTTTCAAATATTATTAATTACCTGCACATTTATTTGTTGATCAGACACTGGTTGATCCACATCAAGCTTTCTTTTTCCTCCAAGTGATAAACTCCTGCCAGGAATCTCAGATAACCTGTGCAGTTTACTGCCTGCAGGGACTCTACTGACCTCTAGTGGTGGCATAAGAGCACTGGTATAGTAAAGGGAGACAATTTGGGATGGATCTGTCAAAGAATCTGCTAACAGTCCGGTCTTTTCCCACAGTGTGAGGTTCTGAAACATTAAGTATAGCACAAAAATCAACACAGTGATTTAAAATATGTAGTGAAACACAGACCTTTACATCAGAAAAATAGAGATTTAAGATTCATACCTTTTAACCAACCTGTAACATTCAAACAATGTAGTGTGTGGGTAAATGTGAGTATGTATGTGTGTGTGTGTGTGTGTGTGTGTTTGTTGACATGACTAAGTATAAAAATGATGTATGTACACTTACCTGATTATTTTCCATGAAGGAGGAGAACACAGTTACTGCTGTAAGATGTGACAGTTTTGTTTTTTCAAATGCTGGAGTTGAAATAATGTCCTCTTCTTCATCCTGAAATTTACAAAATCAATCATTCTCTTACCACAGAACACTGTAAAATGAAGTTACAATTAACATCTTTGTTTATAAAAGAATATTTAATATGAAAATCTAGCACAATATTGTAGTTATGTATTTTCTAATTTGAGATTTATTGTTAAACCTATATATATATATATATATTAAATAAAGATATGATGAACTAGTGGACTTTGATAATAATGGCATTTCTGAATCTTTGTCAAGAACATTACAACAGATACCAGAGTACACAAGACAGCCTTGTGACTTTGAAACCTGTGTCTGAGTATAGTTGGAACAGGATATAACTATTAATAAACAAACCTGGGGTACAATGAGCTGTGTGACTTTGTTTGCTATCCTCTCATCTTTCTGTTGTTTGGTCAGAGTCAGCAACAATGGAGTCTTTTCACCAAATCTGAAAACATTATATCCAGTGGCCGATTTAAATATAAATTTTATTCTTATTAGTAGGTGTCAGATTTACTCTCTGATAAAGACAGGAGAGATAAGGTATGAAGCTATTAGTACTATATGCACCATTTTGCCTTAAATAAGAAACACATAGCAGGGTATTAATTAACCAGTAATTAGGCAACAGCTGGCTATTTATTTAGGGATGATCTAGGAAGGAAGAGAGATTTTATTTATAAAAATTATATGCATAGGTGAATTCACAGAATTACAAACACCTAAGATTTGAATACACAAATCAGAAAAACAAACTGCACCATTTTTTAGTAAAATTATTTAATAAATGGTTAACAATTTCAAGATTTGGTCTTACTTAGTTTTCTTCTTGGTTTTCCTCAAGTCTGAAGAAACTGTTTCACTGGCTGAGTCCAGCTGATGGTCATCAGACATATGCTGGTCAGTCATGGAGGATGACAACACCATAGCTAACTGCAGATCTTCATCCAACTTACTACAAGAGGGTAACAGAAGTGGTTGTATGGGATTTTGAAATGTATAGAAATGAACATATAAACAGAATACAGAATGTTCAATATATGTCTGTTAGAAACTTGAAACAAACAAAAGGTTTGCAGGCAGAAAAGAGAATATTGTCAGATACACAACAGCACTACTTTACACTTATTTAAAAATAATAAAGTTCCGATCTACAAATTAACAACCAACAGATAATTCAACTAATTTAAGGTTTAATTTTATGATTTGGAGTACAGTTTGGTTCAGCTATTTAAGAATTTTTCTAAAAAGTTAATTTCAGAAAATTACTAAAATAAACAAAAAATACAAACCTTATTTTCTTTGGTATCTTCTTTTCCTTTACAGATGGTTTTTGTGGTTTAAGACTACAAACGTAAGACTGTATCATTATAAAAAACTGCATTAAACTAAAAGAATTAAAAATAATAATAATCACTATTTAAATCTCTGATCCATAGAAATTCTTGTACTGGTTTACGTTTTGAAGCAAGTATTTTTTAAGAATATGCCTGCATACATTCTGATAAAAGAAATGTTTGTACTAAATTATTTAAAATGTAAAAATAAAATCATTTAACCTGTTTTTCACACTGTCTGGCAGAATACCTGCAGCCAGTTGCAGTTGATGATGTTCTTCTTGTTGTTTGACTGACTGCATCATCTGAAATAAGGGAATGCCCAGCTGAAGAGCACATTTCTTCAGGTGCAACCTGCGAATCTGCATCAAGACAAAAAATGATATTCTATAATCTAAACAAGACAGAACTTATTCATTTTAAAATATAAAAAAATATCTACATTTATTCATTTACTCTCCAGATATATGTTTCAAGCTGTTTGTTTCAGGAATGTATCAGGGCTCATGCAATCTGAAAGTGATGAAAGATAATGTTGATATTCTATGTGTGTGTCTTTATCTGCATGTATGCATTGTATGCAGGTGTAGGACTGAGTGCATATGTAAAATGTGTTGTTTGGTTGTTGTTAGGATAAAGACTCACAGACTGAGACTTGAGAGATTTTCCACACATTGGACAGTCAAGTACCGCCAGCTTTGCTTTCTCTAGTAACTTCTGTTCTTGTTCTGCCACCCGTTTTACAGCTTCTGCCTAAAATATCAAACAGTTCTATTTAAAAATCCATATTTATAATTACTGGCAACTTCTATCCAATCAAAATATATTTGTTGATGATTTGGTGCAAAAGAAATACAAAATGAATTTCACAGAAATAACAGAAACATTACAAATGCTTTAACAACTGATTCTGACTCAAAAGCTTTATGTAATAGTGTTATTGAACATTCAGAGTTACTTTATAAACCATTACATCAGAAACTTTAATAAAGAGATTTATTTATTCACATTCTTCATTAAAAAAAGAATTAACAGGAGCAGTGTGTGATATGGCAGAGAGTCAACAAACCTCGTCTATACACTCATTCAGATGTTGAGTTCGTCTCTGTGAATTTAAGTAAGTGATGTCTTTCTGGCATATCTGACACAGTACTGGGTCCTCCTTCTTCACACTGCATGGTTTATCTGTAACAGAGAATCTTTTATCTGTAACACAAAATGACTAATTATCACACTGAGAGAATGACATAACTGTAACACAGAAAGAATAATTAATCTGCAACACAATTACTTTAAAAATAGTCTTTGTAATGAAAGTAAAATAGTTTATTAACCTTTCCCACTAGATGAATGGAGTCTTGCAAACCTCTGTAAACAGTTTTTCACATGCTGATCTAACCTTTCCTTTCCAAAATTCTTCCCACAAGATGGACAAATTGATTCACTTCTGTCATCAAAAACATCCTCCTTGTGATCACCTTTGTCATACGTGGGAAATACATCAGCAAATGTACGTCCAGTCTTAAAATCATCTGAATCATTCAGGTCAGTAAGTGTCAGTGTGCTAATTAGATGTTTTCTGTTCTGCTTTCGACTTTTCTGAAGAGAAAGTTTTGCTTTCTTCACAAGTTTTTTACTGCAGGAGTTAGTCAAAGAATCTTTTGTTTCCTCTGATTTCAGCTTTCCTGGAGTCTGTTTCAAAATATTATTTCTTTCGTCTTCCTCTGATCTGCACTTTCCCAATGTCTCTTTCAAATTTTTATTTTTCTGTAACCTACATTTTCTTGGAGTCAATTTTAAAGTTGTTTTTTTTTCATCTTCCTCTGATTTGCATTTTCCTGAGATTTTTTTTATTAGTTTATTTCTTTCACAATCCATAATTATGGAAAAAGTTGAAGACAAATTGACAACAATTTCATATTTCTGCAAAACAAATATGGCTGAAAATACATATAAAAAATTAAAATTAATAATTATTAATTATTATCATAATATACATTGTACATTGCATAAAACCTGTTTAACATTAAAATAAAGTGAACACTGCATGTCTAGTTATATAAATAAATTACTGCTAAACAGAATATCTGATAAAAATATATTCTTGCAAAAATAACCAATATAGATATATATATATAAATTAATCCACTGTTATTCATTTGTGCATTTGTGTACATGTGAATATATGTTGGATATAGGTTTGGGTTAGATATGTGCATTTTTATACAAGATACTTGTACATGAGTTAGAAATGTATATGATTATTTAAAACATACACGTGTAAGGTATTTGTATGAACTGATATATATATAATATGTATAATTATCATTTCTATTAGACTGTTTATCTAAGAAATATTTGTGTAAGATATATCATATATATATTTGGTCAGTTTTATGTTTATGTGATTGATAAATAGTTTATAAAAAATTTCTATAGATGTAAAGAATCAAATGAAGACTAATTATTTCATTAAAGAAAAATTACCACATCGTCAGTGTGATGAAAATACAGTCTAATTAGTGTCCTCCTTAACAGCATCTTCTAACATTTTAATGCGATGTTCCTTGATTAGTCTCACTCTTTCTAGGAATTCTTTCTGTTCTTCTTTTTCCTTTTTCATTATACGAGTTAACTTATTATCTTTTCCTGCAAACAACCTAAAGAAAATAAAACATAGTTTATCTATGTTATTGAAAAAGATAAAATGTCAATCTATGTCTAATGAGACATTAATTTATTGTCATGTTTCCATTCTTCACAAGGCTGATTAAATTAAACATAGTTTTCAAGGATATCAAATGTGTATAGACTAACTAGAACTGTACAAAGTAACAGATGCTAATATCTGTATGTGACTATAAACATTAATTTTTAAAATATATGTTGTCAGTCTTAACTAATTTATTTTACTCTCTCTCTCTATGTCAGTAATTACCATCACACATTATGTAACTATGGAAAGAAACCAAAATTAGAAATGTACACAAAATGAAAAGTAACAAAGAAACTTTTTACTATTTTAGTATGCAGTGTGTTTTTAAAAATAAAAAAAAGACAAAAAAAAGAATTATATTAACATTTAAAATCTAACTGGAGGTTTAAAACAAATAAATAATAAAATTCAGAATATATTTTTCATCAGGTTACCATTTTAGTGCATATAAAGAACAATTATTTGATTCTACCAAGATCTGAAATTAACCTAAAAACATAAAAACTGAGCCATTTTCATCATGCAAGAGAACTACAGGCAACATTCAACCAATTACAGTTAAATTACTAACATAAGGAAAATAAAAATAAATTTAAAAACAAAGACAAAAAGGTATAAAAGAAAGAAAAAATAGTTTTGTTAAAACTTACAAAAGACCTGCATACGTCAGAACAGTGAAGGTTAATCCACCAAATATAAACCAGTTGCGTAATTTGTAGGCCACAGTTCCCCGCATGTATTGGTTTCTTTTTATTTCTCTCATTCTTTAAGTTGAGGTGTAAACCTGAGGGAAAAAAGTTTTACAATTATGTGTATGTACATATTTATGTATGTGTGTGTCTACACACACACACACACACACACACACATATATATAAAACTACTAAAATATGCATGTGTTTTTGAAGTTTTTATTTGAAACTGCATGGGAAAATGTATACATTTTTCATACTAACAATGAGAGAATAATTGTCAAAAGAGGATCACATTGGATATCAATGCTTAGTTATATGATTCTGTGTTATCCTTGATCAGTTGATGATTTTCTTAAACATGTCATTTGATATTTATTTATCATGTATCACAAGTATTATTTTGCAGAATAAATTTCAGTTCAATTCCATACAGTTGTAGTTTACATTTTTTAGCTCAGGTATTATATTT
The DNA here is from genome assembly GCA_012295275.1 of Chrysomallon squamiferum. Classification (NCBI taxonomy): domain Eukaryota; kingdom Metazoa; phylum Mollusca; class Gastropoda; order Neomphalida; family Peltospiridae; genus Chrysomallon; species Chrysomallon squamiferum. Next base: position 6,090,568 of record CM022670.1, read on the forward strand.
TCTCCCATTTTATTGCTTGTACAGAATCTATTATAACCAACTGATAAAATATGCATAAATGGGAAATATTAGTTTATTTGGTAATCTAACCTGAGCCTAAACAGTTTTATATATACTTTTTATATTGTGACGTGTTTTTGCTTTTCTCGAAGGGTTACTGCATTCTCATTTCTGTTTCATCATTATTTTTAAATATTCTCAGGAACAAAATACTTGAATAAGTAGAGTCTTGAAAAATGATTTTTTTATATACCGGTTTCATTTCTATGAAGTTTTTGAGAATGCATAATTAAGGCATGAGGTACATTTGAGCTAAATTAGTGCAGTTAATTAACTAATTAATGTTAACAACATGCATAAAAATACTGTATTGCTCTAGAAATCATCAAAAGTTTGATTTTGTTCATTTGATTTAAACTATATGAGATATTTATTATTGCCAAATGACTGAAATGATCGGTTTCTCCATAGATTCTGAAGGCAAAATACCGGCAAATTTTATTCAGATAAAAATTCGTAGCTTTGTTTACATCAATGCTGTCAAAGATATCTTGGTGTCGTTTTAATCAGCTTTATTTCTTTTCTTTTTTCTCTCTTTTCCTTTTTATACACTTTTATATGAAATTGGTATTTAAATTCTTTTTTTGTTATTATTATATATTTTTTTAAACACTGGAGCATGCTACATCACCAAACTAAAAGCTAACAATAATAATAAAATAAAAATTAATATATTACTTTTTGAAACGTTTGATCTACGACAAGTTAATTTGTGAGTGTGGTAATTAAAAGGTGTTTAAACTTATAACGTTGTCATAGTTACTAATTCAAAATTCGTATCAAGTATTTCAGCATTCAACCTTCATCAAAAACGTGCAACAGTAGAAACCATTCCTCTTTTGTAGCAAAGTAAATCGCAACCGAAATAGCGCACCGATTATGTTTTCGCGCTTGAACGTTAGTCTGTATGCCTGCTATCAAGAAATAGAACGTTATCTCCTACAACATTTGACCATCTTGTGCTTTTAAATTTGTATGTAGCATTTATTGATTCACAATACCGATGAACTATTACATGGTTTTGCAGACGTTTTATTTCGACCCTTTACTTCGCTGCATTTTTTGCACCAAATGATATTATGTCATATTTACTTCATAGTTCTGATTTATTAACTTGCAATATTCCTTACACTAAGTTGATAGTTTATTTCAGTGTGTATATATATATAACACTCATTTTAAGATAACATTTTAGGGTTTATTACCACCTTTCAAGAAAACTCCCCTGACCTGCCAAGTCTCACGCAAATTGACCCTTCCTCATACATTTAAACCAGCCCTGCACTTTCATAGGCAAATCTCAAAACATAATTGCACATTTTGAAAGACATAACGGAGACGCGAGCATATAGCATCAGCACATTGACATATGCCAGTATGTATGTATCATTAAAACACGAAATGCAGACGATCATTTTGCCGCCAGTTTTAATTTTTGACTATTAATATTGTCACTTGCAAATCAAACAATTCTTTTAAAGAGTCCTGCTATGAATTGAGACTTAGCATGGACATTTTGCAGAAAGGTAAAAAATCAGACTGCATGTACAACACAGCTAGAAGTGTCATTAAAATCTCCTTGTATACTTTTAGATTTTTGTAACTTCTATTGTCATTATGGCATAAATGAAAATCAGCGACAACTTGTGTTTCTAGAACTTCTCGATTTGTATCCGTAATGAATGTGGTCATGCTTAAACAATTAAGAATTTCAACAATAAACATATTTAAACATCAATTCTGTCATAAATAAATGGGAAATTATAAAACTTTAAAATTCCACAAGGACTTTATAATGGTTCTGTATGGAGTGCTTCATTGTTGTTTCATCCAGTGTTGTGAGATTCATTTAGTCTGTGACATTTTTATTTTATTTATTGCAGTCTTCTCGTCTGAAAAAAAGGAACGATAAAGCATATTTGTGATTTGTTTGATTGTGGTGTCTGTGACAATATCGCATACCGTGGCCTAATAAAACATTAACTGATGTTATTCTTCTATCATTTAAAATGTATATTATTGATGGCGTCTAACAAACAATTAGAACCTCCAGGACTGTTAACTCCAAATGACAGTTCTGCGGGAAAATCCTACCTAATCTCCTGCGAATAGGCAAAGAGTTGCTATATCACTGCAAAAATTGGGAACCTAGTAGGGTTTGCAAATTACCGATAATATCAATACCGGTAAATTACCGACAGATATTTTCAATACCGTTTTTCACCGGTTTTAGTTAGTTTGTGCATAGGAAAAGATACTTACGGGGATTTTGTGGACACTGTTTTCTCTTATACATACTCATTTTATTTATTATTTGACACTCATCTGACAACATTATTCATTATCCTCCTTTTCCTACCTGTCTTCAGAAAAAATCGTAAAATGAACCTTTATAAATGGGTTCAAAAGGTATATAAGAAATGTACATACAATAAAAAATCAAGAAAAAATCTGGATGCGAATCATATAAAAAGGAAACAAGGAAAATGTACATCATCTGTTTTCCAAATTTTGAGAAGTTCTGATTCATTTCTCGATACTCGAGAAGTATGACTTTAAAACGCACAAAACATCTAGTGTCTTGTGCGACAACCGAGAAGCAGGAGCCAATCCCCTATCACTAGTCGCCAAAACGAGGTACGATGGCACACATGTCAGCAATCAAAAAGGTAAACGTGGAACTCGCATCTGAAGGCATGCTAGCAACAACCGAGTAACTAACATAATCTTATGTTAACAACTAACATATCTCTCAACATAACTCGTTAAAATTTAGAAAACTGGTATTGGTGCTTCGGTAATGGTATTACTCATCAATTACTAAAACCGGTATTTAAATACCGGTTTTCGAACTCTAGAATCTAGGCGTTGCTAAGAGTGCAGCCAACATCGCTGGGTGGAAGAAAGGAAAAGTTACAGCTTATTGCAATTCACTAAGCTTCCCGAACGAACTTACGTCCGTACTAACCTTATAGTAATGTAGCAATAAATACTTTTAGATTTAAGACAATTTGGAATCACATTTTACAGTTTCCTATTAAGCTTGAAAACTAACGTTAGGGGAAAAGACAACAAGAGAATTTTTTTTTTGTAAGCGAATCACACTGTAATGAAAAAGACCTGCCTCATTTTCAAAACCTTTCTCACGTTCAGAAGTCAATGTACAGTGTAGAATCTATGAAGAAACATTGGCTTAAGTAACAGCTGGTTATTATACTCCAGTTTTCTGACAAACACAATAAGAAGATCAATAAGTATAGCATCGGTTATAACCTTGAGAATTCAAATGAAAGGTGGATGATACAAATGTACCATTAGAAATATTGGCGTGAATTTGTTTAATTAATTTAATTTGGAAAACATAAACTAAATCAGGTAGGTTTTTTGAACAGCAAATGAGCCTTCACTACCAGTAAGTATTTTAGATAAGAATTCTAAAATTTATTTATTTATTTAGTTAATTACTGCTATTTCTGCTACTCCTACTACTACTAAAATTTGTTTGTTAAATCTCGATTAGTACTGTATCTGTTTCATTCGTATATGCCAAAACTAATGAAGTATAGAGATATTTCTTCACGACTTTAAAAAATGTCTGTCATTTTATGTCGGTATATTCCCCATGATGGTCAGTTTGTAATGGTGATCTTAAAGACGAAAATTTAACTTAAGAACTTTTTCAACGATGTTATCAAATATTGCTAACTAATTGTTTTCACAGACGTCACAGGTTTTTGTTTTCTATCGGTTTTCAATGCATAACGTCCATTTTGTTCGCTTTGTTCTTAATGGTAATTTGGCAAATGAAACGCCATTAATGAAGATATATAACATTTAAAAAAACTAAATAATAGTATGTTTCCTGCACTTCAAAAAGTGAAAGTCATGTTGTTAAATGGGAAACGAAGAAATCAACGGGAATTAGCTATTAAGATGATTATTTTTTCTCCTTCTTTTTCTACAACTTCCACGATGTTCGGTAATTATAATTGTAGGCCAAATCGTGTCATTTAATCAGATTTATTTACTAAATAGTAAAAGGTAAATTATTTTTCCATCTTAAAACTGGTAGTAGCATGTACTTTTGACCACAAGAAATACATTTTTATTTAAGATTTAACAGTCAGCATAGTAACTATTAGCCTGTACTTTGCCTGTAAAACAAAAACAAAAATATATGTGAACAGTGTTTCATAATGGTTTGGATTGTTTTAACCCACTTTTTTTTTTTTAAATTCTCACGAGGCATCAGTATTTAATATTATATACGTAATGAAAGGGCCCAAAAGTCCCGATCTGTGCGTTTTTGAGAGAATGAAGCGATTAACTTTAATATTTTAGGGGGAACCCCAAAGTGGTGAAACCATATGAAACGTAGCAATGGCTAATGTTAAATAATTTGAGGATGTACGTTTGACCTGCCATTCGACTATTTTAATATACATAAATAAGTTTCACTCATCGTGCCATTTTGTAAATTATATAATAAAATATTTAATAACAATCTGAAACTATATTTTACAGAATCGACGAGCAGCAACTGTGCTTATAAATGCTGACTGCAGTTTTCAAAATGAAGAAATATCAGACGACATTAACTAATCGAAGGCTTTGTGAAGTTGACGTCTGCTTTTTCCCACAAAAGGCAGCGTAAATTGGTCGCTGGTGTCATCATTAGTTGTATACTCTATATTATTTTACGTAAGTTATTCTCTCCATTTGTTGTCGTGTTACGTATTATAATCTATAATTTTTGTTTTTAATAAACTCATAAATCTTTACAACAGGCTCCATGCTAATCACATCCAGTGTAGTTGTTTTTGTGTGTGTGTGTGTGTGTGTGTGTTTTCAGTTTAGTCACATTTATAATAATAATAAAATAATAATAAGAAATAATAATAAGAAGAAGAAGAAGAAGAAGAGGAGGAGGAAGTAATACAAAAATTAAAATTAAAAAAAATAGGTGTCTGTTCCCTGACAAAATAGCAGAAATTTCGCGGTCGAGATACATCTCCATCTGTCAGACCTATCACAAATTTAACCCGTCTTAATGTATATACTTCATTCTCGCAGGCAAATAAAATAGTATAATTTTCAAATCTTGTTGTGAATCGCGACAAACAGTATTATCTGAATAACTGCAAAAAAGTAAATTTAATAAATGAAATACGATTTAAAGCTATTTTGTTTTCAGAAAACAATGATTTCCACAATACTGTATTATCAACATCACCGTCATCAGTGCGCCTACATACTGTGAAACAGGCAAGTTTTATCAGTTACAAGAATAACTACAACAACTAAATTAATAACAGTAATAATAATAAAAAGTATAATAATAACAATACAGTAACAATAATAAATTAATGTTTAATAAAATCTGCTGTTGTATTATAATAACTTTAGTTCAAATCTGTATGTTCATTTAGAAAAGTGGTAAGCTTCATTTCACGGAAACAGTGTAGTCTTATATTTTACACTGTGTGTAAATTTGATATTTACATGTTTTGTTCTGTATGTATTTCAAATACTAATAAAGTGTTTTGTATTGTATGTAACATTTTGCATCAATATTAACTACTTTGTACTGTAACATTTGGTATCTTTGCATCATGTTTTATATCATTTATTACATATAATATCCTGGGAAAATATTCTGTATTGTGCGTGACATTTGGTATTGATATTAAATATATGCAAATTCAACCAGTGAAAGAAATATCGGGTTCATTTGCCAGGATTTGATTCTCTTTAAAATGTTCATAAATTCGATTCTTGGCTATTGTAAGTGAACAAATCATAATATGCCGCCTGATTTCTATTTATTATTTTATTATTTAATATTATTATTATTATTTTATAGTTAATACAAAATGAAAGTAACAAATAAATGATAGGAATTGAGATTAAACAATTAATCATTCATCTATCTATTCAATGTCATTTACAGCGTCCATTGTACGAGCGACGGGTGGAACGTCTGAACAGAAACTGTTGGAAATTCTCGAGAAGAAACCCGATTGATTACGAAAGGATGTGGCTTATTGATCAGGATCGAAAAACACTTTTCTGCTCTCTAGCCAAAGTTGGATCAACTTTTTGGAATCACGTCTTCCACATTTTGAGGAACGGAAACGAGAGTTTTTCTTCTCCGTACAGTTTGGAATATCCTTTTTATCAGTTCTTGCAAGAAGCCATGACGTTGTCCACTAATGCGAGTGCTCTTCTGAAAGCTGTTAGGAATGAATATCTTAAAGTTCTGTTTGTTCGTGAACCGTACAGTCGTCTGTTTTCAGCCTACGTTGACAAATTGATACAACCCAATGGCTACTATTGGAATGTCACGGGGAAGTACATTGCATATCGGAAGAAAAAAAGAAATAAACAGAACTTAGCATGCGGTCACAATATTAGTTTTGAAGACGTTGTTGAATACGTCATTCATGCAGAGACGACCGTGTTCCACAGAGATATTCATTTCGCGCCAATGTACCAACAATGCAATATTTGTGATGTCAGTTATGACATAATCGGGAAAATGGAATATTTCAGCAAGGACACAATATTTTACCTGAAGACTATAAAATCACTGAATGCTGGGATTAGTTTGACAAACTGGACCGAGGAACACAACATAAACTACATTACTGAAAAATGCTCGGAAGTTTTCAAAATATGGAATACGACGAAACATTGCATGTCATTTACTAGACTGCTGTTTAGACAATGGAGAGCCTTCCAGATTGTTGGACTCATCTCCACGAATTTAAATTTCCCCTTCACTGGCAACCGTACAGATACGATCACTTTAAGAGAATACACCGACATTATTATAAATGCTTACAAGAGATCGGGTTCGTCTGCAAAGGCAAACAAAATGGAGGCATTGAAACAAGCTTACCGCAGTGTATCCAGAAGTACCTTATATAATCTTAAAGATGTCCTTTCTTTAGACTTTGAACTGTTTGGCTACAGTCCAAGTCCAGATTTCTTATTTGTAGAAGAACCAAAACATCGAATTAAGACATTCAATTACTTTGACTTTCTTGAACAATCAAAAATTTAGTTTAAGTTTTCATACTTTATTGAATTATTTATTTACATGACATATGTACTCATTATGGTGAGTAAATAAGTTTTAATCAATCTCTTTCCTGTCAGTATTTATTTCTTTTAAAATCCACAGTGAGTTGGAGATAACAACAAATAACGACTACGTGAAATATGGCTGCACCCCAAAAATGTGAAACTTCTTTTGTTGGTAAATATTGCTAAGACTGGTTGAATAATAATAATAATAAAAAATAATAATCATAAAATAAAATAAAAATTAAAAATGATACAATATTTTAAAAAATAGAAGAAAATAATAAAATAAATAAATAAATATAAAAAGAAATCGAAATTATATTTACATTACAAAAAATTTAGAAATTAAATTTGCATTTTGAAGCTTTGACAATACTTTATTTAATATATGTGTGTATAGGCATACACACTAATTTTTACACTATTATTAAATAAATCAACGTTATTGGTAATTAAAGCAATAGAGTATTATATGGTAAGTTTTATAAAAACACAAAACACAACAAAAACAACTGCACAGCTGAATCTGCCATAAAAATATTGATTAACAAAGTTCAAACAAAACTGAAAGCAATAATTAACTAATTGAATTCTAACCCAATTATATCAGAAAACATTAAAAGCTTATACTTCAAGGATTTTCTTTCTACAACTTGTTTATTTATTTATTTTTTTAAATTACTATGTACAATAAGAATTTTTACTGAGTATTTTAATGTATTTTATGTACATTTTAACTTTGAGGTTAAGAAAAAAGGAAATACAAAAAGAATTTTGATCAAAACTTCATTTGTATGAGCAATTCTGATGCTGTTTCAGTTTTATTCTCATTAATTGGTTTTTCTTCATACTGTGTGCATGCACACGTCTGTAGTTTACATTAATAACAATAGTACTAACAATAGTAATAATAATAGTACTACATTAACAATACAATCTGTCAGGGAAAGAAAATAAAAAAGACAGACCATACAGCATTTTTAAATAGTTTTTAATGAGGTAAGATTTTTACAGAAATTCATGACTTATTAATATCTCATGATTATTACAAAAAAATAGGAATAACAAAGTCAGATTCAACCTGTTGAATGTTTTGAACAAACACACACTGGCTGGACAGTGGGAATCATGAATTCACCAGATTTACTTTTTCTCAAGTTCTTTATTTATTTATTTTTTAAAAAGTTTTTACTATCTGGTTATGAAATACAAAATATATACACTTGTATAATATATATATATATATTTTTTTTTTTGGCATGGTTTTTATGTAGATTTGACAAAGTACTCATTTCATATCAGAAAACAGCATTTGTGTTTATTGACAAACTTCACAACTTGCATTTGCCACCATGAATATGGCCAACTTAAAAAAATATGAATGAATGTATATCAATTATAATGCAAAAAGTTGAAATGTAAGGAAATGCAATTATAATGTATTAACACAAAATAAGATAAAACAATATAGACTTATTTTTGTCAAAATCATGTAACTGGTGAAAGGGACATTTGTATTTGGGAAATCAAAAATATATAATGGAAAATATATTTTTCTACATAAACTGTAGTGAACTTGTTCCCTGTCATTTTGTACTCAGCAAAGACTCTAAAAATAAAAACAATCATTTGGAAGTATATGAAATTTATTTCAGAAATATTTTTGCACCATCACAGGTATTTAAGGATAAATATTTTAAAAGATTGAAGAGGTTTGTTCCGTGAAAACATAATTACATTTCTGTTTTGCTCCTGATATTAACTGATCTTTAACAAATAAATAACAAAAACAAAAATATAATGAACCATTCACTCATTTCTTAACCTGTTTTACTTTAAACAGTTCTTCTAAAAATAAGATAAAATTCATCTAGAGTGAAAGTTAAATTTACAAGTATTTAAAATAAAATAATGAAGCAATATAATGGATTTTTAAAAAATATTTTGTAACTTAAGAAAAATTCATTACATAAAATTAAATTAAATTTTTTTTTTTCCAACATAAAGTAGTAAAACATATTCCAATGCTCAACATCTGTGTTTGATTTGTTGTCTGACACAATAAAATATATCTTCAATATATAAACTAAAAACTGTTAATTAAAGTGGAAAGATCAGAAATGCTCACAGTGTTTAAAAGAAGCAGTGTTTCACAGCTTTCCATTCACACAACAAATATAACTTAAAGCATTAAAAGAAATAAAAATTATTCATCACAATAAAATATAACTTAAACTTTTAAATAAATGAAATAAAAATCATTCATCACAGTGGAAAGCTGGAAGTGATCATAATGCTGCATGATATCTGTGTTCAACTGTGGTCCAAACTGATTATCAACAACAAATGTTTCTCTTAAGATTTTCTTCTGTCAAAATGTTTAATCTTCAGAATCACTTTTCTTCTTCTTCTTCTTCTGAGCAACACCAGTGAATCTGCTCAGCGTCTGTGCTGTGACTCTGTCGCCCTTGGTAACACAGCTGAAGTCAAGATTTAACAGCCATGGAAGATAGGCCAAGACTTGAAATCTGTAACCCTGGAAACAGTGTCAACGTTATAAACAACTGAAAACTGAATGATGACACAGCCATGGAGCAGGAAAATAAAAGTACAAATAATAACAAAAACAGAAGAAGGAGCAACAATATTAACATCAAACCATGTGAGATTCCATAACCTCATTGAAATATTAAGACAACAAAATGAAAAAGAGCTTTTCCATACAAATAAAATAATTATTACATTAATTTATAACTTTAATTAAACATCAACAATTCTAAGAGCTCAGGCCAGCTACAGTAAATACAAACTGTAGATATATCTAACTTTTTATATTTCTCTTTTTGAACAGGAAATAAAAAAAAAAATCAAGATGATCTTTTACCTCATTTATGACCTTCTGAGTATTAATTTTTAACATCTCAAATGATATTTTCAGTATTTCAATAATATTTTGTGATTATAAATTATAAAACAAGTTGGTGAATTTTAACATGTAATTTACTTTGACTGTGTCTAGAGGATTTCCATGCAGAGTCAGTTTCCAGAGTCTTTTCAAGTGACAAAGTTTTTCCACTTCATTCACCTCTTCAATCACATTTCCATGAAGATAGAGGATTTGTAAATTTTCAAATTCAGCTAACACCTGGAAAGATAATATCTTTTTAATGAAATGCTGCTTTTATATTATTTCGACATAATCCTCAGATGAATGTGTATTGAAGAAAAACAAATATATATATCAGACAAACAGAATGGTACTTTGACTTACGAATGCATGAACTTACGAGTTTTCTGAGTTACAAGCAGTCATCCGGTCAATGTTTCGCTCTGAGTTGCAAGTGAACTTCAGATAAGCCACCACTAGTTACTGCAATGAACAACACAACATCTGGCCAGCATCCTTATGTCTCACTTGTTTACTTCACATGGTACCATGCCAAGAAAGCATATCTGTTGTTTTGTGCAGTAGTCTGCCAAATTTCTAAGAAAGTGAGTGCAAAGAATACTGCTGAGAAGAAGACGTGGATGATGTCCACTGAATTAAAGCATGAAATCATAGAAAAACATGAGTGAGGTGTCCATGTAGTTGACTTGGCTAGGCAGTACAAATGAATACGAGCATAGTACTTCTACGATATGTACCATACTGAAGCAATAGGAGTTGATAAAGGCTATAACTCCAGCCAAATCCTGTGTTAAAATAATTTCTGAGCTGTGGACCTCTGTTCATAAAAAGATGGAGAAACACTAACCCTGTACACTTTACAAAACCTATTTATTTCTTTACATTATCTTTTATTTTGTTTTCATACAGTATTTGTTATTTATAAATAAATTTTTCTTACATAAAAACACTTTACAAAAAAAGGTGGTGGTTTTTGGGGGGCTGGAATGAATTAATGGTATTTCAATTAATTTCAGGTGGCAAATTGAGTTATGAGCTCAATCACGGACTTAAACTTGTAAGTCAAGGTGCCACTGTATCATACATGATGTTTAATAGTAATATACAAACCAGTCATAAATAACTCAGGATCCCTGTTATACATCTGATAATAGTAGTAATATATACACCAATCATAAATCATACATATCTCTAATACACATTCCAGTCATGAGTCACACAGATATGTAATACATATACCATAAATCACACAGGATGTTTAATACACACATCAGTCATAAATCACAGATATCCAATACACATATCAGGCACAAATCACACATATCTCTAATACACATATCAGTAAAAATTCACACATCTTTAATACACATATCAGTCATAAATCACACAGGATGTTTAATGCATATAACAGTCATAAATTACACAGGATATCTAATACACACAGTTTTAACAGATATTAAAGTCACTTATATGGATGTCTAATAAATAAATATTGGCAGACAAAAAAACAAGAAAACTCAAAAATAAGACACTAGAAATGAGTAAACTTACTGGATCTATTGTCTTCAATGCATTGAAGGACAAATCAAGCCATCCAAGTAAACTGGGGTTTTCAAACAGATTGCTTACAACTTCGGGCAGCAGCTTTATATCTTGTAGGTCATTGTTATTTAGACGAAGACATCTGCCTGTAGATTTCTCCCTTTCCAACTTTTCAGTGGCTTTTTCTGCTGTCTCTTTGCGAGGACTAAGAACTCGGGGCTCTTCTTCAGAAATATCTACAATAATAAATCAGTTGTTCAACAGTTCACATGCTGTAATGTTAACAACAATAAATTTGTTACAGGTTAATATGTTTAGAGCATTATATTAATTTACTGAAAATGAAATACCTATGGCTACTCTTTTTGCTGATTTAAAAGAAATTCGGATATACAAACAAGTCTTGGATTTCACTATAATACACATACAACAACAACAAACAAATAAAATTAAAATTAAATTAAATTAAATTAGAAAAAAATAAAATAAAATAAAAGAAGTAAAAGAAAAAAGAAAGTTACTTTGTATTAGTATCAAATATCAAATTAGAGCCTGTTAACAATGCAAAGATTTATTGCCATTTCCGGTTCTACATATAACAGCTATATTTAAACACAAAGTTTAAAACACAAGAAGAGTAAAAATGTCTTTTGAATCTTCAGGCTAGAATTAAATGTTTGTTGCTTAAGAAAGTAAAGATTTTTCACCTGCCAAATCTGAAAGTTTATAGAATGAGTAGTCCAGTGGTGGTGGATTCTCATTCTTGTTGTCAATGACTGGACGGATTTTCTTAGGTTTCGTATACATTGGCTCTTGGTAAGGGACAACACTGAAAAATGATTAATACTTTTACAATTAGATGACATTTTTCATTCTCGTGAATGCACTTTTTAATGCTCTGTTACTAGTGTTGTGATTCAAGAAAAGACTGATAGATAACTGAATCAATGATAATTGATATTCAGTATGCCTGCTGGGCTATTTTGGTTATTCCTGTTATTATTTTTGTCATTTATAAAATTTATTATATGACTTTCTCTATCTCGAAAATGAACCTTTGAAAAATACCTGAAACCGGTTGCAAAGAGTAATAAACCAAAGAGTAATGGTTACAATGTTGTCTCAATCGAAAATGATCGACATGTATGCATATAGGCCTATATAAACGCATACACACAGAAACACACGTTGATTATTAATTTAATTATTAATAAAAGGAAAAGTTTCTAGGTGTATTTAAGCGACATCATCATCATAATTAAATTTTATAAAGATACATTATTTTGTTATTTTTATACCATATTTATCAATGTAAAATTTTACTGAGCCTAAATCATTTTTTTTTTTTTTTAAATCGTAAACTTTTGAAGTTATACAGCTCCTTGATAATTAATTTTAGCAACTGTTACGATAGCATTTCTAGGCAATATAACACAAAGAAAATAAAACTGGCAGCTATGAAAATATATGAAAATACCGTAGAACAGTACATATACATCTAGAATTAAATATTTGCACCTACTAACACACTTTTAAATAAATAATAATGCGCGGTAATGATTTACTCAGTTTACTGACATAAATTTGATATTAACATTAAAAAATAGTTTAAATGTCAAAACAAAATTTTAAAACCGATTATTTGGCACTTACCTTGTAGACATTTTAAATATTTTTCTATTTATCGTGTTCACTCAATAAACGTGAATAATTATTTTTCCTAAATCACCCGTCCATCTTGGTTACCGTGGACAACTGTTTCTTTCATACACGATTTTTCGGTAGATCTCGGCTAATTTGAATTTGTATAGTCCGTGTTCTCAGAGACTTTCCGAAGATAGACGGACCAATATTTTTAAATTTTCGGATAATGTCGGGACTGAGGTCGGCGAATTCACTGGTTCTCCCCCTTTGTTTGCAGCGCCATATTACTTTTTTTTGTATTTGATAAAAAGTCAGTCTATTTATTCCAAAAACCGCCGAAATTTGAAGAGATGTATCTGCACCAAGAAATAACAAATTAAAAAATAAAATGTATACTACAAAATAAGAAGCATATTATATATGGTTGGGAAGTGTAAGTTTGTTTGACTGTAGCATACTATTAAAAAACCTGTTAATAAATCGATGATTTCGTCTGGGAATTAATATATTTAAATGTAGCGTTGTCAACAGATTCGAAATTTCATAAATTTTAAGGAATATGATCAATATCAGCAACTAATTTGAATCATGAATATCTTGATCTTTTGGATGAGCTAACACCATGTCGCATGAATAATAGAAGAAATTATCTCAGTAACTTTTCTACATATTAAGAACTTGTTATACGAGTAATTTACAAAAGACAACCATTACAAGTCATTTGGAACTTGGGTGTTTGCACTTTGGTTGGGGTGGTTTATAAATAAAAAGATATTGTGAATCCTGATTATATATCCTTTTTCTTTTATTTTATTATTATTTTTTTTAATGATTATATATTTATAATCTAGATTTAGTAATGACCATGTGCCACATGGCACACATTAGTACTTGTTACTATATTCAGATATAATAATAAATAAAGTTCAGATTATTATTACTATTATTTGTTTAGTTCTGTTTTGTTTTTTTCCAGGGAATTTATTTTCATTCAGGTAACAATGGATCCAGGAAAAAAATGTGCAATCATTGAATGGGTAAGGTCCTCAAGACTAATGACTATGTATTACTGTTAAACATAAAGTATTTTTGTTGATTTAATTTTATTTTAACACTGCTTTCATTCAGTAATAATAAAGAGAATTCAATTTTACTAAACATTTATTAAAACAGATAACTATAAAAAAAAAGTAATTTATGAAACTTGGGTATTTCTACAATTTATATCTAAATGATATTTATGCTGTAGTAGTTAAAATTGATAAAAATTAAATGGAAATTGTGTTTAGTTTGAAAGAATTTTCTTTAAAAAGGATGTTATTATATATATATATATATATATATTTAAATTGATTTATTCTAGGTTAAAGCAGTACTTCCTTCTGATCTGACTTTTGAAACCATTTTTGATCTTCAAAATGGGTTCCACATACTGCAGCTTCTAAAACTGCTGTAAGTTCTGTCTAGCTCCAAAAAATTAATATTTTAAGATGTGAAATGAATATTACAATCTTTATTCATTAAAATACGGTTTTAAAGGTTATTAAATCAATGAAAATAGTTAAAACAAATTTAAAACACATATATATATTTATCCAATATTTTCACACAAACCAGAACAGATTGATTACAGTTCACTTCACCACAAGTTGCAATAGCTCAATAGTTATAAAACAGTTATCAAATTAGATAATTATTTAAAAAAAATTAAACAGAAAATATCTTTACACTGTTTATAACCAGCAGATTGTTCACATAGTTGACATGGTGTAAATATTTTTTTTCACTGACCTGTTTATTGTTGCAGGGATCAGATACCAGATGAAGATCTGACTTGCGTCTCACAAAGAATTGATTTCATTAAGAAATGTCTGAAAGGTGAGTTTATTATAAATTTCCTCTTAGAAATTCTTGGAAAGTAATTCCAATATAGCTCTGAATGTTCCTCCATGATTTGACCTGAATTTCTAAGCATGGTTTGTTTTCTAGAGCTGAGGAATATAAATTCTGTTTTACTGTTTTTAAGGTTATTTCCAAGTGGATTTCACTGAAGCAGGACTGATTGACTTTAGCTGTATGTTAGAATCAGGAGATTATAGTGAAAAAACAGAATTGGAGATTGCAAAGGTAAGACATAAAATTGTAATTTCTGTTTTAAATATTTCTTTATTGTCCCAGTAGTAATCTTTGGATGTACACTAATTAGTGAAAAAGGTGATCATTGTAGTGTTATTTTTGAAAAACGTTAAAATAGTGGAATCGAAAGGACTTTCTCAGAGTACTTGTAGGAGCAGTAAATTAAAAATAAAATACTGCATAGATTCATCTCACATTGTATCTCTATTTTGAGAAGTAAATTACATTGCATGAAAGAAAAGAAGATAATAATTTTTGTGAATTGATTTTGTTGTTGCAGGTTGTATTTGCTGTTCTGCTGGCAGCCAGTTATGACAACAATGCTGCTGTCTTCATCGGAGCAGCCATGAAACTAGATGAATCTGTTCAGCTGAACATTAAAGATCTTCTTGAGAGTGCAATGTCAAAAATCAACTCTAACACATCTCTGTCACCTGGTTTTGCAGATGTTCTTTCTCAACACACAGGTAAGTCATATGTACATTATTGTATTTATTATTATTATTATTATTGTTATTGTTATTGTTATTATTATTATTATTATTATTATTATTATTATTATTATTATCATTATTACATTAATATTATCATGTATTATTATTATTATATTATCATCATAGTTTATCATTTTTGTTATTATAGTTGTTACCAAGTGATAAAAATTAAAATCCAGTATTATTTACAATATTTTTTAAATTATTTTTTTTAACTAAGTATTTATCTTTCAGCACATTTGTTATAGTATTATTTTATAGTGTAGTTTTCTTTGTTTCTGTTTCTCTTTTGTTAATAATTATTTTTAAACACTTTTTAAATTTTATTTTTCTATTATGAATGGCTTTTTCAAACTAAAATCTTTCATTAACATGAACATTTTTTTTTTTTTTTTTTGCATGATAAATGCTTTTTTGATGATAAAAAGAACTAACTTCATTTTCTCAATTCTTTCTTTTTTTGCATTGCTTTTATGTGTGTTTCAAATGGAATGTGATATTTTATTGATACTAGTTACATATTAAACAAGAAAATAAGTATTAGAAACATGATGGATATAAAATTTTCCTTTAATTATTAATGACTAGCTATTTTAGCCTGAACTTTATTCTATGAATTATTTATCTATTACATTTCAACAATTTTCAAAGCAAAAAATATTTTTTTTTAATATGAAAAGATTTAAAAATTTAAAAATAAAAGCTGATGTTAGTGTTTGAATTGTTTTTGTTTTTTTCTGTTTATTTGTGGGAAGTTTAATTAGATTTTTTATTTCAAGTTTTATTTGCATGCTTTTTGTTTTGTGCTTAGTGTGGTGAATTAGTTTTTTTCTGTTTGCTTCTTAGACAACCAAACTCACCACGATCCTACTCTTTTCTTTCAACTAGTAGTCAACGGCTTCCCGTCAACACCAGGTAGTGTCAACCGAATCCTTAATTCTAGCTTTAACTCAAGTACGTCTAGCTGCCTACCTCTTGTTCACTGACTTCATCTTTTTGTTTGCTTGCAATTTGTTTTTTTTTTACCTGAAGCTAACACTTCGACTAATGTTGACTTGATTGAAAAGTACAAGTGATGATGAAACAGACTAAATACACTTTTCAAACATACTCAAGATAATAAAAAATGAAACTGATATACTTATTAATATGGCTATCTTCTGGTTATATTTTATAAGTTGCAAAGGCTTGTTATCAGACATAATCAATCACCAGGATATTTAGAAAGTGTATTTTAGGCTTTATGATTACATTATCACAGGCACACTTTAAATCTGTATAATAAAGTTTATCAACTACTGAGGTTGAAGTAAGAAATACAGGTGTTGGTGAAATTCTTTACTGAATGATTAAAGTTTCATTATTAGTAAACAGAACTGAATGAATTATTTTCTTATATATAACAACAAATTGTCAGTTAAGTGGAAATTTCAAAGAAGTAATTTAAAGACTACTGATATCATGTATTTAATATTAAATACTGCGATAACATTGCATTCACAAGCTACATCACTGATTTAACAAAGACAGTAGTGTAGAGAGATACAATATTCTAAATATTTATAAATAGCAGGTTGATATGTTTATCAGCTTTCATCTATCTTTGACCCTGCTTTTAAATATTAACATGAACCCACTATATATACTTTTTTTTTATCTACATCATCTGAGGCGTGCAAACTTTGTTTATTTAACTAGTTGTTTAAATATTCATTTTAGCACATTAGTTTTATTTTGTTTTAATGGTATATCTGAACATTTTTTGTGTTATAAAAGTATTCTTAAAGATTAATTTTGTTCACCAGTACCTTATTTTTTGTTATAAATTTTTATCAAATGAAATCTCTTTCACAAAAAATATTGTTAAAATATTATTGTATTGTGTGAATCAGTACATCTATATAAATGACAATGTTATTTGTAATATAGCATTTAATTCAAAAAATGTATTTTAATTTCTTTCCCACAATATGCTGTTAGTTAAAATGCCATTTATCTTTAATTATAAATCTTATTCACTTGTTTTTTTCCATCTGCATATATTTAATCACCCACATAATAAATTTATATTCTAACTGCTAATCCATTTTGCAATTTCTTTGAAGTAAATATCAATTACAGATTGATATATAAAAATAAATTACAGCTGAATAATAAATATCTGTAATAAATATTCAATAATAAACTGGATCATGTATTTTTCATATGCTATAATGATTCTCATGTTTAAAATTAATCATGTGTCCATTTTTTATAAATAGATATGACATATTTTAATCAGTTTTGAATTTAGTGAGTACTGTCATTTGTATTTAGAAATACTATTGGTAAATTTATTGAAAACTGAAGTAAATTATGATTTATGAGTATAACTGTTTAATGAATTATTGAGTGATATTTGATTTATGCATGTTAAATACAATAAGTATCCATTTATTTATTTATTTGTTTATTTGTTTGTTTGTTTGTTTGTTTGTTTATTTGTTTATTTGTTTATTTCAGTGAGTGAAGTAAAAACACATCAGCAGATTTCAAATTTGGTTTCCAGTCCAGGCTGGATAGTGTCTCCTCTTAGAAATCTCAGTTTGAACCACTCACCAAAAACACCCCTAGGAGAATTCATGCAATCTCCTCAGCTTGCACAGAGGGTGAGCATCATAAAAATGTATTCTTTGTTTAGTTTTGCAATGCAGATAAATCAAGTAGACTATTACAACTGTGTTAGGTGTTTTGTTAACACAAAACGAATCAGTTAATTTTGCTAACAAAGTCTGAAATTTGACATAATTCCACACCTCATAATTATGGGGTTTTTTCCTTCAGTTTTAAAGTACATATTTTTTAATAAATTATCACTTTTTAACTGTTTATTATTGTTTTTGTTGTTGCAACAATAAGTTTTGAAAAGGGCATGTTTGAAAATATGCTAATATAAAATTAATTAAATATTCCAGATTAATATATGGTAATTAATAGCATTCCAATTGTTCTCTTTCTTGTAGCTTCTTGCTCGAGAAAAAGAACTTCGAGCTACGAGTGAGGTACAAATGATTTTTTTTTGTATATATATATACCTCTAGCCTTGGTTTAGAGTAACATGTTCACTGCATGTTCTAACATGGCTGAAATCTGTTACATATGGAAAATGACTCTAAAACTGTAACTAGTACAACTTAAACAGTGTGATTAGCTGCTTCTCATTTGCACAGTGATCAACATGTTACTTATAATAATTTTCTTACTGCTATGTTGACACTTTTCAAATTTAAATTGAAACATATCATTTAATTTGGTTATCTTTAGTATGATCATATTTAGAATGTTATTTGTTAGTCAGAATTTTTCACATTTTCAACAGTGATTGTGCAAAACTAAATAAAACTTTTACAAATATCTTAATTGATGTTTAAATTTAAATGTCACTCTAGTTTAAAATTCTTTGCCCAACTGATTTTTGTCTTTTCTTCTGTTTGTTTTATATTCTTAGTTACTAATCCATCTTTTGTTTAAATTTTTAGATTTTTAAAAATATGCTTTTAACATGTATTGCTAATTTAGCAAATTATTTGTACTAGAGGTAGATTTCTATTTAGCAGTGCTTGCTTATAGCTCTAAAAAATAACCAATTTTTTTAAAAAGTATATTTATATATTTATTTTTATTAATTTATCATTTATTTTTGTTATATTATTCTATATCTTTCTTTTCTTTCTTTTTTATTTTTTTAGTCAGGAATCATTTGTTGTAGAACTGATTTTTAAATGTTGACAAAAACCTGCCTTTGCTTTATTGACGTTTAAAGTATTTACATAAAAAGAAAATTCATTATGTCACTGTTACAGATTTATTTATTTATTTATTTATTTATTCATTATTTTTTCTTCTCTAATGTGTATACAGTGTTAGTGTTATTTGTATGTATGGCAAAAATTATGTATTTCACTCCTTTCTGTGATAGAACGTATTTTTGTGATGTACACCTAACATGCGATGAGAACATGTCAAAATCATTACTTACTAAATGTTACTGTTATTAAAAAAATCTTGTTCCAGTCATTACTGAGACAGAAGGAACAACAGATTAAAAAACTAGAACTGGAGCTGAAGACTGAGAGTCACCTTCGTAATGACCTTGAGTGGGATCTCAAAGACCAGAATGAAAAACTGGATGAGAAAGGTTAATATTTTTTATTTGATATAGTTGAATTTAAAATATACTTATTAAAAAAAAAAGATATATTTTGTGTATATATCGTTTGTTTGTGTATGTATTAAATTCATTTAAAGCAAAATAATGAAAACACTGTAAATTGTGACTTTTTTTTACATATATTATTTTTTTAAATTCCAGTGAAATTATTGATATATATAGGTAGGTATACATTATTTGAAAAATATTGTTTCTCAATGGGTTTCTGTTTATTTATTTGTAACAGACAATGTGATAAAGGAGTTGCAGAAAGAAGTAAAGGAGCTGAGAAGACTAAATGACAATGTTGACGAACTTGAAGTGTTGAGAACAGAAAACGAAAAATTAAAAAAACAAGTAGAGGGGTAAATATTTGTTTTCAAATACTCAGTTTTTTAATGTAATTTTGTCATTTGAAACTTGTAGTTTACTGCATGTTTATGTTAGAAGCACTAATTAAGGTGCAGTAATATGCTAGAACATTCTTTTATTTTTTTAAACTGCTTCTGATTTCTTGTAACAATATGAGGTATTGACTTCCATTCTCAAAATTAAACCATAATCACATGCTGTCTTACTACAGTGTTTATATATAATATTTTTTTAATTCTTCCTTTGTGTATAACATAGGATTAATTGTTATCTTCTGTTTTTGTCATAATTTGACACTTTGTTTCACGTATTTATGCAAGTTTTCACTGCTAGGAGTATTAACAAATGTACACATTGTTACAGGTTCAAAGAACAGTTACAAGAGACAGATATGTTAAGGTCAAGGTGTTCGGTGTTGACAACAGACAATGAGTGGTTATCAGAGGAACTCAACAAGAGCAGAGAGGAGGTTTGTCAAATACATTTTATACACTGAATTTATACATAGTAAATTTTGAGAAATACTTAGTCACTTAGAATAGTATTTGTTGAAAATACCTAATTAATTACATATGATTTAACAATGATTTGGAATATTTATTTATTTATTTATTTATTTTTTGTTACATAATTATTTTTTGGTTTGTTTATGTATATTTATTAAGATATTTGTTTTTTAGACTAAATAGTAACCACACTTTACATTGGAGTGTGTGTAGTCCAAGTTGGAATTGTATAAAAATAAATGTTTATATAACTTGTGGCAGTAGTGATTTGATGTGTTTAGGTTAAAACACTGGAATGTGTGGAGCCTAATTTATTATTTTAAATATGTCTTTATAACGTGTTGACAACAATTAATATGATGTATTTAGATAAAGACACTGGAGTGTGTGGAGTCCAGGTTGGAGGAATATAGAAGTAAGTCCTGGACACTGGAGAGCAAGGTTGAGGAGTTGGAGAGTCAAGTGAGCTCTGTGAGAGTTGAAAACGAAGACTTGACCAACCAGTGTGTTGAAGTAAAACACCAGCTAGAGCATTTCCAACAACTCAGCACTCAGCTCAGACATGAGTTAGAGGAGAAACTGGTTTCATGTTAGTGAAATTATTTTAACACTTTGTTTGTCTTGTTTAATAAATTATCTTAGATTAATGTTTTTGATGGGATGTGAAATTTGGTTTTTTGCTTAACTATAAATACTGGTATTATGTATTGTTTGTGTTTTTGGTTTAACTAATTTTATGGAAGCTTAAACAAAAATAATAATAATAATATTAACAACAACAACAAATGTAATTATTTTCTAATTTTGTTAGAACAGTTATCATAAAATATGATTGGTGGGTTTTGACCATTTACTTACACTAGAGCATATATTTTAAACTAGATGTTGGTTTTTAATTGTAACTGATAAGACACTGTTCAGTAGTACTAGCCTAAGATCCAAAAAATATTTGTTCTACCTTAGGCTGTTGTGGACAGTTCAGATAATATGTTTATGTTTGTAGTTGGTGACAGCGGTATTGGTGAGTCTATGTCTGTGATAACTGACAAGAAACTGAGAGAGGTGCAAGCTGAACTGCAGGCTATAGAGGTATTAACTGCAGTATAATGTAAATAAAACTAAGTGCAGATAGTAACTGAACAAAAAATAGATTTGTTTTTCTGTGTTGTATTTTTTAAATAATTTAAACCCAAAAAATTTATATAACCTAAATTTATTTCTTATGAAGTGTACTTGATTTTGGCAGTTAGTTTTGGTTGTTTTGATTTTTAAAACATACTTATAGAAATCTGCCTCTTTATTATTGTTTATATAATGTATTTACTTATTTCTGTTTAAGCAGACATGACTTGGGTGTATTTTGATACTTATTTCTAATCAAGAATATTAGGGGTTTGAAATGAATAGCTTTTATCATAATTCTATTTTACACTACTTCGTATTGTTTGTTTTTTTAGCAAAAATATCTAGAGGCACAGAAAGAAATTACTAGTCTTAGAGAAGAAAGAGACAAACTGAGAGAGGACAACGACACTATGAGATCTGTGAGTTTAAACCTAGTCACAGCTTGCAGAATGACTGTCAGTGTAACATTTTCATTTTTAATTTGAATATAATATATTATCTGTACCAGTTCAGTCTACAGGTAAATCACAATGGGTGGAATGGTCAGAAGAATCAAAATAAGAGGCACATACATAAAAAAAAATACACCCATATATATATATATAAAATCTGGTTTTCATACTGCTAATTGTTTTTATTTTTTGTTACATTTTAGCCTACATTTTAGTTAACCACTGAAATAAAATTAAATATATCAGAAAAGGAAATGGTTTCTTTTAATTATTTATTTAATACTTAAATTTAATCATAACTTACAGAAATTGGAACTTCTGGAACAGGACAGACTCCATTTACAAGAAAAGATCAGAGAGCAAGAAAATCAAGAAACAGAACTGACAGAGAGGTTAACTTCACTGGAGGAGACCATGAGGTTAGAACAGGAAAAAATGGAAACACAACTCAAAGAAGAACAGGAAAAAGCAGAGAAGAAGCTCAAAAATGCACAGGAATCATTGATGTTGCAACAAGAACAAATAGTAACTCAGCTAAAAGAGGAACAGAAAACACTGAGATCAGAACAGGAGAAATTGCAGGCTCAGTTCAAAGTTGAACAGGAAAAGCTAAAAATTGAATATAAACAGGAACAGGAAACGATGAGGTTAAAGCGTGAAAAACTGGAATCTGATTTGTTACAGCTTAATGCCCTGATAGAACAAGAACGTTCTGTTGCCAGAAGAGAGCAAGAATCTTTACAAGCTGAACTGAGCAAGTCAAAGTCTGACTGTGAAGTGCTTTTGTGTGAACACAGTGAACTGAAAACAGAGTATGAATCTTGTAGTCAGAGACTGACTGAGGTGACCTCAGTGAATGAAAAGTTAAACACAGAGGTTGTTGAGATCAGACAGAGGAACGAGTTACTGCAAGCTGATGTTTACGAGTCAAAGTCAGTGTGTGAATCAGTGAAGTGTGAACTCAATAATTCCATAATACAGAACGAGTCACTGAAATGTGAACTTGGTGATTCCAGAACACAAATTGAGTCAATGAAGCATGAACTTAATGATTCCAGAATACAAAATGAGTCACTGAAGTCTGAAGTTACTGAGATGAAAACACTGAATGATTCCTTACAGCATGAAGTTATTAACTTTAAAACTGAACATGAATCTCTGAAATCTGAGATTACTAATTTGAAGTCTACAAATGAATCACTTCAGGCAGAATTTACTAACATCAAAACAGAAGGTGAGGTCCTGAAATCCGAACTCACAGAGACAAAGATACAAAATAAAACACTGCAGGTTGAGGTTACTAACTTGAAGTCGACAGATGAAACACTGAAGTCTGAACTCTTTGAGATTAAAGCACAGAGAAATTCACTTGAAACTGATGTTACTAATCTCCAAACACAAAATAAATTATTACAATCTGAACTGATTGATGTGAAAACACAGAATGATACACTGCTGTTTGAGCTTGCAGATTTCAGATCCATGAATGAATCATTAAATTCTGAACTCGGTGAAATGAAAATACAAAATGAAACATTGAATACTGAATTCAATGAGCTGAAAATACACAATGAAACACTGAATACTGAACTCAGTGAGATGAAAATACACAATGAAACACTGAATTCTGAACTTGGTGAGATGAAAATACACAATGAAACACTGAATTCTGAAGTCAATGAGTTGAAAATACACAATGAAACACTGGATTCTGAAGTCAGTGAGTTGAAAATACACAATGAAACACTGAATTCTGAAGTCAATGAGTTGAAAATACACAATGAAACACTGAATTCTGAAGTCAATGAGTTGAAAATACACAATGAAACACTGAATTCTGAAGTCAATGAGTTGAAAATACACAATGAAACACTGAATTCTGAAGTCAGTGAGTTGAAAATACACAATGAAACACTGAATTCTGAAGTCAGTGAGTTGAAAATACACAATGAAACACTGAATTCTGAAGTCAATGAGTTGAAAATACACAATGAAACACTGAATTCTGAAGTCAATGAGTTGAAAATACACAATGAAACACTGGATTATGAAGTCAGTGAGTTGAAAATACACAATGAAACACTGAATTCTGAAGTCAGTGAGTTGAAAATACACAATGAAACACTGGATTCTGAACTCCGTCAGATGAAAATACATAATGAAACACTGAATTCTGAACTTGGTGAGATGAAAACACACAATGATTCATTACAACAGAAGGTTACTCATTTAACCTCTGTGAATCAGTCTTTGCAGTATGATCTCACTGAATCAGCAGATACTGTTCAGTGCAGACTTGCAGAACTGAAAACTGTAAATGAATCATTGGAAAATGATCTCAATGAATCAAGAAATACAATTGAATCATTGCAGAAGGATCTCGCTGAATCTAGGAACACAAATGAGTCACTCCATAGCGATCTATCTGAGTCAAGGAGTACAGTTCAATCATTGCAAAATGAACTTACTGAAACAATGAATACACTTGAGTCACTGAATGGTGATCTGACTGAATCAAGGAACACAGTTGAGTCACTGCAGAATGAACTCACTGAGTCAAGGAATACAACTGAGTCACTGCATAGTGATCTGTCTGAATCAAGGAGTACAGTTGAATCACTGAAGAGTGATCTAACTGAATCAAGGAACACAGTTGAGTCACTGCAGAATGAACTCAGTCAGTTGAGGAATACAGTTGAACAGAAGTTGAAGTCACTGCATAGTGATCTGTCTGAATCAAGGAGTACAGTTGAATCACTGAAGAGTGATCTAACTGAATCAAGGAACACAGTTGAGTCACTGCAGAATGAACTCAGTCAGTTGAGGAATACAGTTGAATCACTGCAGAATGATCTCACTGAATCAAAGAATACAACTGAGTCACTGCATAGTGATCTGTCTGAATCAAGGAGTACAGTTGAATCACTGAAGAGTGATCTAACTGAATCAAGGAACACAGTTGAGTCACTGCAGAATGAACTCAGTCAGTTGAGGAATACAGTTGAATTATTGCAGAATGATCTCACTGAGTCGAGGAATACAACTGAATCACTGCAGAATGAACTTAGTGAGTCAAGGAATGTAGTGGAAATACTAAAGAAAGATATTTGTGAATCAGAAAACATAAAGGAGTCATTGTGTTTTGAACTGACTCAGTTGAAGTCAGTGAATGAATCACTACAGTCTAGCGTGACTGAATCTGAGACTGGTTACAAATCACTGCTGTGTGAACTTGCAGAGATGAAATCAGCAAAAGAGTTGATTGAGAAGACTCTAGAAAAATCAGAAACAGAAAACAAATCATTACTGAATGATGTCAATAAACTGAAGATGTTGGCAGAGTCATTAGAGCAGAAACTTGCAACGGTTACCACTGAAAATGACTCCCTGCAGAAGGATGTTGCTGAATTGAAAAATCTGATCAAATCATTGCAGAATGATCTGAGTCAGTCACAAAATGTGATTGAATCATTTAAGTGTGATGATGCTGATTCAAGAAGTGTGATTGAAGCATTAAAGCAGCGTGATAGTGAATCAAGGAAAACAATCGAATCTTTGAACAGTGATCTTAGTGAGTCAAGAAAAGTGATTGAATCACTGGAACATGGTGATTTTGAATCAAGGACAATTATTGAAACATTGCAACATGACATTACTGAATCAAAACATGTGATAAACTCACTGCAGCATGATTTGAGAAAACAGACAGAAACAGCAGAAGAGAGATTGAAGGAGAAGCAGTCTGAAGCTGCAGCTAAAGAAGAAAATCTTCTTAAACAGATTGCTGAGATTCGGGAAGTGTTTGAAAATAAACTGAGTGAAACTGATAAATACTGGAAACTTCAGCTATCTTCAATGAAGAGTGAGTTTGACAATGCCATGTGTGAGAGGAAGGCTGAATATGAAAGCAAGTTGATAGGTCAGCAACAGCAATTTGAAATGCGCATGTCAGCTTTGATTGAGGAGCAGGATGGTCTCTTGCTCAGTGAGAAAGCTGTGCTGGAGAAGATGATTTTTGACATGAAAGTTGCAGCAGAAAAACGAAAAGTGGAATATGAAGAAAGAGTGAGAGAGGTGCAGAGACAAGCAGAGGAACGATTGAAAGAGTTGGAGAGACAAGCAGAGGAACAAATGAGAGAGACGGAGAGACAAGCAGAGGAACAAATGAGAGAGACGGAGAGACAAGCAGAGGAACAAATGAGAGAGACAGAGAGACGAGTTGAAGAGAACTGTCAAGAGAAATTCTCTGTTCTTGAGAGTAAACTCAAACAGCAGATTGTTGTCCATGAAGAAATCAAAGCAGCCATGAAGCTGGACAAGGAAAAAGCTCAGAATCTGGAGACTCGGATGAGAGAGAGAGTAAGGGAGATTGAGGAGAATGAGAAACTCCTGAGAGAGGAGAGAACTCGCAGTGAACAATACAGACAAAAAATTTTGAATCTAGAACAGGAGATTGAGAGAAGACAGACAGATGCGACAGACATAAGCAGCCAGCACAAGGAGACAGAACAGACTGTCCATGAACTGGAGGAGAAACTGTGGCAGCAGCAGCAGGAGATGGAGAAACTAGATCTGTTAAATGAGTGTAGACTAAAAGAGATCAGTGTGCTGAAAACTCAGTCTCACTCAGTGGAGGAGCAGCTCACTGCCCTCCAGACAGAGAAGCATCAAGCAGAGGAACAAGTGACTGCCCTCCAGCATGAGAAAAATAAACTGGAAGAAGAAAAGTCAGAGATTGAGTCAAAGAATGCGAGATTGGAGGAAGAAGTAAAAAAACTGCAAACAGACAGACAGACACTGGACACACAGGTTGTTCACCTAAAGGACGAAGTGAGGACTCTCACAGTGAAACTGGATTCAGAGAAGAAAGTCAGTGAAGAAAAACTACAAAGTTTGAAACTGGAAATAGAAAAACTTAAAACTGAATACACGAGATCATGGGTGAGATAATTAATTATTTGTGTAATGGAGTGAAACATTTAAGTAAAAATTAAAATAGCTATGATGTTTTTATTGTTAAATGTTAGATGCTTCGTCAACATCACTTAATTATTTTCCTTTATGACTATTCATTATTTATAATTATTATATTATTATAATTAGTTTTTAAAATCTAAATATTGTTGATGTAAAATGATTATTTTACATTTGTACATGTTAAAACTTTTATTGTACAGGAAAGTGCAAAGCAGTCAAGTACAGAGACAATGACAAAATATGAAGCAGAAATTGTCAGTCTACGCCAGCAGGTATTTCATGTGTACTATAGTTAAAATTTAACTTTTAATTAGTTGTAATTTATTTGAAATCTTTTTTCTAGTTGTCTTCTAATGTGAATTAGTTTATAAATGATAAAGAGGTCTTTAATATTCCATTTTATAAAAACAAAAAAACAAGTATCAAAGCACCAAACTAAAGGTTTTGATGGCATTTGGCATTTTTGGTATTAGTTTCCAATTCATGAATATGCATGCATATTGGTAACATTTGTCATAAAACATGAATGATGATGTTTTGTAATTGCAGTTGGCTGCTGTAGAAGAGGAATCTAGGAGGGAGACAAAAGAAAAAGAAACTCTACTTAGTGAACTCACAGAGCTGAGAGAAAAACATGTATGTTGTTATTTCTTACAGTGTAACTTAGATATGTCAGTGTTTATTTAGTACTGGTGTGAGAGACAAATTATTTTGAGTTTATCTGTAATTCGTGGGACATTGGCTAAAGATGTTGTAAAGAAAGGCAGTAGAGAGTGCATAGTTCAGAGAAAAACAAAAACATTATTTGTCTAAGTTTTAAGTTTTATCTGAAATTTAACTATTACTTATTTTTATTTTTATATTTGATTTGTTTATTTTCTTTTGCAGTAAGGTTTATACTGACCTTTTTCTCAGTTTATTTTTATTATAAAATGTTACAGACAAACAAGAAGAATAGTGTTATGTTTATTTTATAACTTTATTAACATTACAGATAAACACTGAAAACAGTTTATGTTACGTAACTTTATTTTAAAATGTTACAGATAAATGCATCGAACAGTGTTATGTTATATAAAATTTTAAAATGTTACAGATAAACACAGAGAACAGTGTTATGTTATATAAAATTTTTAAATGTTACAGATAAGCACAGAGAACAAGTGTTATGTTATATAAAAATTTTAAATGTTACAGATAAGCACAGAGAACAGTGTTATGTTATATAAAATTTTTAAATGTTACAGATAAGCACAGAGAACAGTGTTATGTTATATAAAAATTTTAAATGTTACAGATAGACAGAGCAGTGTTATGTTTTATAAAAATTTTAAATATTACAGATAAGCACAGAGAACAGTGTTATGTTATATAAAAATTTTAAATGTTACAGATAGACAGAGAGCAGTGTTATGTTATATAAAAATTTTAAATATTACAGATAAGCACAGAGAACACAGTGTCGGAGCTGTGGCAGCAGATAACACGCCACGAAGGCGAGTACACCAACTACGTGGCTCGCTGTCAGGAGATGGAGCAGAATCTCAAACAGCTCAGCGAGTACAAGAAGAAACTGCAGGAGGAAGGAGAGAAGTGTTCTGCACAGAAGACGTTGCTGGAGAAACAGTACCGCAGCATCGACAACAAATACCAGAATCAGCTAGAGAAAGACCACAAGTCGTCTCGTAACCTCAACTCTCAGATTAAACAAGCCTCGGAAATCAACTCTAAACTGATCAAACAGCTGCATGATCTCAGAGAAACTGTGTGTCAGAAAGACAAAACTATCAAAGAGGTTAACAATTTATTGTCATTACTTTTTTCATTTTAATTAATTAATTAATTTATTTTTCTTTGATATGTGCTGATCTGTGTGCCAGTGTGAAAGTAATTCTCATCTGTTGTTGTTTTAGCTGGAGAACACAGCACAGAGACCCAGTGAGTGGATGAAACAGAAAACTCAGAAACTGACAGAGGCTCTGGAAGTGCAGAGAAAAGTGGCAGCTAAATACAAAGAACAATTTGAGAACCTTGAGAAGAAATACAGTATGTCGATACAATTTCTTTATTATTCAGAATAGCCTTTGATGTGATAATTCACCATCTAGCATTTAACACTTGTAGATCTCTCTGTAGTGAAATAATTTACTTCATTGTCTTTAGCATTTTTATTTTATTTAATAATTTGTTTTATATTCATTTTTTTCAGTAGTATTTTCATATTATTCAGTAACTTTTATTATAATCTCTTATAAAACTGAAATATGCTGAGACACAATATTTGTCACTCTTGTTATCTGCCTACAGTGTTGCCCTGATTTTGTTAGTAAGACTGGGTTTTTTTTTTAGGTGAGCATATTGAGAGTTTAGAGTCTGAGCTGAAGACAGCTCGCTTACAGGCAGAGCAGTATCGAAACCAACTAGACCAGGCAGGAACTGCACTACTGGGAGATAACTCTGTCTTTAGACAACAGATGGCATTACATGATGACAGTCTGGAAGGTAGAAAAAACAACTTAAAATATTGAATTATCTCAAACACTATGGAGTTTTTTTTTAAATTATTATTCCGTGTTGATTTTTGGTGCTGTTAATAGTGTTTCAGTGATGGTAAATCAAATGCAGCTGTCACAATACAGATTGAGAATCCTTTATCCGAAATTCTTGGGACAGATGTGTTTTGAATTTTGTAATTTTCCAATTTTTTGAATATATAGTTAATACAAGCCTGAGAATAGGATCTAAGTCTGAATACAAATTCCATATGTTTCATATACACCTTATCCAAGTAGTTTGCAAGAATTATTTATTTTTTTAATTATTTTTCTGTTCTATTTAAATTTTGTGCATAAAATAAAATTTGTGCAAGCAAAACGGTAAACATTCTGTAAGATATTACTATTTCTGCTGAATGATGTTGGAATTTCAGACTAGGAATCCTCAACCTGTATTTACATTTCTGTGGAGGAATTTTTTTATTTTAAAAATAAATAATTCTATTACTTGTTTTGCATTCGTGTGTGCTTATTTTATTATTTTTAAATTATACCAAGAATGTTCACTACAGATAAAGTTTATTAATAATTTACTAAGAAATATCTCATTAAATAGTCACATAAATTGGGATTATGTGTATATTTGTGAAATAGTATGATATGCTTTTTGAAACTGGTTTACATGTTTATCTATATCGGATACATTTTGAAACGTGGTTACATTTTAAATCTTGGTTATGTGTTTAACTAATATTTCAGATGATCATTTCAACGACTCACTGCAGTCACCAAGCAGCACAACGTCTCACTACAACTTGAGATCATCAGCTAGTTCTCTTCACAGCATGGCATCGGCACCAGCTGTGAAACTGTTCAGTCAGCAGTCATCACAACAGTCTCTTCACAACCCTTCCACTAAGAAGTAAACTGAGAAAATTTGACCTTTTCACCTCATCCAATACATCTTTTCATACAGCATATTCATTCTCACTTGTACTTTAATCAAAATATATTTTTTTCAAGTGTTAGATAAGAATAGGAATGTTTTTTTTAAACAATTTGTTGTACATGAATGCATTTGTATATCCATGTCTTTTAGAAAATACACTTGTAAGAACTAGTTTTGAAAAAGTTATTAAAAAAATTAGAAACAAGAGAGCAAACAATGGATCAGATTTGGGGTTTTGCTATTTCATAATTTTGAAAATGTTATTTAAGACATTTCTAACAAAGCAGCCAGTTTTTTATTTTTCTCATGTTAAATTTATTTCAGTGAGACGTCGTACGTTCGCAGATCGACGTCTGTGTTACCTAGAAAAGTGAGCTCAATGTCACTGACTGGTTCTGGAGAAGGCAAACGACAAGCTCCTGTCAACTTGATGCGTATGTAGTTCACTACATGTGTGTTTTTAATTAATTAGTTTCTTTGCACCTTCTGTTGCCTGTACTTTTGTGTTTATGTAGAAGATGCATTTAATTTACACCTATAAATTGATTCCTTGTCTTTATATAGAGGAAATATTAAAAACAAAAAATTCTTTTTTTTATGTGTGTGTGTGTGTGTGTGTGTGAGTGTAAAACAAAATATTTTGTCATTTATACCTATCTATGTTATAAATTATCAGCTAAACTGAATCAAGCTGTATTAAAACTTTGCGTTTCTGTGTGACTTTCAGAAGGCACAGGTACACTGTTTTCCTGTGAGGATGAACCTCCCGTGTTTGAGTGGAATCGACTCAGTGAACTGCAGCGCCGCAACACGCTGTGTCTGCCTCACATGCGAAGTTGTTACCCTGTCGAGACACAGGGTTTTCCACTACAGAAAGTAGAGGAGGAAAACAAGACTGAGTCAACAGTCACAGATGAGAAACAAGGCAAAACTGACATCATGAAAGTTGAAGACGGACCCACAGCTTTGCTGTTGTGCGACTCCAGAAAACAAGTACATTTAAAGAAAAACAATATTTTTTGGCTTGTGTTTCACTAAATTTGTTATTATATTTGTTTAGAAGTATTAAATACATTTTATTTTATTATGCATATCTTATATAAAATGTTGAAGTTGTTTAAAAAATCACATTTAAAACTGAGAATTTCTATTTAGTTGTGAGGCTTTGGAAACCGTTCAAGTTATAAAAATTGAAAACTGTGGTATCAGGTGTGTAATAATTGTTTATTTTTGACAGGTTCGACATTCCACTGTCTATCAGAAGCCAGGCCCGCCCACTCCTAACGCTCACGTGCAGTCTGTGACAAAACGAAGCACAGCTCGCCTGTCAATGACTCCTCGCAGCACGTCGGGGAAAACACCAAATGTGACAAGTAGCAAGAAGAAAGGAAGAAAACAAACACCTAGACGAGGGTTGAGAAAATCTCCAAGAACCCCGCCCGTGTCGTCCAGGGACACAGAAAACAGGAGCTCAAGTAGAAAGGTAATCATCACCTACCAACCATTTAAGAAACAAAGTATGAACATTTTGTAATAAATTGTTTTAATTCTAGAAACTTGTATTTTCAGTTTGTCATTGAATATTCTTCATTTTTTGGATATAATTTTACACTTTGTAAATATTTTGTTAAAAAGAAAATATAATTTAGTAATGATTAAGGCTTATTGAATTTCTACTTTAGTGTAAAATATGGCTTATAATTTTTTTTTTTTATAATTATTTTGTTTTTATTTTGTTAAACAAGATTGTAGTTACAAGATATATATAATCATTGTAACAAAATAAATCATATAAAAAGTTTCCAGGCATTATGCTTCTCTACAGTAATATTCAGTTGCAGTAGGAAAAAGAAAACCTGCACTTTTCTGAAGTAAAAAAACCAATGTTTATAAAAAATAATTTCAGAAAAACAAACGTGAGAGTGTTGCGTACAGCATTGGGTTTTCTCCGGTGCAGAGTAAGAGCAGCAGACAACTGAAACGTCAGATTGCATTCATCCAGAAACAGCCCGAGGAGAAGAAGACGAAGGTTAGTAATCTCATCAAAATGTTTGAACAGAAAAACAACAAAACTCCACTCAAGTCGGTGAAAAAAATGGCTTCCAGCCTCATGAAGATGCTAACACCAAAGCGAAACAAAATACAACCTGTTAACTGTAGTCCTTTCCTTAATTTATAAAAAATGTGAATTTTATACACTTGTTAATTTTATTACATAGTTTACATAATGTTTATACCTTTTACATGATATATTTATGAATGTCTGTTTGTGAAACTTTTTGAATGAATGATGAATGTTTTTAATTTATGACTGTGTTTGATGTTTGTAGTTTAATGTATGTCATTATTTATTGTGTTCAGTTTCTTACTGCGGTACTGTTTCTTTACATTGTTTTCCATCTGAACAAATAAGATAATATAACCAAATGCTTTAATGACATCTTTATTAAAGAAATTCACCGAAACAAGCATTGTAAAAACAGTAGTCTTATTTTACTAAATTATGTTAAACTGAAAAATTGCATACTTATATTCCTCATTTTGATATATTTTTAGATAAATACTTAGTCTTTCTGTTTAATCATGCAATTTTGACAAAATACCAAATTCACTATTACATCAAAAATAAAAATTCAATTTAAATTTCTGTTTTAAGCATTACATTTTACATACAATACAAATATTATGGTGCTGTCATTTACTTACAGTAAATAAATAAATATACAAATAAATATAGTATTCCTGATATAAAAACTGTAAGTGTAATAGTGAAATATTTTCTCAAACTCAGCGATATGCCATGGTAGACAGAAAACCATTGATGTCTCTCTTCTCTTGTACTAAAGGTATCATGTAGACACATAATCTGTTGTCTTGTAGTGGTCTTTATATATAGTAATATATATGTAAAGGTATCTAGACTGCATATACTAGTAAGAAACACATTCAGCTATGTGATGTTGTACAGTAATATGTATATTAAAATATAACATATAGAGGATCATTTAAGTAAAAACTGTTACAGGTTTCAAAATGTATAACTACATATTTTTATATTTGTCATACAAACATACCTAATCACATTATGTATGTTTATTTGGAGATAGGCTTTAATATATTTCAAAATATAGTTTTTTGGTGCAGTGTTTGGCATTTGTATTACTTGTGCATCCCATGTGAAATGACCTATGTAAAATAGTGCAAGATTAGTCTGATTCATGCACAAGATAAATAAATAGTGATAAACTGATGATAAATAATTGAACTGCTCCTATCTGTGCTTGTGTTTGAAGTGAAAAGCTATCTCAAATTTTAATATAATTTAATATAATTTGTGTATAATAAGAATATTCAGGATTTCATTTTATTATTATTATTTTTTTTAGTATAAACATTTAATAAAAATGTAACTATTTGGTGCCTGTTTGGTGTTATCACAGTGTATGTTAGCTTATTAGTGACAAACTTGCTGTGTAGTTTCTCTCTATCACTTTTCTTACTTGTAGCAGCCTGTAAGACAAACACTCAGCTTTCGGTACGCAGCTTTCTCTATTTATTTATTATACTTCATCTTATACTGAGAAATGACTGGCACACTGCTCACTATAGTACTTTTATATTTCATCTAAAACTATATCTATACTAAGAAAACGCTAGCACCTTTTGCTTATTTTATTCATTACACCAGCAGTATTTTTATATTTCATCTAATATTATATCTATATTAAGAAAATATGACACATTGCTTATTTTATTTATTAAACCAGCAGCAATTTTACACTTCATCTAATATTATATTTATATTAAGAAAACACCAGCACTTGTTGCTTTCACAATCTTCAACACACCTTAAACATCTGCTGGAAACTCTTTTTTCGGTTTTTTATATGCATGTTTCTATTGTTCATGATAGAAAGTTAAGTAATGTTATGAGTTGCATGCTGTTCTGCACCATGGCTACTCTTCAAAACCTTTCTTGCACTCTATAATGAGAATTTGACATTCAGTACATAAAATAGGTGGGGAGTGGGTGTGTATTTTTTATTTGTATTGATTTTTAAGTATTATAAAAAAAAAAGATTAATAACAATAATTAAAAAAAAATAATTAACTGATGAAACTCAGATTAAGATCTTTTTATTTATAATCAATTTTATGTTGGTAACTTTATTAAAAGAATTTTTTGATTATTATTATTATAAAATATATCAGTGTTTAGTCTTTATAAAGTCATTTATAAAAATGAGATATGTAACTAATTTTTACAGTATTTATTTCTAATACCTGGTCTTTCTTTTCTGATTTCAGGTAGCTAGAGCTCCTCTCAGATTACGAAATCTTTTCCAGTCTGGGTTTTGATATGAATGTTTTAAATTAGAGTACATAACAAGTTTGTAATACTTTTATTTGGTACTATCCAGAATCTTTTTTCAGATGTTTCTAACACAGCAGTAGTAAGAATAAAAAAAAAAAAAAATCAAATTTCTGTTTAGATGCAAGTATTTAAGGTAATGGATTGCTGGTTAGTATTAGTAAGATTGGGGAGTGGTGTAAATACTCAGATGTTATTAAATATTTAACAGAAGTGAGTTATTCACTTAGTAACGTTTGTACATACTTTGATAATTTTTAACTTTTACAGTTACCTATCTGATTATGTAGCTTTATAATTTCATTAGTTTGTAGCCTGTACTTTATAGTGAATGCTGATCGTTATAAAAATGTCTCTCCCTTTTTATTTTTATTTTGAAGAGATTTTCAAAATACAAGTTGAATATTAATTCCTAACCAAATGTTTTGACTATAAAACTCAAAATACCTAGTATCTTATAAAAAAAATAATTCATATTTATATGTTACTTTAGAAGAAACAATTTTTTATGACATATTTTGTTTACAATAAGATAATTATTATGTTCCTGGTTATTATTTTTAAAAAAAGAATAAATAAAATATAATGAGAATGATGGTTGTGAAATAAGGTATTTTTATAACAAATACTTGGTTAGTGATTGTCATCAGCAAAAATGAACATTTAAAGAAAACTTACAATTGTGTCTCTTATCATCAAAAACTATAAAACCTAAGACTGTTCAGATATTTTTTTTACATAATTTAGCATACATTATATATATATATATATATCTTTTTGGGCACATTGTTTTCTTACATACATCACTCAACACAGTCACACACATACACACATGCACATGCACACACACATGCTACTGCAGAGAACAAAATATAGATGTATAATAAAAATTACTATTCTCCATTTTTATACACCATCATCCCCTTTTTGGTCCATACTTCTATACACAACAGCTTGAATACTATTAACTAATTTAACACAAACACAACTTAGTGAAGTAATTATTTTGTTTTGACCTTACACGTATGTTTATTTTTTAACAATGATTCATGGAAATATTTTTCATCAAACAGTATAGATTGGTTTCAAAATAATAAATTATTTTTGTAAATATTTATTGATTGATAAAACATTGTACAAAATTTGCAATGCTGAAAGAAATGTGAAAAATGTACATGCTTATTTATATGTAATAAACATCAACCCAAACAAATGACTTTTTTCTTTTATGAACTAGAATTCTGAGTTAGAAAACTTGGTGATAGGTTGAAAGTTTGCTCTACCAAAATACTTCTTCTAAGACAATTGTTTTTTTAATTTTTTTTTTTTTAATTTTTTTTTTTAATGTTTAAGTGTATTTACAAAAACAAACTTTCTTTTTTAAATAGAAAATTTTGGGAACACATACCTAATATATAAACATACATTTTTAATATTCAAGAATAATTTGCATTCATATTTGTTTACACACTACTGCCATATTGACATTCACTGAATTCACCCCATTTTACCAAAAATAAAAAATAATCTAAACAAATAAAAGGTGAGCAACAAAATTTCAAGAAAATGATACGATTTTAAAACAAAAAAAATAAAAGTAAAGTAAAGCTACTTTGAAATCAAAATAAATACCCAGCAGATAAGGTCAAATTTTTTCCCTTGAATTAAAGGTTTTAACTATATTAACACATTTTAATATTAATCCTTTGGTCTAGGGCCATTTTGAAATTAATACACAAGACCCACATGCTGTGTTATACATGGTCAGCAAGCCTCATTTCAAATAATTATCTCAAACTGCCATTTGGGACACACAGTGTATGCTTTTCTTGTCTGATTGAAAACTGGGACCATTCCACAGAGTTAATGGTTATTGATTATTATTTTCATACATTTTTAAGATGAACACAACTGCTATTGTTTTCACAATTAATTAAATAAATAATATAGAGTTGTGAAAATAAAAAAAACAAATGGTGTTGTTAACACAATTATTTAAATGTGAAGTTAATATACAGCTTTGTGAATATTAATATTTAAATAACAAAGTGTTGTGAAAATAATTTTATAAATAACACAAACTCTGTGATTGGCTTAAATTTTTAATGTACATTATTTTTGTCATCACTAATTTGCATAAATAAAACATACAACATGAAACTCTCTCACGTTCACAACATGATGTATTTACAGACACAATGAAACACACTTCCCAACCAGTCACATGTCACTCCAACCCTAAAACCCAGTTTATTCCTTGAACTACAACAATGATGACTGGTTGCCAGGCAACCAGATACCGAATCCAGTCTAGAAGATTTCCATACATCATGTTAGTTCTTTCCCAGCTGTCATATTTGTTAAGAAAAAAACAATGAAACATTTGTAAATTAGAAAATAGGGTTAGGTATAATATTTAAGTCAGTGAAGATCAAAAAGAATTGTTAACTTTTAAATAAGAAATGTTTTAAAATCTCAGAATGTTAAAACTACATAGAAGGAACTTTTTAACTGTCAGTGTTATTTGTTTTCAATTTTAACACATTAATAACATTAATAAATGTTTATACATTTTTTTCTAATCTATAAAAAAAGAAGTTAATAAAAATTACATTTTAAAACATTTTATATTTACAAAATTGTGTTTCAAGTCTGATTTTTCAACAGAAAGAGATATTTTTACATAATAATTATATGATTCAAGTTCTCAATAAAGTCAATAATTTCTATGTGTGCAGGTGTATAAATAACATTTAAAAAAAATTAAATGGTGTGAGTTTAAATACATAACTTCTTGAAGAACATGTAAACAAAATAAAACCACAAAAAGGATACGGACTTGGAAACATTCTTTTTAGATCTACTTTCTCCTTGCAGTATGGACATGTTTGTTTCTTACCCACAATGCACCATCCTCGTATGCAGAACTCGTGAAATCTTTACACTGAGTTAAGGCAATTAACACACAATAATCAATGAGTTTAGTCAAATAAAAAATACTAATGAAGACAATACTTTTGTATTAAACAATGAATGAATGAATACTGATGCAGAACAGAATGAAAATATGGTTTTGTGTAAACAGAAAATTAAATGATGAATATTGATAACAAACTTTTTTTAAGAGAAGTTATCACTTGATAAAAATGACGTGATGAAGGATACACATGATTACATGATAATTTACAAGTACTTTCTATTATAGCATCTTCGTTATTTAAAACTAAAATTTCATTGCCACACACTGCACATATATTAGGATCCAACTTCTTTGACGGCAAACCTGTTTTGGAATAATACTGTGAAAGAAAAACAAAAATTATTAATATCATTTCACATTAAAATAAAGAATAAAATCTTATTAATTTCTCATTCATTTACGTTACATTTCACAAACCAGTTTTCTCTGCATGTAATATGTCTATATAGTGCACAACATTTTTTTTATATTAAATCTATAAACCAAAATTTTTGTAAGACCTAATATAAAATAATTTCAACATTTCTTTAGTATTATTTTTTTTACTGGATCAACATTAAATGTAAAATAACAACTTTTAGTTGTATTTTACTATGCCGAATATGAAAAATTTACAAAATAGATTGAGTACATTTTAAATTTCAGTTTTACAAACCCCAATATGAGCTGCCATTGTGTCTGAACAGACTTCAGCAAAATCTCGTCCCACAACTCAAGTAAAGTCCATAAAACAGCACCAACAAGCCAAAGTCCATTGCAGTCTGTGGTTTAACCAGAAACAACATGCTGATGCCAAATATTGTGACCATGATGACGATGTAGCCAAGGATGCCAGCTGCGTAGCTTACTTTGAAAACCAGTAGAAACCACTTGTATACCAGTCTGAAACATCAAAACAAATATTATTTTATTGAAACTGCAGTGCATACTCCCAAATATCTGAAACATGGAAATCAATGAACAGTGTATATTTAATGTATAAACACACTCACATTCATACATAAGACATTTATAATTTCTGAGAAACATTTTTTTAAGAAATCATCACAAAACAGATGATTTAAAACTTTGAAAAGTATATAAAAATCAATTTTTCCCTTTTCACACAAAACAAATGCAAGCAAGAGTAATTAGGAAATAACTTTCAACATGTACAGAATGACTGACAAGATGACACACAGATATGGGTACATGTTCAAGGGTTTACTTTGAAACCCTAAAGAGGAAAATAAGCAGAATATTTGTAAAGTGCTGAAAACAGTAGATACCTGGGTGTACGTCCATACAGTGGTTTCCTGGAAGCTCTGAAGACAACGTATCCTGTGATTATGGAGAAAATTCCCCAAATAATAATAAATCTGATCCAGCCAAACCTCACACAGAAACCAACAGGAATCAACCACATACCCAGCAATGTAGCTCTCTGTCAAAAAAAAGAAAAGAAAGAAATTTAAACATAAAACATTTGTGTAATATAATAACAGTTGTTATATTTGATAACCCTTCAACAATGCATCTCTTGGTAAATAGAAAAAAAAAAAAATGGCTGAAATGTAATATTCAACAATTCAGCACTCAAACCTATTCAATTCATAACATTTTTATATATCATTTAAATCAAATTAATATATTCAACATTCCAGTATATTCACTAGTAACATATCTGTACATCAATAACTGTAACATATTCCCTGTATCAGCATGTTCTGTACATTATAAATATTTAATCAACAAACACAAGCAGTGCTTTACAAAGGGATTAGATCTGACACAAACCTGTTCAACTAATATCTTAACATGACAGTATACCAACACATTTACAGTCACAAAATCAATACAGTTCAAGACAGGTTTGAATGAATGAATATAATTATTATATGACATAAACACAGAGAAATCTCTTCATTCATTATTCAGAGGAAAAATTAAATGTTCTGACATGAACCAAACAAAATTACCTGATAGGATTTGAAATGTCGAAGTTTCCACTGAACTAGAACAATCTGTGCGACTACGAGTGTGGCGAGAAGAATGAGAGCCATTTCTGCATGCATCGTCTCGTGACCTTTGTGTTTTTCATGTAACCTCTGATGTTCTATCCTGTAAATACAAACTGATGAAGTAAAATACATACATTTGTAGAACAGAATATACTGTTGTATTTCTAAAAACACAGTAAAGTAAATATACTTTAATCACAGAATGCATAGTTGTGTGTATTTTTATATAGGTAGTAAATTAAATATACTTTTGGCACAGCACATATAATTATGTCATATGTGCATTTTTAAATATGCAGCAAATACATACATATACATACTTAGAATATGAAAAAAAGGTAATTTTCATAATATCATATGTATCTTTTAAAATATTAACTGAAATGAGAGTATTGTACTTTACAACATCAATATTATTTCATTTTAAATAAGAATAATTTTGTCATGGATGCATAGCTAAGTATCCAAATTTAATTAAATAATAGCAGTTAGTATTATTGAAATGTAGATAAATTTTATTTTCAAGATGTGTGCATACACTTAATATAAATACATATATTTTTGTGTAATACATACCTCCATCTTTCTTTTTCAGAAAGTTTTGACATATCTATTGTCTGAAAAACAAATAAAAAGAAAAAAGATTCAGGAAGAGACAAATATGTGTATTTGCACATTTGTAACTGACATTTCTTTTTTTTTTTTTTTTTTTTTTAGTAATTCTTTATTCCAGACTTAATGTAGAGTTTGCTTATTTACTGCATTAAGAATATATATATTTTTTATTTTCATTATTTTTTGTTGTTGTTGTTGGTTAATGCAATTTTTAAAAGATTTTTTGGGAAATACTATTTAATATTTATAAAAACTTAACTGGATCATTACTGCTTCTAGAACTGAAATATTTTACATTAAAGTGACACAAAATAGTTTCAACTTTGTCTTCAAGGCCTAAAGTAGAAAGTTAAAATAACTAAAGCAAATTAAAATTTGTAACTAAGATGTAAGTTTTATGTATTACATATATGACTATAATTTATATGTAACAAAACGTAACATTTATGTGTTATGTATGACACAGGATATCTATAAATAACCTCACACACAAAAAAACAAGGATTTACATCAGCAAACAATAATTCTAATTCTACCAAAACAGATACCTTTACCAAAGCCAGCAACACAAAACAGACAAGAACACCATAGTACATTTATTTAAACAATAAGTATACAAATTATTTCAATGCAGTTATGTTATAATAATAAAAAAATAATAAATAAATGAAAAAGCAACAATATTTGTCTGTATTAGCTCTGTAATATTTTACATTAATTGTTTTTTTTTTTTAAATTCATAAATCAATCTTAAGCTGTCAGTTACACAATATATATTTTTATAAATTTAAAACAGAATAATTACTTAACAAATAATCTGTAATATTATTGTACCTATTCTGTTAATTTAAAAACAGACACACAATAATAATAATAAATTTCATTGAAACATAAAAATAAAATAAAAATCTATATCTAAATTAATAAAAGACACATAATTTTTGTTTTCTATTTATAAGCCCAGCTTTCACTTATTAAATTGGGAATGCAACAGAAATTACAAAAACCAAGAGTAAGATAACACAGTTGCCTGCCCATAGTAAGTAAAATACCTCCAGAGAATAATGTTCTCTAGGGTAGCGTGGAAATCTTGACATGTCAGCAGGTAATGGTTAAGTACAGTTAAAATCTCACCTGCCAAACAAATAAAGTTTAAATTAAAGCGTAGGCAAATTACTAATTTGTATATTATTTATTTAAATATATATATATTTCGGTTACATAATTGGAATGATAATTTTTAGTTTACTTATGAATTTTATATTTAATTAATGCCACTGCTTTAATGAATA
Organism: Chrysomallon squamiferum; assembly: GCA_012295275.1. Lineage (NCBI taxonomy): Eukaryota > Metazoa > Mollusca > Gastropoda > Neomphalida > Peltospiridae > Chrysomallon > Chrysomallon squamiferum. The sequence goes on from CM022670.1 coordinate 6,132,765, forward strand.
AATAAATTTTATAAATTTATACGAATCATTTACTAATTATAATTACTGGCCGATATGTTTAAAATAAATAAATAAATAATTAATTAAATAAATAATATATATATTTTTTTATTATATTAGACTTTTCAGGGCAGAAAATATGATACAAAAAAAAAAAAAAAAAAACAAGATTGTAAAGAAAAGATACAGACGTATTATTTTTAATTTATGCCAGATAACGTCCTACTATTTCAATGAATTACAAGTAATAATCGATAATATATAAACGACGATTTCACATCTGATTATGGTACAGGTTATTTTTTCTGACAGACTTTGCTACCAATACCAAATTGATTATTAACAAATTCACAGAAATGGTCTATAATATCGTCACAAAGATAAGCAAATAAAATCAAGTTAATTTATAAAATATACGTACCATGTTACTGTGATGAATCGTGTCACCTTTGACGTGTGCCTCCATCTTTTTTTTTATTCACCAGTTATCAAATTATCTCCCCTGACAGAATTTGTTACTGCGTCACTCCTCGCTGTTTCGATGTTCACGAAATAATTTTATTATCGTCCTGTTGAAATACCAGTAAGATATATCTATATGCAACTATAAGACATTTATGACAAAAAGAAACACTACATATATCTCTAAATCCAGCACTGAAAAATAATAACCAAAATACTGAGAAAGATAATCAGCACACAAGGAAACTCATCTTGGGCCGAGATAATCAATTTCACTGTGAATAAATTTTATGTTTGTGTTCATACTACCATTAATCCTATATTCTGTATAGTGATTTTATTATTTATTTATTTATGTTTATATATTTTTTCTCCTATCGAGAGAAAACGTTTACTTGGACTGTGTATAAGGAAATGAACGCATGTTAAATGATGTTTCAGGACCCATACATTAATAGTAACAGTTATTTGATACTTATGTTTTAATATATAATGATTTAAGAGAGGAATCCCGTTGCCATTACCCAGCGGTGGTCTGCCTTTACCTGTTAACAGGAATAAACCGTTTACATGTATTTTCCACTGTTCTGATAAATAATGATAGAGCACTGGCTGTCACAGGATACAGTGTAGTGAGGAGGTTTGACCCTGGTTCCTGTCACACTTCAGTCGGAATTTGTGTATAAGGGAAAGGTGAATTACACAAATAAAATAAACTAAAGTAAAGTCCATCTGCATTTGCCAACTCATTTTATTTTTATTTTATTATTATTTCAAAATTTTATTCGTATATTTTTATTACTTTATTATTTTTTATTAATATTATTATTATACATACATGTGTTTGTGTGTGTATGTATGTGTGTGGGTGTATGTGTATATATAAATATTTATTATTAGTAGTAGTAGTAGTAGTATTTATTATTATTAGTAGTATTTTTGTTTTATATTAACAATTGTTTATCAACAACTGAAACAAAAAGACCTTTTATAATAATAATAATTTAAAAAAAAGAAGAAGAAAAAGCAACAACCCACAAACAAAACAAATAATAATGAAATGTTTTTATTATTTATTTTAATTAAATACTGACAAATATACAAAATACTGAAATATTTGAAAGAAAAATTCATGGATATATATGAGCAATACATTTGGGGCAAGCTTGCATTTACTACAGAATAATAATAATAATTAAAAAAAAAAACGTCGCTGCTCTGTGTCAATGATGCTGTAATGGCAGCTAAAAAACATAATATCGTCTTCTGTATCAAAAAATAAATAAAATAAGCATGACGGCAGATATACATGAAATAAACATTTCATGATTGCACTGGATAAAACCAGTTGGTGTAATAATAATCATAATAACAATAATAATGAAAACATTAACAGTAACAATAATAAAACGATGATGATGATGATGATGATGATGTTGATGATGACGATAATAATAATAATAATAATAATAATAATAATAACTGTTATAACGGTAGGCCTAATGGAATGGGAGGTTCATATTTCAATGTATTGTCGTGGAATGTGTATTATGTAATATTTAATTATATTGTAACTGTCAGTAAAATTCTCTAGGCTACTTTTAGACGTCTACATTCCATTGTAATGTTTCTTCTTTTTCTTCCTTATTGACATAAAATCCAGAGAACGAGGCAGTGAAAAACGTTTTTAAATAAACGTATTTTTGAAAGCAAGCATAATGTGATTTGTAGAATAAATTTAAAAAAAAATAAAAATAAAAATTAAATAAACTGTCCGGTTTTAAACAAAAACTATTTTAGAGTTTTCCGGGATCAGTTAACAGAATGATGCTCAAATGCACGTTTTTTCGTTTCTTATTTTCCTATGTCATGCTCTTTGGGATTAAACCGTTACTGCATAGAACGAACAACGAACAGAAGAAATAATGTTTCTAGACTCAGTGTAGTTTATTCTAACTGTATACAAACTAACATTATAACAAATTACATTTGCAAGTTCCCTTGCAGTTCATTGTAAGCATATAAGATTTATATAACAATACTGCATCTCACAGAGCCATAATAACAGATTTCATGTAAGCTGCGGAAACAAGCGACGCATACGGCTGCCATTCTTTCTTCCTGCCGTCTTCGTAGTCACACGTGCCTCGAATGACGAGAAAACTTTCATTACGATTTCCCTCCAGCGAGTCTATGACAGCCTCGTAGTCGTGGTCAAAACACTTGATTCCGTTCATCTGCGAGAAATCGAACTTGAGTTCCTGGTTCTTGGAGACGATTCTGCCTGAAGCTACAGCACCACATGCAACTCGCACTCTTCCTTCAACGTAGTTCCTCGCGTCCAAACCTTTCGGTCGAGGATGTTCAATCTGGACCAGGGTTCCGTCCGGCTTTGAGTAAAACAGTTTGTCTGTCCAGATCTTTGGTCTGTGGAACTTGGACTCCTGTCCTTTGAGAACGATTTCTCCTTCTTCGATGTACTTTTCCCATGGCGTCGTCCCCATGGGAGATGTCGTTGGGTTGGCGTCTCGAAGTTTTTTGACAACCTTCTGAAGTGTGTCATCTCTGGAATCCCAGGCTCGTGTCACGTAGCTGTAGCCCAGGCTGTTGGGGATTTTTTCAACCTTGGAACAGAAGATATACATGCCACAGTTCTGATCGTCGGGCATGGAAACGACAACGTCACCAAGACGAATGTGTTTGTTGTAGTCGGAGAAGTGTGGAACAGCACCACCAACACCAACAACGAAAACATGCTCGACTTTGTTAAATGTTCCTGTGAAACAAAAGGAAAATATTTGTTAGCAGTTATACGAAATGATGTCTTTTTAGATGTGTATAGGTATGTGTAGGTGTGCATGTGTGTGTGTGTGGTTGTCAATAGTTTTAACAGAGAGATATACACAGTATATTCCGGTATCTCTGTATCAACATCAGGTCGATTTGCTCCTAACATAAATGTTATTTTATTTATTTATTTTATACATTTTTTTTTTTAATGTCCTTTATATAGTACATAAGTGTCCCTATGCAAAGTAATTTATACCTCGTCTGACAAGTAAATTGGTCTAAATCAAGTTGCATTACAACTTTGCAAAGTGTTTTAATTTTTTTTTTTTTTTCTTTCTTTTTGCCCACCCCTTTTCGTCTCTGGTTTCAATGCTATGCCCTCTTTCCGGTGATAATTGTCATGTCAGCAGTGCTAAAAATAACTATAAATCTTATTACCTTTCTTTTTACCAGCTCGATCGTTTATTATGACGTCACTAAATTACCCACTAATAAACAATTGTCACACTATTGTTCACTACATAAGGAGTGGGGCAACAGTGTCTTTATACAGAATAGGTTTGGTGTTTTCAAGAAAAGATTTTAACTAAAGTTTCTTTTAATTTTACTATTTTTTCTTTCTTTCACATTTCTAGCTCAATATATATATTTTATATATAAATCCAAATTTCATATAGCTTTTTACTTCAACTAACCAAACTATATTTCCATGAACCTAAACCGTTTAAAATTAATTATGTTTTTGATGGTTTTGAAGTATTAATTCTGTTTATGGAGGATTTGCTAAAACATTAAAACTATTATATATTACATTTTTTAATTTTTAATGATTTTTATTTGTTTTATTGTTTTAGTTTGTTTTTGTTATTTGTTCGTTTTGTTTGTTTGTTTGTTTGTTTATTTATTTATTTATTTATTTATTTATTTATTTATTTATTTATTTATTTATTTATTTATTTATTTATTTATTTTGTTTGTTTTTTGAATTATTTTTTATATTTATACCTAATAATCTTGTCACTGTGTTCTCAGCTGCGATTTCACCCGCCTCGCCACTCTGTAGTCGCGACAGTTTTGTCGAAACGACGTTGTACTTGCCGATGTGGCCAACGGTATAAACCTGCGACTCCCCTAGTGAAAAACAAAGAAAATTAACAAGATGAGGATACAATTGTTTGCTAAATACATACAGTTTAAATGGAGATTAATTATATTAACTGTAGAATATTTTTTATTTTAAAAAAGTAATAATAAATAAACTATAAACAACAATATCAGAAATTTCAAAAGAAGTGAAAAAGATAAAACATATGTAATAATAATAATAAGAAGAAAAATAACAAAATAACAATAATTACAATAATAATAATAAGATGATGATGATGAACTACAACAACAACAACAGTAACAGTAACAGTAACAGTAACAGTAACAGTAACAATAACAATAACAATAACAATAACAATAATAAATAGTAATAATAATAATAATAATAATAATAATAATAATAATAATAATAATAAGAAGAAGAAGAAGAAGAAGAAGAAGAAAAAGAAGAAGAAGACGACGAAGGACAAAGAACAAAAACAGCTATAATAATAAAATGAAGAGAAAAAAAAAAAAATCCAGGCAGTTATTTATATCCCCCCGTCCCTGCCCAAAAAATTGTTTACACAACAAACCGTCTGGTTTCAGTTACAGTGAGAGAAGAATGAGGAGTGTCTGCTTATAACCTGATAACAAACAAGTCAAATTTTACCTGGAGGCGGTTTATTGAAATTTTTTTATTACCTATACTGACAGTTCATATCTCCTCAGGTAAAGTAGTTAGCGGAGGCGGTATGAAATTTTAATTATTATAAACAGGTTTCATTTTAGTTTACAAATCAGTATGATTATATATTATTTATGTAAAATAATTAAATATGATCTATTTTAATACTGAATTTAAATTTTTTTTTTTATAAATTTAATGCTTTTTTTAGATTTATTACCATTATTATTTATCATCATCATCATCATTATTATATTATGTTTAACTACCGTCAACATTATTATTATCATCATCATCATCGTTATTATTTTCATTTTTAAAGTTAATATTAATATTATCTGCTTGACGTATATTGCTACATTTGTCTAAAGATATATGTCATAAACAGAACAGTGGAGGTTACTATGACAACACAATATGTATGCTGAAATAGAAATGAATAAACAACTACACCATACACTAAATAACACCGCTGACAACGACAACTACTACGTGACCACCTTTTAAACAAATAAATAAAACAGCTCTATATAGCAGTCTAAAATTCACAAGACTACTAACAACACACAGACATGCTTACCAATGGATCCTCCTAAACAGCCGCGTTAAATATAAAGTTAAAATTTGACTTTCTGCTAAAAGACAGGCTGACAAGGTGAATGGTCTTGTTAAAGAGACACGACAATAAATCATAACAGCAGCATTAGTCGCGAATAATTGTGTTAGGCGTCGGCTGATAATAATAATAATAATAATAATAATAATAATAATAGTAGTAGTAGTAACAGTAATTGTAGTAGTTGTAGTATTAGTAGCGGTAGTAGTAGTAGTAATAATAATAATAATAATAATAATAATAATAGTAACAGTAATTGTAGTAGTTTTAGTAGTAGTAGTAGTAGTAGTAGTAGCGGTAGTAGCAGTAGTAGTAATAATAACAATAATAGTAATAGTAGTAGTAGTAATAATAATAATAATAATAATAATAATAATAATAATAATAATAATGATAATAATAATAATAATAATAATTTAATATAATAAATATAAACATCACCCACAACCAACGAGTCATTCCGATTCACAAGATGATGATTTAAAATAAATGTGTAACGACATTTCAACATGATTAAATATGTTTGTAGAATATTCATATTTGGTGAAACGACAGAGGAATTAACCTGCCGTCTCTACATGCGTTACTCATATATTAGCAATAAACAGAATCGTTTATATATCCTGTAGATAAAATAATGAGTGTGTGTGTGTGTGTGTGTGTGTGTGTGTGTGTGTGTGTTATAGTCTTATGTACAGCAACTCGACAGAACGGAAAACATACTAGTGATCACGTGACCTATCAGTTTCAGGCGTACACTGTGACCATTGAACAAAACCGAAATATAAATAATACATGTAAATCGTACATCATCATTATGTCGACATTCTGTAACGTGAAACAAAACACAGAGGAATGAAAACAATAACCTTTGACCTACAAGCCTAGATTATAGATAAACGTGAGCCCTAAACGTATACACATACTTGAGAACGTGCTACCATGCATAAAGCGTTATATTTCTAAAAAAAAAAAAAAAAAAAACACGTTTCCTTGAGCAGTTGTTACTCAATTACCATGAGACAATCGTCCGCTCCTTACAACAACACGTTTACCTGACTAAACGCCGAGTTTGAGCTGAATCAACACATTATTTAACAAATAAACTGAATGAAATAAGCTCGTGCAACAGAGACATTAAGTTGTAAATACCTTGTTTAGAGTTACTGTAAACAATGCTGAATAACCGCTCATCTTGAAACTGAAACCGTTTCACAAATGGGCCATGATTATGTTGGGTATATTTTTCACGTTACAAATTTTATTATTTAAGTTTACCACCAACAGCTTTGTACACGTAGCTCAGTTATTCGTGAATTTAAAAGTCGTTTTACGAATACACCCCCCAAACCATGTATCAGGCAAGGTTGGGATCGGAGGTGATCCGGATTTGTGGATGAAGGCCTTATATTAAACCTAAACGAAAAGTAAAGAACTGCACACACGCATGCACACACACACGCATGCACATAACAAACACACACACACACGCACATATTTGCATGCATAATATATCACGAGTTTTGATAAACCAGTCTTATGTTGCTCACTGATGATGCGACACATGAAATGTGATGTTAACAATTGTAACTATATTCAGCACACTTTCTACCTTATCCAGGCTCTCTGAAGCTAAACAGCACAGGTAAGGCGGTTACAAACAGTGTGATTTAATGTCACAACAACCGACTGAATACGTGTCAAAATGCTCATGTCAGACTGCCGCCCGTTGAGTTTAAAATTGAATTATATCACACATCTGTGTCATTTTAAACCTGTTATCTTCATAAAGAAGTAAAAACATGAAAAAAAAAAAAAAAAAAAAAAAAAAAAAACAACAATCTTATATATGCAATAATAAAGAAATAAATAAATTCAGGTAATCTTTGCAGCAAATGACTGAAAGAATGAATATTTCATGATATATATTAATATTAGATAATTAAACACACAGACTATAGTATAACGAGAAAGGAAATTTGCTGCTGTGACGTCATATTGAATGTCTGTATCGTCAGCAGGTCCGAATCTGTTATACACACCTACATACAAACAGCAAAAAACTGTCTTTTATAACCCAGTCGTGAAGCGGAATATAAATATGAAAAAGGGGACTGATAGTGGAACTAGCCACACTTCAGACCAACTGCCTACCACTGCGGTAGAGGCCAGAACGGGCAAAATATTTTATTTTTAAATGAGGCTGAGTCAATAAACGCGTGAAATATTTAATATTTTAAATGAGGTTGAGTCAAAAAACTCGTGAAATATTTAATATTTTAAATGAGGTTCAGACCAGAACGGGTAAAATATCTAATTTTAGAAATTATCACCTTCTGTTTTGAACTTGATGTACGTCTTCTTGTCTTCGATCATGGCGTCCACGGCGAGTTTCTCACAAAACAAACCAGTGATGACAGCAATGGTCGGCTGCTCCTTCCCCGTCAGAGTGGGCAGTTCTTTAACCACGAGCACTTCTGAAATTTCAAAAATAATAATTGTAATAGTAATGACAATGATGTCGATGATAATGATGTTGTGACGATGATGATTTTAATAATAAGAAGAATGATGATGATGATGATAATATAAGAACATAATATACTTATTAATTAAGTTCATCTAATAACAGACCGTATAACTATAAATACTGCTACTGAAAAAAGAATATGTATATCTTAATTACAATTATTCGTATCAACATATGTACATAGACATAAATGAAACATACAGTTATAAAACCAGTAATGAATGAATGAATGTATGTATGTATGTATGTATGTATGTATGTATGTATGTATGTATGTATGTATAGACATATGAATGATAATACACACACACAGAGGCATACACGTACGTAAATATTAAACTTTCGAAGGCTGTTATCATTAAACACTTAGTGGTTGTTGTTTTGTCTGTGTGTGTGTGTGTGTGTGTGTGTGTGTGTATGTATAGGTGTGTGTTTTGTTGTGTTATTTTATTAATTACAATTTTCAAAACATTTCAGTTGTATCAATACGTTACCTACCATGTTTTGCTTGATGTCCGGCGGTTTGCATTCGAATCCACAAACCTTTCTCAATCTCCTGAATGAGTTTTCTTTTTTCCAGTTCCTTCAACATGACAATTCCTTGTATCGTGTCTGACTGCTTCACCTTGCTTTTCCTGCCATCAACAAAACTTTCACTGTTTATTGTTTATTTCGGATGTATCATATCAAAATTGATGACGAGAAAAATCAGAGCACGAGAGACAGAGAGACTGGCAGATAGAAATATATATATCCAGATAGATACAGAGTTAGACAGATAGACAGAAAGAGACAGACACAGACAGAGAGACAAAGAGACAGACAGATAGACAGATAAATATCAGCTCATTAGATCATTTTATCTTGAAAAAAAAACAAAAAAACATTTTAAAGTTTTAATATAACAACGAATAAAACGTAAGTTATAAAAAAGGAAATAAATCAGTTATATTAACCGTACTTTGTGTAAAAAAACAACAACAAAACAACTAATATGTTAGGACTGACTGACTGCTGTTTGTGACATAATCGATAACCAGTATTTGCGGCAATGAGGGACACCTGTTGTAGTATATTTTATTCCGTTTCTCTTATCAGTGGTTAAATCATTGATTTCAGATAGCAGTTGTTTAGTAGTTAGCATGCCTGTCAGACAGGTATTTTCTTAATTCAAGCAAAGGCCCTGGTGTTTTTTTTTTAGAGATTATTGACAGAATTTTCTGGTTTATTAATATTTTTATGGTGATGAACACAAACTAACAATTACTCACGTCATCTGATATTACCTTGAACAAAAACCAGCTCACAAACATGGACTATGTGAGTCATGTCATACTACCTTGAAAAAAGAACTCACCAGAACTCACGTCAACTGATATTATCTTGAATAAGCAACTCAGAAACTTGGTTATATGTCTAACACTGGATAACCTAGAATAGACAGCTTGCAAAAGGACAATTCTGATAAAAGACAGTTTGCTAAACACCAAGATAAAAGCTAACTCACTTGAAGATATTGTCGACGTCCACTGGGTTAGGGTAGGCATCTTCCAACGTCTGCAGCATCCGCTGTTTCTTGGCCAACCACAACAACGATTCTCTAATCTTGTTTCTTCTGGCTTTCTTCTCCAGATCTTTCTCTTCTAAAAAAAAAAAAAAAACCGAACAATACATCTTTTAATACAGTAAACTAGAGTTCTTCATACTATTTCGTAACTGCTCTTTAAAAAGACGCAAAAATGAATCTTGCTGAATTTTGTCATCAGTTATTTAACGTTTGAAAATATTGTTTTGTCTAAGGGTCAGTCAAGTATTATTACTTTACTATTTTTTTAATTTTTTTTTTTTTTTACATTTATGTGTAAGATGTGATGCCAAGCAAGAACAGAAAATAGCAGCATCCATGAATATATATATATTTTTATTGTCTTGTTTTCTTTTAACTACCTCTTGAAATAAACAAAACACAAAAAAGGTATTTAGGCGTTGGTTCAGACTACATACAAACATGTTTAATCTATTATTGAATAGCAGAGAGTACATCTATACATTATCATTACATAACAGGCATCGTAGTAAGTAAACTGCATGTCTGAAAATCAGAAATTGTTATTTAAAACTCGAAACCAGATATATTTCATTGCTATGATGTCATTATGGGTCAGTCGTCCGTTCTTTTACTTTTTATTTTTAAAGCTATGTCATGATAAGTAAATAATTAGGTTAATTTATCTCTAAAATTACACAAAGAGATGTTATTGACATAATGGTTAACAAAGAATAATAAGACTTAAACGATTCCACTCATATAAAATGTTCAGACGCTGAAACTCAAACGGTGTCATTTTGACCGCGTTAATAATACATGTTTTAACACGGTTCATATATCATTCTGAAATAATTTCATTACATACACATTAATTTTTTTTTTTTTAAATTCCTTAATTAAAAAAAAACATTGAAAACATTCTTAGATTTATTTAATTTCTTTTCCCTTAAAGAAAAATGATTAATTTCACAAGTTACATCATAACGTAGTTGGTTATGCAAAAATTCTTTACATTCTTTACAATAGTTCATGTCAAACTATTTTAAATAGTTAAAAAATTAATTAAAATTACAGTAATACAAAAAGCCACAGTGTCATGGCACCAGCTAATAATTTTCAACAATAATCCATTTAATTAATAAATGCATAATAATAATAATAATAATAATAATAATAATAATAATAATAATAATTTTAACAGTGACAGTTTTATTAAAGCTTAAAGTCTTAGATTAAGGGGAGAATGTCAGACTGACATTTATATTTAAATTACAAAATAAGCTCGCTTTATTAATGTACAAGTCTGAATTTTTATCTGTCGCTAGTATTAAGTCCTGTGCATTAAAAATGATACACAATCGTGGAGGATGGTAATGAAACAGAGATAATATCAAGAGAATATTCTCTGAAGCGTAACCACGTGTGAAATGTCTTTGAAAATAATAACAATATAGAAAACGTAACCTATATATTGTGTATGCAGTACAGTGTGTCTATTCAGTGATAATGTGCAGTTGGCTGAAACTAGCACAACGGTTACTGACGACCATGCAGTACTTTAGTTTACAAATAGTACTTCATAAATAAAACGCCTAGTTCACTGCTACAGTAAACATTAACAGAATACATTTAATATCGAATATAGTGTACATAACAATCAAAGGAATTCTTCTTTCTAAAGTAACTTGTAACATAGAAACATATATTCGTAATTTACAAATGTACAGTCAGCAAAATGCAACTACAGGAACCAGCATAACTGCAACACTCACAGACAAACGTAGTACACACACGTACGATTTACTCACATCTGTATATTTACTTATTTACTTGCAAGACTAACATTTATCGTTAATACGACATTTCACTGAATTTTATTTATTTATTCTTAAGCATCGTATTAGGGAAACAAATACAACCCTCTTATAATAAATTAATTTCTTATTTCTCTAAAATAAAACAGTCACATACAATTATTATTACGTTTAGGCAGACATCGCGTGTTTAATCATTATGAAGTGATTTATAAAACAGAAACAGCTGTGCAGTTCAAAACTGGGTTTTTAATGGTACTCAGTGAATGGCGCTGGCTTCTGTAGCAAAATCAATTCGACTAATTAATCATGTAATTTCGTACATTCTTTCTTCTCTATCAGAAGATGCACACACACACACTCGTGATGCTGATGGATAAATAGCTCTGGCTTGCGATTTTCCTTTCCTGTTATTTAAAATTTAATGTGTTTTTACAGCTAGTAATCGTTAATATTAAAATAAGCTGATATATTATTTAACAAATATTCATTTTTGTTTTTCTTCATATAAATATGCAGTGTCTGTGTTATAATAATGAACAGGCATTATTTTAAAAACGCTTTCAGTAAGGCTTTTAATCAGCATTTTTATCTGGTATTTTAATTAGCATGGGTTTTCTTAAACAAGCTGTTTCATGCAATATGCAAATATAGAACAGCGTCATTAGTTCACATCAATGACGAAAGTACAATAGCGACAACAACACATTTATGCAAGTACCTGATTGATCTGGAAATTCGTCTGTAAACAAACAATAAGATTAATAATTTTATATAATACTAGCTTGTTTCAAAGAAAACAATACAGCGTTTAGTTACAGCGATTATCTTTCAGCCATGGGAAATGGATAAAATTAGTAATACAAAATTTCATAATAATGATCTGTAGCCAACTACAGTTCTAATATATATATTTTTCCTTTGCATATATATATTCAGACATAATTTTAATATCTATATCTATATATCTATAGAATTATATCTATATCTATACATCTTTATAACTACACCTATATATCTATTTAATTATATCTACATCTATATATCTTTATCTATAACTATAGTTATATCTACATCTACACCTACACCTACACCTACACCTGCATATATTTGTTATGAGGTACGGGTGTTCGTGGAGTATTTTGTTATGATATATATTATGATAACGGTAAATGGCTGGTAAAACGTTACTGATACAAACAGCCCGACCTACTTCTTTGGACTTGGGTTTTTTCTAGATTGCTCACACACACACACACACACACACACACACACACACACACACACACACACACACACACACGCACACATTTATATATGTATATATCTATAAATATACACAACACTCACCTAGGATCTCAGCAAACTCCCAGTGACCCTTGGACATTCTTCCCGTGGAGACAGCCAGTGAGTTGACATTGAACTGTTTGTCTGCAGGAACTGTCCAGTCGAGAAACGTGTTCACACCGTATTTGGCGCCCCTACCCACTTGTATTCTCTGTTTCTTCCAGCTGATCCAGAAATAACGAAACTGTTTCTCACTGAGAATGTTTATCGTTTTGGCTTCAGCCAGGACCTTTCCCAGCGAGCCTTCTCTCAGCACCGACTTCGTGTTGCCTTCAGCACCGATGACAATTTCGTGTGTTTTCCGTTGCACGTCGCTGTAGACGGCTGACAGAGCGACGTGGGCCTCTCCGGCAGCCTTGATTTTAAAGGTGAGAAAAGACTTCTTGTTCACGGGTACTTCTGGTACGAACTGATACGTGTAGGCAGCCGGTGTGTAGACTGATGTGAAACTCACTGCAACGAAAATTAATATATATATATATACATGATAGATGATGATGATAATGATGATGACGGTGATAAGAAAAAAAGAAGAAAAACGTAACACTGGAGGAACAGAAGACTGAATATATTAAAATGGAGAAAAAGAAGGATAAATGTAATACGACTGATCGATGATGATGGTGTTAATGCCTATGACAATGAGGTCAGTAAAAAGTTTAGAACTTCTCAGAACTGATTCAGATTTACATATAACTGGTTTTGTGATTATGAAATATTGCTCATTTCTGAAAGAACAAACAAATACACAAAATAAATAAATAAAGATATTCTTACTGATTGGTGGAAGTTCGTCATCAGGGGAGGTTCCACTGTTGGGCTGTACCTCTAACTCCACCCTCTGTATCAGTCTGTATTTCTGTAGCAGTACAAGAGCACGCTTAATAAAACCAATGTAATCTGAAATTAAATCATACGTAAGTGAAAAACTACAAAATTTACAAGAAGCAAAGGAAAAAATTATCTGCCAAAAAAGGATAAAGACTGACACCCCCAAACAACAGCAAACAAATATAAATCCCGTATAAATGTGTCAAACGATATATATATATATAAATTCATATCTAAATAATTTTAAAAGATCTGTAGTGGAGCACTGTTTGGATAGGGATATAAACCATTTGGGAAACAGAAAGGACTGATGCTTCAGTTTAAAAAAAAAAAAAAAAATACACACAAAAAATAATATTCTAACTTTTCGGCAGAGTTGTCGGATTGAAAAGTTCCTGGAAGTATTCTGTGGACAAGTTCTTCTTTTTCATGCCGTCAACCGAATTCCGAAACCAAAACCTCAAACACCAAGTATCCTGGAATGGGAAAAAACGACATAAACCTCAACCTGACACCACTAGACAAACAAGAATCCATATTATAAATATTAATATGAGCAAATATGTGTATAAAAAAAAAGAAAATAATAAAAAAAAGTATTAATTATTAAATCATAAAAGTCTTTAGATAACAGACCAGTGATTGGTGGAGCGCTCGCTCGACACGTAATAAGCGATATGCTGTATTTTTCCTATTCTAACAAGTATCGTGTCAATTCCAATCGATAGTACATGCATTTAAAATATACTTTGCAGGTAACGACAAAGAAGTTTCACACTGTGCTGTCGTTAAATAAAACGTAAAGGTGTGTTATATACTACCTGTATTGAACGGTCTCTCTCTCTGTCAGCAATGTAGGCGAGAAATTCAATTCGTGTATCTTCTTGTTGAACACTGTCAAAATCTGTCCACGTAAAAACAGTAATAATAATAATAACAACAATAACAACAATAACAACAACAACAATAATAATAATAATAATAAGAAGAAGAAGAAGAAGAAAAGACAAAGAAGAAGTTGTTGTATTGTAATAACTGTTACAGTTGTAGTTATAGTATAGTAACATATAGTAGTAGTAGTAGTAGAGTACTAATAATGGTAGTAATAATAGTAGTAAAAGCAGTAGCAATATAGTTGTAGTAATAGTATCTTAGAGTAGTAATTCGGGTGCTGTTGTTGTAGAGAATTAGCAAGAAACTGAAAGACATAACAATCTTATATTTAAATATTTCATTTAGGTAATGTACGTATAACCTGAAACGTGAACCACACACATACACACGCACACTTACGTACACGTACATACATATACACACACTCACATACACACATATACACACCGGCATAAATGCAAGTTGGTTTGTATTATGGTAAAAGCTAAGATTATAGTTACGCGGAAAGCGGGAACGGATGCGGTATGCACAAAATAGCGTTCGTGGGTTCGTGACATAATCAGGAAAACGATGTAACAAGGAGCATATTATCATTTAGGCATTTCTGTTCTGGTAAGCGAAATTCTGCTAACTTGTTTATAAAACACCCATCTCTGACGTCAAATTTTTAAATCCCTCTCTTCCGATTTATACTTAGTTTTTCGCACATCCAGACGTATCCATGTGGAATCACTATGGTGTCGCTACATATATAATTTCCTTTTTTTTCCGGATAATGCATAATGCATGCCTCTTCCGCTTACCGCGTTAATAAAATCTTGGCTCAATTCTTTTCACTTGAGCATGACAGTCTTTAGATTGTCAGGTTCAATTACCCAACGACAGAAATCTGTTTTTTTCAAAACAGAAAGCTTAGTGAAAGAAATTACACAGTGTATTTAACACTGTTTATCATAACAAATCAATTAATGTATCGACTGACATTTCTAATAAGGAGGACGCTGTCATTCTGATGATTATAACTTTAAACGTGAAATGAGTTTCATTAAAGAGAGAGAGAGATCGAGAACAATATCTGTCGGCGAAAGAATGAAATATCGACCAAAAAAAAAAAAAAATCCAACAAAACAACAAAAATTTATATAAAATAAAATAAAATAAAGAAATAAAGAAATAAAGAAAACAACAAAAAAAACCCTTTGCTCATGAATATTATGTATCTACTTAATATATTCTGAAACTAATGTCTATAATCAGGCATCATTTTTTTTTTAGGGAAAATATCGGTTCAGTATTCTCAGAATAAAATAAGTTCGAAGCTTTGAGAGTAAAAAAATAAAGAGATAGCGAAACGAATAGAAATTACAAATACAGCAGCAATTACACTGCACAGTTTTGCTCTGATCTGGCTGGAAGCTAGCGGAGCGGGAATGTCGAGTGATTTGCCGGGAGGAATCCTTTGATCGTGTTTAATAACGAGGCTCGGAGAGAACTCGAGGACGCTGCAAATCAATAAACGTTGATTAACAAGATGGATATTCTTTACAACAAACCCAGCTTGGGTCCGCCGAGATGGACAGTGTCGTAAACTGCGGGCTTCTTCTTGCTCTGCACTCTTTTAGTGCGTTTGTACTTAATCGCAGAAGAGAAGAGGTCGCTTTAACTCTAGTCGATGAAACATAACAAACGGTTTATTAAAAATTTGAAATGAAATATTTTTTCTTTGGAACTGTTCATTGAGATACATTCAAAGACTAGATAAACAAAGAAAAGTATATTTACTGCTAGCGCTGCTCTACTCCTCAACTTTTATTACAACAACAACAACAACAATTACTACTACTACTACTACTACTACTACTACTACTACTACTACTACTACTATTACTACTACTGCTACTACTACTACTTCTATTGCTACTACTATTACTACTATTAAAAATAATGTAAATTAGTATTACGGCTTATGAACTTAAAACTGTTTTTCCTTTTTTTTTATTTTCGGATTTATTATTATTTATGTGTTTGTTGAGGTGGTTGAATCATCATATATGCTTTTGATATAATGTGGGTTAGGTTTTGATAAGTAAAATAAATCTGTTACGGATTTTAAAAATCAAAACTAAAAGTGAACAATTAAAAAAGAAGAAATAAAAGAGACATTCAAAATCCCAGAGCTTAATAATTTATGACTTATTCTAACACAGGTAAAGTAATAAAAGTTTTCTCCGCAAGCCAAATTGAAGCCAGTGGGCTCAGTCAGATTTACAATTGTAATTTTTGCTTTTAGGCAAACTCCCATTATATATATATATATATACACACACACACACACACACACACACACACACACACACACACACATAACAACTTACTTTCCGCCATTTTATTGATAAGAATTCCTTTGTAGGGTCCCCCTGCCACGTGGTGCACGTGACTGTAATTTATGTCCGACTTTTTCTTTCTGTCCAGTCGGACCATGGCGTGTCCGTTCTTCTTCATCGACGTCATCACAATTTCTGTAAAATACAAACATAGTCTTAGACCCTTTCTACTCCAACAAACATTTGTTTGCAAACAATGTGTCTGAAGGCAGTCATTTCACTCTTCAAAACTGCTGTTGTGCTGTCATCGCATACGTAGGGATGCGATAGTTACATATTTATTTCTTATATCTATAAAAGAAAATTTAAAGCAAATAGACCAGCATTGTACGCGTTGACGTCACAACTATAGGAAAATGGCGGCGCACAGATAATTTTTAAACTGTACTCTTTTGTTGTTACACTTCTTTATTAAGACTGGAAGTATACTGAGTATATTATTAAAATAAATAAGAAAAACGTTTTTGAAACTCGAATTACGACCTACTGTTCGCCTTCTGCGATACACTCTAGCCTTGACTTACACTAACTCTATAATTAACAAAATAATAGTTTTCCTTCCATACTCTTACTTCACAATTTTTTTTTTTTTTTGAGAACATTTTCATGTTGAAAAGCAGATAATAAATTGTAACACATTTTTTTGACAATTGTTAAAAGTCCTTCTCGCAAAACTGTTTTATTATTATTATTATTTAACGTCTTTGTTTTTGTATCTAATTCATTTTTTTCTTCCCTTCTTTTTTAAAACTAGGTCAAGAAATAGCCACGGGTTGTAAACCTAAGATTAGGCGCGAAACAAAATGGCGTTTTGATCGATTACGGTTGGCGTAATAAAAAGACAGTACGAACACTGGAGAGGGCAAGGCTTATTGAAAGCAGCGCATTGCTGTGAGAGTTGTTATCTGTGACTCGACTGGCTAAGTGGTCTTTAAAGAGAAAACTGTCAGCGTTTGATTTAGCGCCACTTTTAATAAGTTCGGTCTGTTTTATCTGCTAACATAAATTTAAATATTATTTAAAGTTCTCATCGTTTGTAAAATACTGTAATCCACACTGATAATTTTTTTTTTCACTGCACTTTAAAAAGTTAATATACGAAAGGTATCTTTTAATATATATATTTGTAAATAAAGAAGTGAACGAAAAAGAAATGGGGACATCATCAATTCATCCAGATAATTTTTCCTACGATAAGTTCATTCGAGTATTTCCCATTCTAGAAAATGCTCCATGTGATAAATATGTAGAAAAACACTTTGCAATCGATAAAAGCAGTTCACAGAGTAGTTTCACATGGTTTCCTTTCTCAGACCTGGCTGAAGAACATAAAGAAAATGTGAGACCTAGTCACTGTTAATAATGAAATGTGTTGAGATGTTGCTTTTATTTATTCTTACATTCACTGAATGAAATAAATCTATGTTATCTTAGCTGTGTTACCCCTGTGGTAGCAGCGTTCTTAGGGTTTTGTTTTGCTTTTTCGAAGTTTATGAAAATATTATCATATGAATTATCACATCGCTATGTAATTTTAATTTTTTTCCTTATCGTTCTAAACTACTAATCTGCAATTCTAAACTTATATATATATATATGAAACACACACATTTTTAAATTATATTTTTAATAGGAATCTGTATACTGTGAAGAAAAAAAAAATGATATAACTGAAATAGATTTAAAATTTTTGTTTTAAATGTATTTTTTAGCCTGCTTACTACGCTCTTTGTTGTCGCGCTCTCAAGTTTATGTTTTCAAGAAGAAACCTTACAAAGGTCAGAATGCAGCACTTATTTAACTAACAATACCCGTGCTGCAGAACTGCATAGCACCAAAGTCGTTTGCAAACAAAGGCTTGGTAAACAGATATCTGCCTGTCTGCCAGCCACCCACACACTTCTCTTTGCGTAACCAAATCAAGTGAACCAAAGAAAAAGAAAAGAAAAGAAAAAAAAAAGAATGAAGAGAAAAGAAAAACAACACCCGCGCACACGATCCCCTTCTCTGAACCTGTAAAACAGGTTTGTAATAAAACAAATTTAAAATTAAAAATATATCTCTACCCACTCACCCACCACCGCGCATAGCGCGCCCTGTGTGACACCATGCAGACTAGATTTACTGATAAACGCATTTACGAATAGTAACTGCTAATTCTATTCGAGTTGGACATAATGACAAATTTCAGTACTGACAACAATTGCATTAAATGTAATAAACTTCAGTTTTTTCACGCAGACACACACATTAAAAAAAAACTTGCATTTCTTAAAATATTATACATTACATATTTTATCTGCTATCTGCATATAAGAGTAAGCAAAAAAAAAAAAAAAAAAGTGTTTATACATTTACGGTTATCTTTATAACATAGAAGACATTGCCACTATTTCAACCACTGCCTCACAACTAACATACGGTTGTTATATGTGTTTTTAATATATGAGAATGTTCAGGTGAAATTAGTTTCTCTTTAACTGTAGGACAATAAATGACAGAAATGGCGACATTGTCTTCTTGTTCTAATTCAAGATGAAGTAAAAAACAGAAACAGAGAATTTGAAATACAAGACTAAAGCTAACATAAATCCTTAAGTTAACATTTGTTTAGCTGTTATCGGGTGGATTCTGGTGGGAGTTTTGACGTGTGGGTGGGAGTTTTGACGTGTGGGTGGGCCTAGGTAGAATAACCACAGAAATGAAAAAATAAAAATAGTTTATATTATATATATTTAAAATAATAAATACATAATTAAACATACATTTTGCACATATAGGTAAATCATTAATAGCATATCAGTTATTACAACCATCATCATTGTTGTGATTGTTAGTCTTGTTATTATTAACTACACTGAAAAAGATGAATTATTTCATCTTAATATTTTAAAAACATAATCGATATTACATGCTTTATATTAATTTTTAATAAATAAATAAATAATTAAATAAATAAAAGAGAAAAACAGGAAAAAAGGTCGAAAGAGAAAAATGTATATATAAAAGATTAACAAACATCTTTTATGATAATCTATTTCACAAATAAATTTTATTGATATTATAATGACTACATCAAGGGAACAACGACTGATCTCTTGTACAAACATCGTCAACCGCAGAGTCGTGTGTTAACAAGAATGACAGTTCAAATACAGGTTGGAATTCACTTCATTGAATGTTCGTTCTAACATTTAAAAAAAATTTTGTTAAGCTTTTATCCACTATTACCCCGAAGGAAAGGATCCTTTCAGACTTGTGCAGTGTTGACAAAATTTAATACGTTTACGCAGAATAGTAGCTTTTAATCCTGATTTAAGCTTAAGAACAATGTTCTATTATTGTAGCCAGTGTACAAAACAAACAAGCTGTAATATTTAATTTGTGTATTTAAAGAAGCAGATAAAATGCATTTTGTTTCTTTATAAAAAAGAAGGGATTTATTGATAACCCAAATCAAAATATTATAACTTTTTATATTTTAAGCTAAGTGATAGATTTTATATATGTTTTTTTTTTCAAAAGTTATAACAAATTATTATAAGCTTAATCTTTAAAATCTATATCTACCTCTGTTATTATTTTCCTTTTTGTTCTTTAAAAACACACATTTTGTTTCTTAAATAAAATATTTACATATTTATTTATAAACCTTTATCATGGTAATTAACAGATATCATCTATTACATGAAAAATAAAAATAAAATTTTCTTCTTTTCTTTTTTTGGTTTTGTCAAATGTTGTTATAACAAGATTGTATACTGACTCCATTATTTTGTTTATCTCTGGTAATGCCAGCAAAATTATATTTAAAATAGTACTCAGCCACTTTAGATAACAACAGTAAATGTCACACAAAAAATGTGTAGTTCAAAGACAACTGTTAATTTAAAACTGGAGCTACAAATACACAAACTGACTGACAGGAATTCCGACATGTAGTTATACTGAATGACATTTGTCTAAACAAACTACTGACGTCCATATTTAATTGAGATGACGAATATCGAATTAAAATAACAGCTGCCGCTTATAGGGTAATAACACTAATAGTTCAGTAAAAATACGTCGTTAAAAATAGTTTAGCAAAGTAGATGAATTTCAGCCTCAGTACATATGTATATCTATTTACTAAGGTAAATACAGAATGTGTTCATCGACTGGATTGGTTTTTGCCGTTACCAGATGCTTGTATGTAAATAAATGTTAGACATACCATTGAAATGTCTGAAATGCAGCTAAGCTGTATCGATACATGCTTCACTTAACTGCATATTCGTTAGTATAATAACTGATTATCAATACTTGAGGTAAGCAGACACATGGCAATAGCCAGAATTTAGTGTTGTTTATAAATAACATTTTATATTTCACTTCATGGTAAAGAACTGCTGGCTACATAAAATGACAGGAGCTGACGTGCAAACGCAAAATCCCACATACACACAGATATACACACATACACATGCATAAGTGCATAGCCTTAAAATCATACTCACCAACAATATTATTATTATTATTATTATTATTATTATTATTATATATATATATTTTTTAAATCGTCTCAACTAATGTTACTAATATACATATATAAGTAATTAAAAAGTAACATCAAGGGGTGAAATGGTTAGTAACGGTGTTTAATGTGACCTTTTTAAAACAAAACTTCGTTCCAGTCTGCTGAATGAAGGCTATTCCAGTAATCAAGCCCGAAGCATCGTTGTTTACCCTCCATCTATTCAGCTCAATCACAAAAACACCAACAGATACGTGCTCTAGCGTACTCAGAATATATATACAACACGTGCCATCCTTAAACTCTAGTATTTGTTTTAGATAAAAATAATATATATATTTTGAGTTCCTAATTCGAAAGAATAATCCTAATAACTGTAGATTAACATAAACTTTTTTGTATTGAGACAGAGACGAATGTTTATAATTCTTTATACTATCTCATTGTGTGACTGGAAAGAGAATATTCAGCTCGTACTGTGGCTTCTGCCTTGGTAAAACTGTTTTGAATATCTGCTTACAAAACAGGATTATTTGTTAATTCAGCTGAAACGTGTATATGGGAATGCATGCATACATGTGTGTGTGTGTGTGTGTGTGTGTGTGTGTGTGTGTGTGTGTGCTTTGTCCATTTTGTGTTAACATGATAACAGTAATTATTTTAGGACATACTGAAAAGTATGTAACTATATAACATTTCTAATATCTTAATTGTACATCACCAGTACTACCAACCAAAATTTAATTTTTAACACATGCATAATAATTTAATTAAAAAAAAAAAAAAACAACTTTTATACACAGTGCTGTACATATTTTGTATGTGAGTTGTATTGATTTTATGAGTTCATCAATAAGATTATCGTGAACTACACATTACCTACAAGAACACAATAACAGTCTAATTTCGATGACATATTTGTTCTACAAATGCTCAAGTACTGAAATAAGTGGCAGGGGGGCGCAGCTGTGTATAACTTGGGGACAGACGAAACCATCCGAGCTAGAGTCCCGTACGTTTTTATTCTGGTCATCCCTCCATTAACGATGACTCATCGCAGTGACTATCAGAGGCATCAGCCTTTTGTGTTTTATCTCATATTACTTTTCCGATACTCGATTTAATATACATATTACAAATCAAAGTTGGAATAATTAGTTCTGCTGAGACATGCTCATATATTTTTTCATTTGCTTTATTACTGCTACTGGCATATATTTGATAACAGTTCCATAACCAACTTTTTACATTTCCATACTGCGTTTATAAAACATCAGTAATAATAATACAAATCAATCAAACTCTCTCTCTCTCTCTCTCTCTCTCTCTCTCTCTCTCTCTCTCTCTCTCTCTCTCTCTCTCTCTCTCTCTCTCTCTCTCTCTCTCTCTCTCTCTCTCTCTGTTATTTAAAGGTCTGTATTATGTAAAAACCGCATCCCAACTTAACCATAAACGTACGTATTGATGTGTTGTCAACTGAACAGAAATATTTTATTGTTAGTTAATGTGACGAGTTTAAGCAATTATTTAAGTCAGTCATATAATGAAACTGTTATTTTATTTTATTAGATTTTTAAGCCAGTTTTAATTATCAAATAATTAAGTTCATTTGGTCAAGTAAAATTTTTATATTATTTCATTCTAACAAGACTTTTTTTCTGTTTTGTTTTTTTCCCTTTTTTTCAGTTTGATTTATTTTTAAGCATTCATTTAAACACAAAATTCTATACTATTGTGCAGAAAAAAAGTATTAAACAAAGCATTTTTATTCATTTGTGTCCCAAGAAAATGATTTCTTGGTTAGCGGCTTTATTTAGTCGAGTGCATGCGTAGAGGCGCACGCTCCAGTTTAATCTCCCTTAATATTTTGGTAAGAGGTCCAGAAATAAAAATGTGACACTTGTCAACACAATGCATCATAAATATTTAATATTTTAATCGGGGTTATCGTCTAACCAAATATAATTTTATGTCACAGTTCACTGGTTTAAAAAAGAATATTAATTATTGATTAAGCATGTTATCTGCACGGATGAACGATGACTTTGTCTTACATCCTGGTGTACAATGCTTTCAGATTTCTCGCAATTCATACCCGCCCACTCCTGACTTTTTTAAACATCTGCTCGACAGTTCATAAAAATTGCGTCTCTCTTAAAGTACTTCGTTTTTCCAGCGAACAATGAACAAGCAGACGATCTATTTAAATCCTAATTTGTATTAACAGCAAAGTGTCACTTACCTTCTATTTCTCCCATGATTGCCGCAGAATTAACGTCTCCTGATAAAAGTTACGACGGGTGGAATGACTTAAGACAACTGCCACATCGGATCGTGGGCTAAAGTTACGGCCTGAAAAGTTTACTGCCAATTAATTACGTGCATGGGTTGTCATACTGGTCGAAAGAAAATGACAGTTATTGATAAGGAAATCCAAGGACCAAACCGGTATATCCACGCCGCGACCTCGACAAAAACACCCGCTTTCGAAGTCGCGCGAGCACTTCCCACTTTGTCACTGTGCAAACGATGTCAAATCACACCAAACGACAGTCTAAACACGGCACATTCTTTTTTTCGAGTAACGTTTGCGCTTTCCTGCTTCGTTTACCCCGCATAAATATCGATTATTTTTAGTTAATACATATTCATGACTTGCGTATTACCGAGGGAGTGTAAATGGAATAGCCATGTATCGAGAGATTGTGTAGCGTAACAGACTTCTCTGCCTTTTGTCAGTTTAATATTCGAATAATCGTTTTCTGTTTTTACAGTATAATCTGCTAAATAGTTACTTCTAAATACGTCAGTTATCATAACGAAAACAGCATCAGTAGTAGCAGTGTCACAGTACTGTAAGTCGCAGAAAAAAAAAGATGAAGTGATCTGGCCTTAGCATTGTAAAGACTAAATTAATTTTTAAAAACATTTCAAACTATCTACCTCAACACGCAATCTTCAGTTCGTTCTCACATCCATTTATATAATATGACCAAAGTCTCCTTAGTAATCTTCTTCACGGAAACAACTGCAACTATATTAGCGAAAAAAGAACTTTTTTGGTTGTGTATACACAAAAGGACATAAACCAGAATTTACACACACACACAATTATAAAGATACGGATGGGGAACCTTTGCTTGATTTTTTTATATTTTTATTTTTATTTGTGTGTTGTTGTTTTTCCTGTAATTAATACATCATTTTCTTTTTTGGATTTCTTCTTTTTCAAAATATTTATTTATGTATTTATTTATATGCTAGTTAGCACATTTATTTTGGCCTAAAGGTGGCTCACGTCTTGCCCAGATACTGCCAGCTCAGGACCTCATGGAGGCCAACTTTGGGACAGATAAATGTGCTAGCTTGGATATTTATTTTGTTGATGTTATTGAAAATAAAATAGATTTATCTTTAAAACATCATGCGATTGTATCTGTTCACAGAAGCAAAATGAAAAATTATTTTTAAAATAAACAGCAATTTTACAATACTTTAAATGTATTTATTTCTTTCAAATATAATAGTAAATAGGTATTTATTGAAAAGTTATTATTTGCATCCATATGATATAATTATGTCTAGCAAATAACCGTAATTGTTCGGTATTTTTGTAACTGTTGTTTTATATGCAATATATTAATATTAATAGCTATTTTAAAATAAAATAAAATGAAATAAAATAAAAACTTGTTTCGGCGTTTTATCTTACATTCAAAGAAAGCTTCGTTTATTTTGTTAACATAATGTAAACATCCGGAAACAGCCGAACCATATAATATATGAAATTACAATTCGATTATTTCCGGACAGTTCTTGAATTATATTTGTATTTTATTATAATACGTTATTTTTTGTGTTTATTGTAATTCTTGATAAACCACAATGAAAGAAAATGTTCCACAAAAATAAGTAGTTACAAAAATATTGGATTGCCCCAATTAAGTCACGTGATTATATCGTAGAAAGATGGTAGCTTTTGTGCACCATCTTTCTTTCTGGCCTGGCTGATTGTCCAGAAATTTGGTGTTTCTCGATACATAACTTTTCTGTTGCACAAATAATGTGGAGAATATTCAATGGAATTCCAAGAGGTAAGATTGTCATGTGTAGTTACTTGTTTGATTGCATTTGCAAGAGTGTCAAAATATCGGGTTGGACATATTTATCAACCCAATTTGTTCTTGACCTTGTTGATATTTATTTTAGTTTATACTCGAAAGACCTGAGCCACCAGTTAAAACCGAATAATTTTTTTTGCTATTTGTTCTATTACTTATATGAAGTACTCTATAGATACTGTGTTTAACATTTCGTACGTTGTTAAAATAACAATAAAAGTTTATTAAGGTCATTGTTATTTTTGTAGTAAAGTCTGTGACGTGGTGTTCTAAATAAAGTAAAGGATTTCCCTTTAATGGATTTCCTAGTGGTGATGTTCCGAACACATTTTGTATTATTTAGAATTGTGATGTCTGTCGTATGGCTGTATTGAACATCATTTATACTTGGCTGCAATCAGCCAGTTCCAATATATTTAATATTTATTTTCAGATTTAAATTTAATTTATTATTATTATTATTATTATTATTATTTAAGGTTTTCATGGTTACAAAAATTAAACAAAATGCTTTGAGGTGTAATTTATTTTTAATTTAAAATAAATAAGAGAAACAAATGTGTATGCTTGCAGACTTGAAAATTAGAAATTATCTTGTTTTAGTCTTATGACCCAATTTGAATTTTTATATTATTTTATAATATAAAACTGTGTAAAGAAGAAGAAGAAAAAATTCCTTTTCAGTGTGTTCACTAAAAATAATAATTAGCACAATTTAAATGTGTCGTGTCATTAAATGTATTTTCAGCTGGCTTAAGTGTATCATTACTGTGGTTAAAAACTGTGACATTACACACTTAGTATAATAGGCATTGCTGGGGTTGTTAACTACAGAACTGACCTGACATTCTGAAGTATCTCATACCTGATAACTAACAAATAAAATTTGTTATGTTGTTTTCTGTTAGTCCAGTTTTCACCATCACATTGAAAAGATTATGTTTTACTATATGATAATATTAATCACTAATGACAGTTCATTTAGAAAAGTTAGACAAATTTAGATTTTTTGATATATATGTGTATATGTGTGTATATATATATATATTTTTGTTGAAACAGATTTATTTTACTTTAGTTAGCAGAAAATTGTTTGAAGTAACATGCTTAATTTAAAATATAAACATATTCTTTAGTTGGCCTTTCATAAATTTGTTTTTCTTTTCATATGAGGAATATAATGTCTATATGGAAATATATTTTATCATTTTGATAAAGTAGCTTTTATTGAATAATAAAGGACACCATCAATTATACTGTTGTCTTTCACATCAGAATGAGTGATGCAGAGGATATATTTTAGAATATTTTTAATTTATGCTTGTTATCACTGTTGCTTCTTAAAAAACAAAATTTATTAATATCTGTAATCTCTGAAAATTATTTGGCATCATATTTAAACTGATCAACGTTAAAGAACTTGATTTTTTTAAAAATAATTTTATGTTAAGAATAAAAATCTATTAAATTTTAAAGTTTGCTTTTGTAATTTCCAGTAATTCGTCAACACTGGAACAATGCACGTGCTTCATCTGGTATTTACAAAGAAGATGACCTGCACTGTGACTGTGATCCACCAGTCAGAAGTTTTGAGAAGAGGATAACTCACTGCAGGTAATAATAACAATAAACCCTTCATTTCTTCTTTTAAAAATTGTTTTTTTAGACAATATATTAAACAAACAAATTTTACTTAATATATATTGATATTTTAAAGCTTGTTACATTTCTTAGTAATTTTTATTTGAAATAAAATGAATAACATCTTTGCAGTTAAACTTTGAACCATACTTATGAATAGATATTTTAAAATAGCAAATGTTACTTTATCACACTAAATAGATTAAAAGAAAAAGGAAAAAAAGCTTATTATTTTTGTCTTTTAACTTCCACAAATACAACAAACCATTGTAAGTTAACACTTAGAATCAACTGTAACTTTTCATACTAAATTAATAACAAAGTTGTGTCTGGAAGTTCAGTATTAATATCACACTATGTGAGTTAATATCTGTGTTTGTAATGGCAGACTGGGAAGCTCAGGGTTTGGTGCTAATGATGGGGGGAACGACACGGACAGGAAGAAACAAGACTGGTGGAAACGACGCAACTGTGACTTCTGGTTTCTCCTCAGTGGGACCCACCGAGCTCTAGAAGCTGTTACATGGGTGTGTAAATGTGTTTTTATCAGTTAAAAAATCAAAAAAAAAAGGTTATTATCTAATTTATATATATAATACTTATTGATATAACATACATTGTCAGTTTTGATTCTCATATATATAATAATATAAATCATTAAAATAATTTGTTACTATTATATATTTAACAACATGAAATTTGAGATAAAACTGTTGGTTATCCATAGTTTACAAAGAAATTAAAAAGATAAAATAAGAGTATTTTTATTTTTTGTTATTTTATTTGTGAACCAAAATGAACATTAAAAATTGTTTTTTATCATTACATTTTGATTTCAAAGTTTAAATAGCTGTATTCAAGAGATTGTTACACAGAGCAGAAAAGGTTGAGAAAATAATTCTGAGATTATTTAAATAATTTTCATTGTTGTTTTCAGTCAGTAAACAAAAAAATGAAGAAATCACTACAAATATTTTATATATATAATAAAAACATATTGTGTACTTAATACACCTAGAGAGAAATATGTTGTGTAAATAGGTTTTATCAAAAAGTTGTGAAAATATTTATGAAGTGAAGCGTACTGAATTTCCACAGGTTTAGAAACATAAAATCAGTCATTATTCTGATACTTTTTGTCATCATGTTTAATTTTTTTTTTCAATCATAATTTTTAATTTTATTAATTTAAAACTATTCAGGGGGCAGCTGTAGTTCTAGGAATACAGTTGTCAAATCCTAGGTTGAGGGGAGCAGGATGTCTGCCTGATGATGTCAAACAGGAAAAGACAAAACGACGATGTCTTCTCTACCACGTTGCATTTGCTTTGCCAGGCAGCAGAACAAAGCAGAATGTTCTAGATTCAAACTCGTCCATACAGAAAGGAGCTCAGAAAGAAGAAGGGGTAAGTTGTCTTTGATGAATCAAAATTAGATCAATAAAATATTTACATTCGAAAGCTGTAATGGATAAAAAAACCCTCTGCACCTCAAAAAAAGAAACAACCTGGAAGAAACCAAAATGTTTGACCCAAACACACCGATAATGAAGTTGTTGTTAGGCTGCTTCAGTGTTTAGATGGAATCTAAAAGTGATCTTTTCAAAAAACAAAGTTACACAAATTTCACTGAGATATTTTAATTTGCTGTCATGACTGCCGTATAAACAAAACATCCTAAAAAGAGAATCATGATTTCTTTCTTTTTCTGTGCTGTAAGTCCTGAAAACTGCCTTTTTATATCTCTCTTGTCTCTTGTAAATTAATTTATCATTCTCAAATTCTGCAGGCTGAAGAAAGTGATGCTGTTACGAAGGTGATGACAGAATTCAAAAACATCTGCAGCAAGTATACGGCTATAGGAAAGAAT
Organism: Chrysomallon squamiferum; assembly: GCA_012295275.1. NCBI lineage: Eukaryota > Metazoa > Mollusca > Gastropoda > Neomphalida > Peltospiridae > Chrysomallon > Chrysomallon squamiferum. Next base: position 6,161,903 of record CM022670.1, read on the forward strand.
GTTCTTGGACTAACAAAGGCTAAAGATGGCAACATGGAGAGTGCAGTCCAGGACCTGGAGGAGTCGAGTGAACTGGGACATCCCGGGGCTCAGTACAACATGGGTTTATGTTATGAGCTGGGTCAGGGTGTAAACATGAGTCTAGCACAAGTATGTGTACTGAGAAATATGTTAAAAATGACACAAATATCTAATACTGGTATAAGTTGGGGCTGATAGAGGACATACACATGAATACAATACAGTTTGTTTACATTATAATCTGTTTCCTAATTTTTTATCATTTGTACACTACAGAACTGTAGCAGTGTCTAAGCACCAGTATTTCTATTTTATAATTTTTTATTAATAAATAACAAAAATGTTTAACATCTGACCAACAAAGGGTTGTAGACTTTAAATTTAACACAGTATATTTATTTGTATTTTATATATAAACTATTATACAGAAATTTAATAATTGTACAGTGTAGGGCCCAGGCAGGCTATAATCTTAACAGTATATTTATTTGTATTTTATATATAAACTATCAGACAAATATTTAATGTTTGTACAGTTTAGGGCTGAAGGCTATACTCTTAACACAGTATATTTATTTATATTTTATTTATAAACTATTATGCAAATATTTAATGCTTGTACAGTATAGGGCTGATTCAGTCTATAAATTAACACAGTATATTTATTTGTATTTTATATATAAACTATTATACAAATATTTGATGTTTGTACAGTGTAGGGCTGTTGCAGGATGTAAACAATGAGTCAAGCAAATGTAAGTTTATATTAAGGGGACATTTTTTATGTTGCTGAATTGAAACTTGATGGCAATAATCCCCTTTTGTTACAATAAAAAAATAGTACTAGTTTATTATTTTTGGCTTTTTTTAATATTATAGTACCCCATTTCATGAACCTCTCCAATCCAAACCGGTTTATACATATTCAAACTGCTGGGGTTCATCATAGACATGTATTTCTGCAAAATAACATAAAGGAACAAAGTCTTTGTTTACATACTTCAAAAGAAATAATTAATTAAAATAAATAATATGTTTTTCATTCATATTTGTAAACAACCGAAAGTTCTGTAAAGGTTTTGTGAAAAGATTACTTAATTTTTCCTAGATTTTCTTGAAGTCATTTTCTGATGTTTGTTTTTAAATATATATATTTCAAACTTGCAGACTCTAGCACAAATAGTTTTCATACAGCATCTTTCCAAAATAGTACAAAAGAAGATAGGTGATTAAAAAAAACAAATGATGTTTCATAAACCATATTTGCACTTACTATGACTATAGGGGTGATGCTATGCATCATTATTATGTATTCTCTGTATGTGCACTTCTTTTTGCAAAAAACCTAGCATGTTCCCTTAACATATACGTAGAATTTTGTTAGCACTACACAAGCAATGTGTCTTATATTTATCCTTCTAGATAGAGGGGAACACATACCATGGTCTTTGATGTCTCACTTCTGACACTCAGATAATGAAAATAGCCTTACAGCTCAGTATCAAGTTTTCACTTTTTGAGCACACTTGCTAAAATGATTTGGAAATAACATTTTAATTTTCCATTAACGTCAAATGTCTATCATAAATAATTATAATTTCTAAACATAACAACAGATATTTTATTTGTGAAAAATGTTTTTATTTTCTTTTAGGCTGCCAAGTTTTACAGCCAGGCTGCTGCGAGTGACCACCCTAAAGCTCTGTACAATCTGGCTATGTTGTACCTGAAAGGAGAGGGGGGAGTCACACAGGACACAAAACAGGCCATGTCACTGCTAGAGCGAGCTGCACAGCAAGGTTTGTCAGAGGTAATGTGTTTACTATTGATACTATTATTTATAATTATTATTACTATTACTACCATTGATATTGTCAATGTTAATTTTAGGAGTATTATTATCATCTTTAATATTATTATTGTAATTACTACAATTAGTATTACAATTATTATTTATTTTGTTATTATTCATTTATTTTTATTATTACTATTATTGTTGTTATATTTATTATTATTATTATTATTATTATTATTATTGAAAGATAAAATTAAACAAAAGTATACCTGTAGAAAAGTAATCAGCATTTCAAGGTTTTGTTTGTATGATTTTGACAGAACAATTTGACAGTACTATTACTACCATTGATATTGTCAATGTTAATTTTAGGAGTATTATTATCATCTTTAATATTATTATTGTAATTACTACAATTAGTATTACAATTATTATTTATTTTGTTATTATTCATTTATTTTTATTATTACTATTATTGTTGTTATATTTATTATTATTATTATTATTATTGAAAGATAAAATTAAACAAAAGTATACCTGTAGAAAAGTAATCAGCATTTCAAGGTTTTGTTTGTATGATTTTGACAGAACAATGAATGAATTGTTGTGTTTGCAGGCACAAACATATCTGGGTGTGTATTACACAGAGGAGGAAAAACAGGACATGCACAAAGCTGTTTCGTTTTTCACCATGGCAGCAGAACAAAATGTAAGTAAAATAAATCTGTTATCTGATTACTACATTTTCTTAGCCATATTCTAAATTGAAGTATAAAACTTGATATTCCACCCTCAAAATTTTTTTTGACATTATTTTCAGTAAATGTGATTACTGATAAGATGATATAATTAGAAAGTAAATTACAAGAAAGAAATTTTTAATTATACTGAGACTCCAGTTTTCTTTTAAATGTTGTCAAGCAAGTTTATATGGAAATATGTTTCTTATGATCTTTTTAATTTAATTTTAAGAGATGATGTTTTATATTTGTGATATCTGTTTTAACATTACTGTTTACAATGTTTGTAAGGAAAAACATTTCCAGTATCACATACCATTGATTTTTAAAAAAAAGTTTTTTTGCTCCCTCCTCAGGACCCAGAAGCTCAGTTTTTCCTGGGTATTTGCTACGAACAGGGCTGGGGTGTGGAAACCAATGAGTGTAAAGCTGCCAGTTTGTACAACTCAGCTTCTAAAAATGGTCATGATGGCGCCATGTACAATCTGGGTGTTTTTCATGAATTTGGACTTGGAGGTGAGTTTTATAATTCAAAAAAAAAAAAAGCATTATAAAAATATTACTTTTTGGCATGTTATAAAATAGATATTCTATAATTCAGAAATAAAAATCAGTAAAAGAATGAAAAAAAGAAATGTTAATTCTTATAAAATCCTTTTTTTTTTTAAATGTGGTTTTGTTTGCTTTTATTTTTTCCAATAAATATTTCCATAACTATAGCATAACTTTGATGTTTTCATTTTACTTATCAGGTCTACCTGAAGATCGGGTTTCTGCTCTAGATTTGTTCAGCAAAGCTGCAAGTCTTGGAAATGAAAGTGCCACCTTTAAGCTACAGGAATGGTATGCTAATGCAGCTCTGTTAGAATGGTCAGGTAAATAACGTTTATGTAATATTTTCTTTTAAAATGTTTATTTATAAATAGCACTATTTATAATACTAACATTATAATTTTGTTTACAAATAATATTATTTATATTATCGATACAAAAATTTTATTTGTAAATAACAATATTTATAATATTATTTTTTTATTGCAATTTATTTTTTAATAACACTTTATTATAAAATCAACTTCAAAAATGTTTTATATATAAATAACACTTATTTATAAAATTATGGTGTTTTATTTTTATTTTTATTTCAGCCAAGTTTGGGACTCACTCCAACTCTCACCTGGAATACCAGTTTCCCTTGGACAAACCTGCAGTAACAAAGTCACGAGAACCTGAACGAGTCGAGTCCACTGGTTTCAACTCATCTGCTTCCTTACCAAGCCTCAACACTCAGATTTGCTGTAACCGGAACAAAGTCCAATGTATCCCCCCTCTCAGCCCCTCCGTTTCCTCACCCACTTTAACAGACTTAGTCAAACTAAACATTGATCGTTTTGATGTTGGAAACCAGTTCGTTTCAGGCTTCACAAAATCTGCTGCAGAAGATTTCATCATGGAGCAGTTCATGTCAAAACAGGACAATTCAGTGGCAAGAGCGACTTTCTTTCTAGGTGATGATTGTGATGAAACAAGGAAGAAAACTGCTCCGCGCTCAGGGTTTGATTTGTCGGAAGTGAATTTTTGCACAACAGGACTAAACCGCACACAAACCATGCCAGACCTTTTGACTGTTGCTTGTCCTTGACATCAAGTTGACACCATTGTTAACATTTTTTTTTTTTTTTTTTTTTTTTTACACAGTGTGTAAGACATTTGTCATTAAACTCCATAGATCTCATCTGGCACACATTAATTAGTATACACTCATTACATATACACACCTGTTAAGTGCACATCATATTAAAATAGCATGCATTCCTTAGACATGTCATTAATACACAATTATTATAAAGGTATACAACATTAAGTAATGAACATCATTAAACGCTATTCAGTTTGAAATGGCAAACATAATTATAATAAAATTATAGCATATAAATTATATTTATGACAAACTCATTCAAATGTATAGAATCATTATTATTCTATTTTTGTGCATCTTTGAAGAATGGTCATCAAAACACTGTGTGCGGATCATGTCTATCAATATTTTACTGTGTTGTTTGTAAAATCATGGTTTGTTTTAATATTTATCAGCATCCTAATCAAAGAAATTGCAGAATCCTTGAGATCTCGAGAAGAGTAAATGTGTTTGACCTTTCAGAATTGGTCACAATTACAACTTTGTTAAAGTGTACAATTTTATGCCTAAACAATTGTGTGAATTTCTTACTTTATTAAACTGTCTAGATTACTGACATAATTAAATTATTATAAACATATGGTTAGATTTTTGACATTTTGTGCAGTGTATTTTAATATCCATTTTGATTTCAGACATTATTAGTTTCTAAATGTTTGGGTTACTTAACATTTTCAGTTTTTTTTTTGGACATGTATTTTAAATATCTTAATATCAGATAGTTTTACAATGCCACAGTTATTTTTAACAGTAGAAAAAGGGAAAATTTATTGTTTTAAAGTATTATAGAGCATAATTCATGAAATTCGTTGAAATTTAAACATCACTCTGGTAAAGATAGAGATACTGTTTTTAGATTCTTGAAATATTTTCTTTTTATTAGTGCATAATTTTTGTAAATGTTCAAATAATTTTGATATCCTGTACCTAATAGTAATCCACTGTATTATTAATGCTTCATTGATGATGCTGTTTTCCCATTTTTTCACTATGTTAATGTCAAACTGTTGAAATATTTTGAGTTTTAGTGCTAAGTGTTACAGTGTATCATTGTCATATTTCAGTGTTACATTATTCTGTTGTATCTCTGACAGTGTTACAGGTATCATTGTTATATTTCATTCTTTATCATGGCAGTGTTACAGTGTATCATTGTCATATTTCAGTGTTACATTGTTCTGTTGTATCTCTGACAGTGTTACAGCATATCATTGTCATATTTCATTCTTCTTTATCTCATGGCAGTGTTACTGTGTATCATTGTCATATTTCAGTGCTATGTTCTTCTGCATCTCCGACAATGTTACAATAAGTAACTTCAGATTATTGTCAATATAATAGTACTTCATTTTCTTATTGTCTGAACAGTTCAGGTCTCTGTCAGCATTGCATGTTGTATCACTGGCTGTTTATGTATCAGATTACTGTTACTGTATTTGATTAACAGATTAAGCAATTTCAAGCTTTTGTATCCATAATTTTGTTACATTGCACAATTAACTACACCAAATAGTAATTTTACAATGAATCATGAATTTGCCAAATTTTCTGGAATTTTTAGACGATTTGCCTGACAAAGATGCTGTATTAATTACTGAGTTTTGAGTATGCTCAGATAGAAGAATTGTAAAATATAATGTATTTTTTAATCTTTGTAAGCAGTAATTTGTATTTGTTTACAAATCTGTGAGCACAACATCATAATCATTTTATAGTAATTTGAATTTCTCTTTTGTATTACAAAGTGTGTAAATAAGTTATAAGTGGATTATGCAAACACATGATAAATACATAACACACACAGTATATTGTTAATAAACACCAAACAAGTAATATACACCTGGTAAATACACAATATATATACTGTTAATAAGCACTACCCATGTAATATACATGTGACAAATCACAATATGTATAATACATTGTTAATAAACACTAAACATGTAATATTAACTATCTCACAATGCACAAAATGAATTACCTTTTGAACTTTTTCACTACAAATCTTCATTTACTGCCACCAAAGTGCACTTCATCCTTTCTTATAATTAAATCTGCAGTTTGTATAAAACAAAATACTGAACATTGTTTAAAAATGAAATATCTGTCAGATTTCTGTTTCACCAAAGACAATTTGTAATTATTTTTATTCTTTATCTTAACTCTAGTTATTTTTTTATGTTCTTGCTTGTATTACTGTCATTTGATCACATTTGTTTATTTAAATGACAATTTATAAACTGTTGTCATATATCATTGATTGTATTTAAAATTCATAAAATGATATTTACAGTTTTATATGAGATAATTTTTTTAAATTTTTTTTTCTAATCACTGGAACAAAACTTCATATATTGATAAATTGATGTTTAATTAATTATTTTAATTACGCATTTAAAACATTCATCTGATAGTGTAGTTTTTTTTTTGCTATATTTCATTTATTGAAAACCGGTGTTGATAGCATGTTTAATCAGTTGAATTTTTATGTTTTACTTTTTTACTGCACAGACTTTAAATAAATCAAGAAATAAATGCACGATATTTCAGATGATTTTCTGAAATATTCTTCTGATTATTAATCTTGGATTGTTATAAAGAATACCAATAATTTAACCAAATAAAAATAAAAATTTCATTTGTCTACAAAACATTTTTCTCTGGTGATTTAGTGACTGTAAAGACTGACTATTGCTTTCACCATTTAATTGAAGCTGTGAGGCAGTGTAAATAATAATAAAATTACATTAAAATTCCACATAATAAAAATGAGCAAAAATTTCAAGTTAACATTGTACATATATTACACTTTATAAGCATAATGAAACATTAACAGATGTTGTAATCATATTTTTGTCTGTGGACAAATTTGATAAGTTTTAGAATTACCCTCTTTATTCAGTTATAAAATTAATAGTTTTTAACCAACTTTCCTTTTTTTTTTTTTTTTTTTATATTATCTTTTCATTTGTACATCTGCAAAATAATTTTAAGTTTTATTACAGCTTTGTTCTAGCTTGTCAAACGTTTGATCATGTAATAGTGCTGTGTTAAAAATTGTGCAAAACAGAACATATTTTAGACATCTTGCAAAAAATCTGAAATGATGTTCATTTGTTAAGTTTTAGAATGGTAATGATAATAAAACTGATTTTTGATACATCATGTGATTTGTTGTTATTTCTTAGATTCTTACTTAAAATATAAGAACAAAAAATTGTGTTTTGTTGTTGGTTTAAGCTAATTATGTTACATTAATGTAATAATGTAAGAAAGTAAATGCAAATATAGTTATAGAAAATTTATCTTAAGATGAAATATATTTGTTTAGGTGAATAAAGTTTGGGTGAATATAAGAGAATTGTCAATACAAAAGAAATAATAAATAATTAAATAATAAACATAGACGAAAACAAAGCACAAAATAGAGATGGGTTTAGTGTAATTAACACCTTGTCATGAATACTTAGAATGACTGTATTTACAAGTTTTAAGCTTCTGTTACATCATTATTTTTATTTATTAATTTTTAATTTATTTTGTTTTAAATTTAATTTTTTTTTTTTTTAATACTTCATTATTATAGGATGGTGGAATTGTGTCGACTAACTTTGCTCTTGTAATGGATTGTTATAAATCTGGTGAATCGATTGGTGCCGATCTATATGCTGTATGTTCATCCATATGCGTTAATTTAGTTTGAGCGCGAATTCGTAGGAGGAGAACACAAGGAAAGAAAATCAAGAGCAAAAAACCTCAAATAGGTGGCGCTTTGATCAATCAAAACAGGAAATGTCCAAGCACATGTGAATCTGTAAACATTGAAGTGTAAGATGAAGGAAACACCGCTGTCTAACTGTGAAAAGGAATTTATCCTAAAAATTATCGCAGATAAAAAGGTTAATAATATCAGAAAAATATATTTACAACCTTATAATGAGGAATAAAAATCATTTGTTACTGTAAAAAAACAAAAAACTGTCGCACTCACAGAGTATTAAGGTTATTTTAATATTTATATATTTGACATTTATAAATTCACACCGTCATTTTGGGGGGTTTGATTCATTATATTACTTCTCCAGGAAAAGCAATTTAGCTGCTACAGATATTGTTATATTATTATAGTGCGGATCATATTATTTTTTATAAGAAATATAATATGAAAAAGGAAAAACAAATCATGTCGGAATAATTATTACAATATAATGAATATTAGTTTCCGATCAGTTTATTAAATGTATGTTAGTAAAGTCCATATTTGTAAATTATAATATTTATACTTTTCAACAGAGTGACAATAAATTACATTATCTTATTTTAAACTGATATGATAAACATTATACAGAGACTGGATGGAAGACAAACATTTGACTATAGAAAGATTCGCATCTCGTTTGGTGTCGACAGAGGATGTTGTCAAGTACAGATAGGAGAAACAAGGTTTGTGTAAATATTGTAATATTAATTCCATTTAAAACATGCATATAAATAACTTAATCAGTAATACATATTATCAGTAACATTATTGTTTTATAATTGTTATTATACGCCTAAAAAAAAAAAAAAAAAAAGAATATTGTGTGTAAAAACAGATTAAATACCAGTAATATTGTTGAATTTATGCCTTTCAGACTGTGAGGCCAAATTTAAATTTTATATAAAGTTAAATTCTTATTTTCAGTATATATTTTAACAAAATTTCAGAGTTCTTGCACAAATATCAAGTGAAATTATGGCACCCAAACCAACTCGCCCAACAGATGGCATTCTGTTTGTCAATGTAGAGTTATCCCCAATGGCCAGCCCCAGTTTTGAACCTGGTCGGTGAGTACTTAATACTTCAGTAATCATTATACCAATAATATATTTTTATTGTGAAATAATTACTAGAGATTAAATGCTTATTTCAAATCTGTGGAAATCTGATTATAAAATAAAGATGTTCATTTTTAAATTGCTTTAGATTCTAAAAGTTAAACTAGATAATGATTTTATACAAATTATTTACCATTTGTTTTTGCTTCTTAGTTTTTCAGATGAAAGATATAAACTTCATTTACTGGTATATGTTGTTCTAATAATTAAAATAAATCAGACAATTCTCAGCAAATAAATATAGTTTATTCATGATTCTCACAAAATTATTCAAACAAATTTATTTATCTAAATCATATGAGAAATAATTTATTAAAATATGATTGCTTCATTGGACCAGAGTTACTTTGAAGTAGTCATATTTTGTCAATTTTAAAAATTATACTCCCTTTTTAATAAACAAAATTACCTTCCCAGAAAAGAAAACCCACACAAATGAAACCTTTATATTTAATTAATATATTTTTACATAATTATTTTTAATTAAATTAATGTTTTATTTATGTGCAGTCAGTCAGAATTTGGAGTTGAACTAACTCGACTGTTAGAACGATGTTTGAAGGAATCTCGTTGTATTGACACAGAATCCCTATGTATTGTTGCTGGTCAGAAGGTGAGTTACTTCCCTTGACATTTTTTTCTTCCCTTAGATTTCAAATGCACTAACACTCTTTTTCCTGTCCAAAAAACCCCCAAAACATTTCAGAAATAAAATATTGATTTGTTTTCTTTGTGATATTGTGTGGATTCATTTATGATTACTGTTATCATTAAATTTTAATATATTTGTATTATATTTCAGGTGTGGTGTATTCGTATTGATATTCATGCACTCAATCACGAAGGAAACTTACTGGACTGTGCCAGCATGGCAGCCATCACTGCACTGGCACATTTCAGGTACCAGAAAGATTTTATTTGTTTATCACATTTTAAAAAACTTATGATCTTGAAAAAATAAGAACATAGAAAAAGTTTTATTTTTTTATTTTTTTTTGTTAGTCAAAATTAAACTAGAATGAGTACAGATAAATATGCAGTTTTTCATGATTTATCACTAAGTGTGTTTCTCAAATAAATTCATTACTACTTTTATAACAGGTGTTTAAAAATCTTCTGAATATCTGTAGATTGCAATGAATATTATATTAAATGGACTGATTACTAAAATTAATAAATTAAAGAAACAGTAAATTACAGTCTGTTTGTATTTATTTATGACAGTCCATAGAATTGTTATAAAATAAAACAAATTTTTTAATTTACATGTAAAATATTATAGTATTTAGTGGTAAGTGATTAATTAAAATGTTTTATTATTTTAAATTATCTTTTTTCACAGACGTCCAGATGTAACTGTGTCTGGTGAGGAAGTTACTGTGGTAAGTCAATTCCATCTAAAACCTCTACACATTTATAATTTTTAACTTTTTATTGTGAATATTAATATTTGTTTTCTAACATTACGACATTTTATAAAATGTTTTATTCAGAGAAATATTGTTGTTGTAGAAATAAGTAATAGAAGAAGTTGTTGGTGTAATAATAATTTATTTTTATTTTCAATCTGTCAGCACGCACCAGAAGATCGTGACCCAGTTCCTCTGAGTATACATCACATGCCAGTCTGTGTGTCATTCGCGTTCTTCGAACAGGGGTAAATAACAGCAGTTGTTAATAACCATAGAACATGACAAAACATCGATGAATTTAGTTAATTATGTCAAATTAATTTTCATTACACCTGGAATAGAACAAAATTTAATAATTGGTTTAAAGAAATGAAATAAATGTTCCAAAAGATAATTATTTATTACTGTACATTTATTGTTGTTGAAAAAGCTTTGCTACTCCAAACGGTTTAACAGTTTTCATGATAATAGTTTTTAGTGGAACTCATGATCCTGTTAGAAAATTAAATTGGAGATGGTCAAATTTACATAGATTTTGAAGTCTAAATTTGCAGCTGGAAATGGTATCAATGTTGTTTGTTTTTTAACGTAGATAACTATATTTTCTAATTTTATTTTGTCCAGATAGCTTAATTATTTTTAAAAATTACAGAACAAATAATTATCTTGTTACAAAGGTGAAGGTTTAAGCTGATGTTGTGTTTTGTTTTACTTCAGTAAGTTTCTTTTGGTTGATCCGAGCCTAAAAGAAGAACAAATAATGGATGGGAAGATGGTAATAGGGATGAATAAACACAGAGAGATTTGCATGCTGCAGATCACTGGAGAAATGTTGCTGCTCAAAGACCAGGTTATTTATCATTTAATAGAGAGTTAGTGAATTTCCAGTAAATAAACCTCTCAAACAATAATTAATAAATTCTAAATCCTTCATACTTTTCGTTTACTGATGTTCAAATTATGTTTCTTTATTTTTTTACATGAATGAATATGGACATATTCTTTTATGTACATCAATTATAAAATAAATAATTTGTAATGAAAATTTTTTATTATAATTATTTTTATTTTTTAGACTTGTGTTGAATCAGTAATATAAGTTGCACATTTTTACTTAACATCTAATAATGAGCTCTTTTTTTTCAGGTTTTGAGATGTTCCAATGTAGCTGTTGTCAAGGTTTCTGAAATCACAGAATTAATTCAAAAAGCTTTAGAAAATGATAAAAAAGCAAGGTGAGATTACACACACACACACACACACACACACACACAAAAAAGAAATATAAATTAATACTGATCTAATAAATATGTCAAATAAAAATAAGACCAATATCATTATAAAAAAACCACAAAAAAAAAAACTTCATGATACAGAAGAAAAAAAGATTATTTAAAATATGACTGTACTAGTTATGTAAAGTAATATTTAATTTGTATTTTACAAGTTTTATTGAATGTTTTTACTATTAAATCTGAAGACAGCTGTCTGTCCAGGAGAATTTAAGAGAGTGGATCTGTATTTAATTTTTTTTTTAGAAAAACTAATAATATAATTATCTGCAAATATAATGTTGCTGTATCCTTCTACAGATAAACTATGCAGCTGCAATTAGAGTTATTAATATGCTTTCTGATATTTGTTTATATTCAAATATAAACATATTTTCTTTTCACTTGATATCCAAACAAATACAGTGAAATTCTGCAGTATATAAAATATACAAGAAATTAAAATTTGTTTTTCAGAGCATCTGGTGGAAAATGTGGATTTGCAGAATCCCTGGACATAGAAAAAATCAACATCAACCAAACAGAGGCACAGGATGTGGAGATGGTACTTGATGATGACAATGCTGATGAAGATGAAGACAACATGGATGTTGTAGATAAACAGAATGGGTCAGATTTGTATTACTATTTTTTTTATTAATTGTCTTTTCACTGCTTCTCTCTGTTTCCATGTTAACTAGGATTCTTCTGTTTTTCTTTTGTGTATCTTGTCACAGTTTTATATACATACATTGATTCAAGGGTAGGTTCAAAGGGATTGAGGTAATTTTATTATAGATCAAATGTCAAGCTAATGTTGAACTCAAATGTTGACATATGTTATTAAATAATAAATAATTTACTGGAAGTTCAATCTTTTATTAAATAACTTGTAAATCACCAAGGTTTATAATGAAGGTCGTCATAAAAAACATTATCGTTATTTTCATCATTAGTGTTGTTGTTGTTGTTGTAATAGTTGTGTTTGTGAGTGTATACAATGTTTAAATATAAAACTAATTAATTTATTTGTAGATTTGAAGACAATATCAAGGTTTGTGTTCTGGTAAGATATGTGGTTTTTAAAATTATTTTCATTATATCATAAATATAACCATTGTTTATAAATTATTATAATCAACCTATCATCTTACTGAGAAGTTTGTTATATTATAAATAATTATTTTAATTTTTAATAACTTGAAAAAATATTGTAAGTAATATATATATTAAGTAATTTTGTGTTGTGTGTTTAGGGTAAGGGTCTGGCTACAATTGGGGAGGGGGGACCAAGCACCTGGGATGTTGATGATGACATGGAGGATGAGCTTCAGAAAGAAGTTGAATTAACAGACGGAAACAGACAACAACAGACAGACACTGACATCTCAGCAAGAGTAGAGAAATTTCTCAGCATGGTTAAAAAAGGTGACAGTATAATTTTTTTTTTTTTAAAGTTTGATACTTGAAATACTGTAAAGTATTTTTAGAGCTAATCTGTTAAAACAAACCAAGGAATCATTAAACTTGTGACTTGATGAAGACATTGTGATGTTTTACGTTACTGGAAGTCATGTAGTGTGAAAATATTAAAAGAGAATTCAGCTGTCTAACAGTAGAGGTCTCCCTCTTCAAACTGTTACTAGTTTAGTTTCTGACAGATTTTAGCTTTGATTAAAAAAAAAAACCCCAGATATTGTAATACAAAATGTTATATGTAAAAAGAAAATGAATAATTTTGTAATTTGTTTGGATGGGGACACCTTAAAAGTCTACAATTACCTTTCAATAATTTGTTTTTCTTTTATACTAGGTTTATCTAAGATTCTTTATTTTTTACTTTTCATTTTATCATTTTATTTATTTTATTATTTTTCAAATTTATCATTATTATTATTTTATTTTTATTTTATTTAGTATTCATGTTTTTATTTCATTTTTTATTTTGTGTATGTTTGTGTTCATGGACAAAGATGTTTGTTTTAGAAGCAGAACAAGTTGTTGTGGACTGTGATGAAAGCAGTGAAGAGGAATCTGTGGTGGTTCTACAAGATGTAGAGGGCACAACCAAAAGGCGAGTACATTTAATTATTCTTAAATTTTGATAATGCTGTTATTAGTGTGAATGTTTCAGACACCTTGGTGTTTGTGAAAATTTAAATTTTGTTTTCATATCTTCAAACTGAGACCAGTGTTAGAAATCTTGTGAATGTTTGTTTAGAATGTTAAAAATCATTTCAATCATACAGACAGAAAAGGTTGTTTATTTTTTAAAAGGTTTTAAATGCAATGTAAATTTAACAGCTCTGTGAAAAATGTCATGCTCTGGTCTTTAGCTAATTAGTTACAGTGGGATATCAATTGTTTTTTTTAACTCTTTTTCACAAAATAAACATCAATCGAACAGTTCATTAAAATCCTTGAAATCAGCTTTTACTGACTTATTTGTTTCTTTATAAAATTCTTATTATCATTTCTTTTTGTACAGTAAGAAGAAATATGATAAAAGTAAAACTGGTCTTACAGTGTCTGGAGTTACTGACCTCACAAAATTAGAAAACAAAGAAAGATCAACAAAACAAAATTCAAAAGGGAAAAAGAAAAGAAAATAGTTGACAGTTGTATTTTGTTATTTGTACATAAAGACTGGTTTAATTATCTGATTTTTGTTTTTTTTATTTCCCTAAATCAGTATAATGATTTTAAAGGGACACAGAAATCTCCTACTACTAATAACAAAGTAAAGAAACACCAGTTAAAGAAAAATACAAAGTTTTAGCTTTTGACCCTTTCCAGCCTGCAAATCGAGTGTTTGAGAATAGTAATCTGTTGCTAGAAGGATCACATAACATGTTGTGATGTCAACCTTAGTCTGATCATTAACCTCTTTCACAACATTGCTGTGTTTTCCTGCCCGATAAAAATTTGGGTTGTATTGATTACAGATCTTCAGTGTCATAAAGATATTTATAAAAAATTTCCAGTTAGCTGTCAGTATGATGAATATTTTATAGTACTGCCAGAGCAGGAATAAAGTCTAGACACTAACCAGTCAGATATTAACATTAGTCCCACCAAATCTGAAGTACAATATGTATGTAAATCTGCCACATCTGCCATTTACATAATTTGAGTTTCACACCAACAGTTTGTTACTGGACTAAGAGTCACAGTATGATCACTCATTTACCAATTTTGAATGAAGCCAATTTTTATACCAGCGATTGCAAGTACAAATCCTTACACTAAACAATATAGGTCGAGAGAAGAAAGGAAAACAAAAATCAAAACACTTGAAATATAAACTGCCTACATTTCTTGTATCAGATTTCACCGCAAGGTCCACTTTTCAGTGATTTGGTACCTATACAACAGTATGTACAGTACTTGTCTTAAAAGCTATTTGTGCAAACAAGCTCAGTTCATATTTTCCAGTGTCTAAAAATTAGAAATTTCTATGAGAAACAAAAGCAAATGTTGTGCAAATTAATACTTCCTACTGAAATCTTTTTAATACTTGGCAAAACTACAAATACAACAATTCAGAACATCAACTTTATACACTTTATTGCGTAATTGTACATGAGTTATACATAAAAGACTGCTAAAAACAACATGTTACTAAAAATATACACATCTCACTTAAATCGCATGATCAGAAATTTGCCTGTACACATGCACCGTAAACAGCACTACACCATCGCTGTTGTCGCTATGTTGAAACTGTGCTGACATCGTCACCAGCACAATAGAATGACAGAAGAGAGAAAAGAAAGAAAAATTCAGTACACTTTTGGCATCAGAATAATAAATAATCGACAAGAGAAAAACAGATGAAAGAATGAAGGAATAAAGGCTGAAGAAAAAAAAGGAAGAGTAGATAATAAATATATGAAAAAAAAAAAGTGCTACAGTAGACATGTTAGTAGTTCTATGTATGTACAAGTTTTTGTCAAGCAGCCATTGTCGAAAATCACCAGACGTCAGTCATTTTGTCATGATTAAGAAATACATAGTGTGCTACCCAACACACCCTACAGTGCACACATTTTAAAAATCTTGTGCATGCTGTACGTAGATTTCTCAGTAGTAAACATTTGCTCTCTATAAAATAAAATATCCTCGAAAAGAGGCCATTTTATAAATTTTTGACATGCAAAAATGCATTCGCTCCCCAACTGTCATTTCTTTCACACACATTCACACAGTTAAGAATGTTATTGCACGCATTTTAAAACAATAGTCGTAGTTAAAATGAATATGTCTAAAATGATGTACGAATCTAAAAGTGGTCTGGGTTTAGCTGAGCACACTGCCGGGCCGGCAGACTTTATCCTTCTGCTTGAAAGAACTCGGGTATCCGTCTCTTGTACGTCTAAACCAACAGCTCCAGAGACACTGGTGGACTTAATGTTGACACTTCATGAAACCTTAAACAAAATTTTATAAATACTAAAATGTACAAGAAATGTTAAACTGTTCTCTTTATGGTGTAATTGTAAACTGACATGTTTAGGTCAGCAAAACTGAGAATTTTTATCTTTGTTACACTAAATTTGATAAAACATCTTGTTATTTAAACTTGTGGTTTAACTAAAAAATTTCAGTACGAAAAAAAAGCAACTCAATATGCAGTCTTGTACCAGATATTTCAGAATCACTAAGTTTATAAGTATTTTAAAATCAACCAAACAATACTAGATCAACTTACTTTGATGCTTTGTATTTTTCACGGATGGCTTGCTGTGGGTGACTGGGTGAGTTCTTGAAAGCTTTGAATAGATCCTCCACACAGTTGTAAAAATGACACACCTTGTACCCAGTAAGACGCTCCAAACTTGAAGACTGAAAAAGTAATGACATTTTAAATTTTTTATTTCAAATAAGAAAATAGAATAAAAAATTCTAGTTTTACAGGTTTGGTTTTCAAGTGTTACTGAACAACAAAGTTTAAAATTACCCAGGGTTCTCTGCCAAGTGTGTAGTTGGCGAGACACAGCGCTGCTGATGCCAGGATGCTGGGCAGGTAGTCCAGGAAAGGATCACTGTCAATCATTGTCAACTCAGCCAGGAACTTTAAAATAGAATTAGTGGTCATTAGTATTTTACTAGTGAAATTTATCATTCACATTAAAATAAATTTACAGAAAGTCACTAGTACACTTATTACGAAGAAGGCAACTAATCAGGTCTTTCAGAATTACTAGACACACGAAAGTGACCGTCCTTTTAACTACTTCACAGAAACACTAATAGACAGATCACTGGAATTAAGGATTTTAAAAAAACTTGTAGAAATGAAAGGACAGAAATGGAGAATTTCTATGTGTTCAACAAATTTAATTCTACTGCAATATTAAAAACTGGTTATTATGATCTAATTAAAATTGTGAACAGAATAATTTAGGTTGTTGACATCAAGGTACTTGTATTATACTTACGAAGGTTAAAGACTCAGTCTTGGAATCTGCCTCATCAAGTTTCAACATCCGCTCACAGAACCAGTTTGTTGTTGGCACAGCAATGTCGAATGTCAGGACTTTCAAAATGAGATGTTCCATACGCAGCACCTGTCAAAAACATAATACACTTTAGCAGAGTCACGTATTGCAGCAGAATACATTTTAGATCATAATTTACAACAGCAACAAGAGATTTTATATTCAGAAATGTTAAGACCACCTACTTTACCAAGTCAGTTATACCAGTTATACGGTTCCGAGTCAGTCATTTACTTTGCATTAGGCAAGTAATTACATCAGTGGGAACATTCAACCTTATTTTAACAGTTTGATATCACAACTTCCATTTCCATAACCCATCAATGGAACTAACATTTTTAACTTACAAAAGACTCCCTGTTTTAAATGCAGTGAACATCGATTTCAAGGCAACATTTTATCTGTACATATAGTGTCAGGCAATCACTTACCTGCTGCTTTGTGTACGTGTTGTCTGTGATGTAGACAAACTCCAACACATCTGGTGGATAAATTTCCTCATATTTCCTGCAATAAAAAAAAACATTTCTACGTTGAAACAGATCAGAACTAAATTCCTTCATCTTATTTTACGAAATGAAGGAAAAGACACAGAAAACTATTTTTTTTTTTTTTGCCTGGTCAATAGTGATCACATTTTCAAGAAATAAAGAAATACAGAAAGAATTTTGTGCATTAAAAATGTTTAATTTTAATTTTACAAACTTTAAAACCTCGTGCTCTAACAAATGGATTAAAACCTTAGTATCAACAGTTTAAAAAAACAGGTGTGAATAGCTACATTGATGTTCTCTCAAACAAAGCCTCACCCTGCCAAAAACATGCTTGCTGCCCCAACGAGCTGCAATTTTCCCCTGAGCACCGAGAGCTGTGAGAGAAACCTGTCTATGTAGTTCACAGCAAGAAACAGCGTCTCCCTGTGAATCTTGTACTCCTCAGACACCTCGACCAGCCAGTCCACCAGAATACTTCTCATTGAGTTTGTGATGTCAGGCTGTTTCTTCATGTAGCCTGGCTTCGGTCGGTTCTTCAACTGGAATTTAACATTTCACATTAAATTATTAAAAGTTGGTGGCCACACAAACACTTCAGAATTTGTTTTCAGAAATGAACAGAATAATTGTGTAATCACTACTGTAACTATATATATTGTATTAAAAATAATTCACAATACTGCAGTGCATTAAATTTTCCAAAACAGACTAATTGTTATGGAAATGCCCATTAAATACGTACTGTTGATTACTTGGACCATTTTTTCTTTCTTAAATTTTATTTAAGGGTAAATTGATGGGTTTTTTAAAGCAATTCCTGTTTGCAGATTTTGGGACTTGATTGTTTCAGAAATGCTACAAGTCCTCTGGTACTGTACATCTGACAACCATGCTTGAAATTATTCAAGGATAAATAGTTTGAGGTTTTAAATCTACCACTGCAAGTTCACTATTGTGCAAGATTAAAATGTAAAATACATAAAATTTGGGTAGTATTTTTTATTTGTATTTGTTCTGTGCTTTGTTTCTCATTACCTCAGCTTCCTGGAGGTAAGCAAAAATATCTTCAGCATATTCTGGTACATCAAGAATAATGGCTTCTCTGTCCAATGTGGTTTTTTCTGATATGCCATCCAAAGTTGTGTCAAGAACCATAGGTGAAGCTGAAAATTATTTGAAACATTTGCTTATAAAGGTTTTAATTCTTTAACATTCTGCAAGAATATTGTTAACTAATCTATGAACATTTTAAAGACCATTTAAAGTATTTCCACGTGTTTTCATTGTTTTAAGGTCAGTGCCCATAATGTGTTTTGTTGGATATAAACATTTAAATTTTTATTAAATTGAAAATTAATGTGCAATTGTATTATACCAGATTCATCGTCATCGACGGTGATTGCATCCACGGTTTCCAGTGACGTCAAAGCTTCCTCCGTCGACGGCAGCGATGACAAAGCTTTGTTCAACTGAATTTCTCGAAGTGCATTACTGTTTTTAGGTGGAACGCATTCTAGTTTGCTGGCATTTTCCTTTGGTTCATCAACAAATATTGAGAATGTATCAAGTTGAACACAGCAAGATTTCTGCTTCGTTTGTGCATTTTCACTTTGTCCCTGTAACAAAGAAACCCGGAAGCACGTGAATTCACTGCAACCTTCACAAATTCAAAAATGTATACTTTACAGCGCTAATATTTTCTTGAGCATTTAATTTATTACTGCATATATTAAGTATTAATTGCACAATGAAAATGTATAGAAAGCATATGTATTTTAATACATCATAACATTCAAAATAATAAATCCAGTTTTTTTTCCCCCACCTTTCTTTTTAAAATGAGAAAACGCTAACCTTTGCAACACGGGATGGTTGAACTCTGATTTGATTTGTGATGGTCCCAAGTGCCGTGCGTTTTGGAACAAGTGTATTAGGTCCTAATTTAGACAAAGCATCACGTTTCGTCTTCTTTCCACCTTGAATCTGTGCATTTTCAGCATTTGAAACTCTTGGAAAGTTCGAACCATGTACGACCGACATGCTTATTTTGACCGTTGATACTACACTTCAATATCTGCAAATAAATCCTCTCCTGCAAATATTACGAAAAAGCTGATTTAAAAAAGTTACTGTATTCTAAAATATAATGCTAAAATGAACTGCAATCAATGACTTGCAGTCACGAAACTTATGTTTTGTAAAGTTCTTTTCTGAACATCGGTCAGAGCTGTCGTGGTGTTTCTTGAACTGATTGAATTCCCCGCTGTAGCTTGAAATACCCAATAAGAAAAATAGTGGGTGATCACGTGATATACAATTTATTTTGGGAACGAGGCGAGTTTTCTCTACCAGCTGTTTTGTTTGATGTTGAAGCAAGGTTATTGAGAATAGCATGCGATTGCAATAAACTTTTGTTATGCTAATGAGTTTTAGTCGTTATGCTTCCATTGTAGTTAGTAACGCACTCTTAACATTGGCTGACTGCCATTTACCCTATTAACACACAAATTAGAGACATTTATTGCTTTTTAGTTCATTTCAGAATTTAAATATATATATATATATATATATATATATATATATATATAATTATTAATAATGATTTCTATTCAAGTAATAATAATAATAATAATAATAATAATAATATGTATAAACAGCATGAACATTGAAAATGTACTAGATTAATAATAATACCGAACAGAACAGGAAAAGAGAAAGAAAGAGAAAACAATCTATTTTTAAATGTTGCTACACCGTCCCCTTTATTATCTTTCTTTCTATCTCTTTAATTTTTATTTTTCAGTCAGCTTATAACTGTAGCTATTGTTTGTTTATTTTATTTTATTTTATTTTATTTTCTGTTTTCTTGTGTGTGTGTGTGTGTGTGTGGGTGTGTGTGTGTGTGTGTCAAGTATACATATAATTAAAAAAAAATCAATAGCTACATCATATTCAATAAATAAAATTAATTTTAGATAGTCTGGCAAAAAAACAAAAATTATGAGAAAGAGAGAATAAAGGGAACTGAGTCTGTCATTATTTGTTTTTAACTACGTTTATTTCAACGTTATATTTATTTACCTGCATGTATAGTTTTGAAAATTGTTTAAAACAGTCACATTATCACCATCATCATCATCATCGTCACCATCATCATCATCATCTTTAAATTAGAGTTGTTTATTTTTATTTAATGTTAATGTGTGTGTGTGTGTGTTTGTGTTTACAGCAACATGAAACTAGCTGTTACATTAGATTTTCATAAAGTAAGCAATGTCAGAATATGAACAGATGACAGAGATAGTAAGATTTGACAAAGCTAGACGTGTGTGAAAAATATACACTTTACATGTTTTAGACGATAACAACAACCACGTAAAACGTGCACGTGTTTATGTGAGTATGGGCTATTGTTATCGAATGTCAGCAAAGGATCTTTTGTATAAATACCTTGCCAAAATTAGAAAAAGTGTTTTCATTATATTTTATTTTATTAATCGGTGCAGTGGTTGAACTGGGATGGGTTTATCAAAATAATAGATAATGGCGGACGCAGTACTCTCTCTCTCTCTCTCTCTCTCTCTCTCTCTCTCTCTCTCTCTCTCTCTCTCTCTCTCTCTCTCTCTCTCTCTCTCTGTCTCTGTGTCTGTCTGTCTTTTCCTTTCTTTCAGAAGGATCAATGATAAATAACAAGTACAGATTTGTTGTTAGTGCATGCGGAATTTTGATTCTATACATTCTGCTCACCCGAGTGGAATAGTTGAATGACAATGAGTACAATACAGTTTAACCAATACAATTAAATATTATCCAATCCCAATGTCTTCTAAACCTTGCAGCCACTTGGATTCTATTTGACGGCACATCAAACGTAATTTCAAGTCCACCTCCTCTTCACGTGCCTGGAGATTTTTTTTTTTTTTTTTTTTACAAGTGTATCACCGGCAGGATAAACACATATGAATTTGCTAAACGTTAAATCAAACATTGAGTAATTCAAAGTCATAATTCAATTAACCACAATTGTTTGTGAGGTTTGTGGTCTAATAAATAATTAGATTGTATGAATTAATTTATCTCTATGGAATTTGTGAAATAGTTTTGAGAATAATATACAAGCAGTGGGGTTGTAGTTAGGTAATATTATGCAAACAGGAATGAATGAATCCTGTCTTTTCTTCAAAGGAACGACGATGTATGATCGAAAAGTTCAAACGTACTTTAATTAACGACAACTAGTCTCAAATGTTAAAAATATGAAGTTTACGAAATTTGTTACGTCATTATGTCTCCTTAATCAATGCCGCATAATAATAAATATGTAAATAAAGTAATAAAAAGCAAATCTGATAAATAAAATTAAAGTATTATTTACATCAACATTTACAAGTCAGTGTCATGGTACTAACAGAATGTTGAATTTTGTATGTACCCCACCTCCTAAGTGAGCGTTTAACATGCGTTTATGAATTGTATATAGACGAGTGTGTGTTTGTGTGTGTTTTAATGTACGTATGTTTGTGTTTTATAATTATGAATGGTACAAGTGTCTCTATTATCAAATTAACAATGGACGATATGAAAAATATAGTTTTGTTTTTCACGATTCGATCACTTACAAAGGCGTTTAAAAGAAAAACAATCAACTGTCATTTCAAAAATCAGTGTCAACGTAATAGCTTCTTTTGAATATCAAGAACGTATTCGTCGTTGATGAGAGAGGACGGACTTACCATAATACATTAATTTCCATGACAAACGGACAGTTTAAAACTGTTTCCTTATTTTAGATGTCCAGCATTTTTTTTTCTTTTTGAATAATGATGATTTTTGTGAATAGTCTCAGATGAAATGCTAGTTTTAAACTCTTTTTACGTTTTTAAATTTGCTCTGTTCGTGCACGTGTATACGTTTGTATGAATGTGTGTGTGTGTGTAAATGTACGTTTATGCACGTGAATATTTATTTTCCGAAGTCTATTTGATAAATAATTATACGGGGTAAAATTAAAAACAAACAAACAAAAAAAACATGCTGATTGTGATAGCCAGTGACGGACTGACGTCTGAAATGTAATAAATCTCTCCAACAAGACACGCCTTACAGTTTTACCGATTTAATTGTTAAATCTCGGGTCACTGTATAAAATGAATATAAAACAGCAGAAATCTTGTCTCGTGATTCCCTCTCTGGCTCGCCAGGCGTCGTCTGAAGAGTAATAAGTACTCTCGAGCACAGCGCGAGGCCTTCCAGTTATATATAAGCCCTAGGGTAGCGTCATCCTTCAAACACAGACACCCCCAGACATACAAAAATAGATAATACAAACATACACACATCCACACACACACTCACACAAACATATATACACATACAAGCAAACAGTCATAGAAAAAGTTTGCATCTCGTACGAAGATTATATCTGACAATGAAGGACGGACGATTAAATAAATAACACGATAAACAATTTCATGGAACTGAAATAATAATAATAATAATAATAATAATAATAAATTTAAAAAAAGAAGAAGAAGAAACAAAAACTAGATTTAATAGAAAATAAAATAAAAATCGGGAGCGGATGTACAAGTGGTTTTCGCCTGATCACGATAACATTACGTTTGAAACATTTTCTAAAACTAATACAATTTAACGAATTGTAGAAACCGCAAGCATTTCTTTCTTTGAAGCTGTATGATCAACCATAACGAACTGACAATGGAAGGGGTAAGTGCGGAGTTCCTGCAGTTGGAAAGGTGTCGGGGTGCGTAATACCCACATCCATGTTTGGACAAGGATTAGACGTTCCTGCGGGCTAGAGCGAGGAGTGTTAACGAAACCGGATTTACAGCGCCATGCTGCCAGTAAGACGACTAATCGGCTTGGTCTACGTCATAGGCGACTAACCAACCGTTAACCGTCTTTTGTCTCTGTCTGTGTGTGTGTGTTCTTTTGTTTCTTCATCCTCGTCTTTTTCTTTGTTATTTTGTGTGTTTTTTCTTACAATTTTGAAAAAATATATACACATATTTTTTTTTTCTAGATGTTAAAATTCGATTACAGTTGTTATAAAGTTAACTTGGTTCCCTTACTCAGAAGATAGTTTTTGTTTTAAAAATGAATATGATAAAACTGAAATCGAGATGACAAGATGGTTGCAAAGACACTTGTAGATGGTTACAGAATAACGTGCTGGTCCGACCTCCTCTGCCAGATATTTCTATCAACAGAAAGGATAATCTGTTTATTTCCGATCACGTAAAATGATGGGAAATTATGTATATTCAGTCGATGAAGAAATTGCTTATGTTGACCGGAAGAATGACCTACAGGATTATGAATACTTTTTGTAATAATAATAATAATAATAATAATAATAATAATAATAATAATAATAATAATAATAATAAATAAATAAATAAATAAATAAACCATATCTGAAAGATTTGTGAGGCAACAGATTTTTATATATAGTTATGAAAGAAGTCTATTAAGTCAAAACTAGTGTACATATCATGATATAATGTTTATACAACACCAGTCGATGTACTTGCACGTGCAGATAAAAGCAGACGACAGGATTAATGGATAGAAGTTTTGTTTTTGTTTCCTGTAGAAGTAACTGACACCGCTGTGAAACAATGTTGTTACGACATGGCCGACATGTTACTTAGATGAGACAATTAAAACATCACTCGTGTGGAAAAGTGGCATTTATCTGATTTTCAGATAAGTCTTTCTACGATCCAACAGCATGAAGTCGCCGATTTGTTGTTTCTGTTGTTTATCTACTTATATCCTATAATCTGTTTTGTGAGATGGACGTTTAAACCATAAATATAACATTTTCCATGAATACGTTTAGTGAGTATCACAATAATTTCCTTCAACACAACTCGAGAGGATTAATCATACATCCATATATAAGTTCGGGGGAGGGAAAATTATGGAACTGAGAGAAAAGTAACGTAAAGAGCGAAAGAAAAGAAAAGATACCGCGGACAGTAAATAATGGACATATACCGTCATGACTACTTTACGAACTATCAGATCTGACGAATCTGTTGGAATTTGAACATGAGGAACGTTGTCTGAAACCAGTTACAAATAGTTCTGACTGACATACTCGTTAAACTGTAACCGAACACGACCCCCTTCTGTTTCATAATCAGCAAGACAGAACAGACGGTTCGTTGATCGGGAGTCGAGTGTTGGCACCATCCCCCATTGCTTACACGATTTGCGAGTAATTACAAACGCCGATACTGCGAAGAAATTCAACTTACACATGTAACGTTTATCACGGAGCTTTGTTATCACGTGACAGCTTAATTGAAGCCAGTGCGTTGAAGTGTTTGACGTTACGTCACCTGCTCCTATAGAAAATATTATGACAAATTGAACATTAAATTTTCTGTTCAACATTAATTATCAGTGTTCGAAAGTGCTCTTAAAATTATGCAGTACTTAGGTTTAACGAATAGATAGGTTTGATGCAAACAAATCGGAAAAAAAAGCAAACACAATCAATGACGAATGCTTTTAATAGAAATTTTAAGGAAAAACAAAATGATTAACAGTGTATAAATTAATTAACATTTAATGACTCGGTTAATGAACGGTAGGAAACTCGAATATAGTGACAGAAGTAATTAAGTTTGCTGACGATAAAACATCCTGTGTACTACACAGAATCTCTAGTCAGTCGAGGATAATTTTAATCACTTAGTTGATATATTTTCAGGTGTATTTGACTTGTTATTTTTGTTTGCAGTTATGACCTTTCAGATAAGAATATTATACTTTGGTATTAATTTTAAAAAAATTAACAGAAAATAATAAGTGTCCTATTTGAAACAGTGAAACCGTTATAAAAGGTTTTATCGTCTAACCAAACAGTTGTGTTTGACTGTTTAATACAGTTGAGAAAAAGTGATGAATATTTACGTTTTAACATTCAGATCAGCAGTTTAAGTACGTCTGCTGTGTACATTTTATCTCACAGAAACGTTGTTGGTAGTTATAAACCAATGGCGTGTGATCTGAGCGTCACGAAACTACTTTGGTGTGTGATCTTCAACTTAAAGGGTGATCTAGGAGAAAATATCTAGGAAATTTCTATAAGTTGAGCGTGACGTGATAGGATGATTATACTTCTTTAACAGGAAATGTCAGTTTATAGCAGGCAGGTAACTAATACAACAGATTTGACCTAGCTTGGATCGGAAATGGATTAAATAGGATAGGAAGTGGATTAGATAGAAAGATCTCAAAATCCTTTAACATTAATGCATGATGCATATATAAGTGCATCACATCCATGCAAACTTCATTTCTAATAGATATAGGATTTGGTAGTTCATCTATATTCATTGATTTTTCAATTTCTACAGAACCCTTAAGATGTTGGCTAAAGATTTGTTCAACGATGAGACGAAGCCAGTTGCATTTTTACGAAGAAATGGCCTTGTAGATGATGAATAAAATGTTGCACTATGTTATCGTTGTGGTGGAGAAATGAAGAAAGCTCGAAGAAAAGGGAAGATCTTTTTCTTTCGTTTCTAGCAGATGTTCGTTCAATTCATCGACAAAATTATTCAAATTTGTATACTTTTTAGCCCTTGTTCTTATAAACTATAAATATATAATAGAAGGAAAATTTGTTTCATTTATGCCATGAAAAATAATAAAAAACAAAAAAATGAACAAAATAATAATTAAAATACGTGCGTAAATCGCACACCAAAGTAGAATTGGCTCGGTGTAGACCACACACCAAAGTGGCACCCATTTATCTTTCATACTTTCTCTGTCGCACAAACGTATGTTCATAAATAAAGGAACACCTAAATAAAACCAACAATATTCAGTAAACAGCTAATGACAAAGAAAACATTAAACGGAAAACAATGAACGTTTATTTGGCAGATAATTACACAATACACTACATAACTTGCAGGTGTTGTAACTTCCGCTGTAGTTACCTGTAAAAAGAAATTAGTGACACATCTATGTGTTAGCCAGAAATTGTCACACATCAGTTGTGTGTGTATCTCGCCATCAGCTACAACGGCAGATAGCGAACACCCCACAGTCACTGTAATATTCACACCTCGGCGTCACCATGAAAATGTGACATTTGCATGAATCCCTTACCAATACCCACTATATCTAGGTAAATCACTGTTGAAATTTGTATCATTAAAAACTCTCACATGTATATCACGTGTTTCTTTCATCATTTACAACGGCAGATAGCGAACAGACAACAAACCAATGACAGCATAGAAACTAGGTGTGGAGAAACTTGAGTTTCTGAAAGTTACAAATATGGATATCCAGTCTGGCACTCAACGACTCATTTTGTACACTTCAAAATAATTCATCTGACAATACCACTTCTTAAAACAATGACCGGCTACATGTATCAGCTGCCTAGAGCTACATTACACGGCTCACCCTGAACGTATTAACTATAGAATGTGTATTTCAAAACTGTGCATCGACTACAGTGAATGTTCTGGTGTTAATATGAATTCATTTATGCATGATGTGTTTATGTGTATGCGTGTGTGCGTGCGTGCATTTGCTCGTCTATCTGTCTATATATAACGAATATACATTTATTTTAAACACACAGAAAGAATTATACTTGTACTCTGATAACAGCGGTGTCACTCGAACAACATACACCTTACTCACGCTGTATACTGATACAAAATGTCTCTCACTTGTAATGGAAACGGTTAATTCCGAAACAGTCTTGAATCTACAGTCACACATCACTTCACAGAGCGTGTTACTCCATGCATGACACTTCCTGTGTTCATCAGCGAGTGTTTGTATCTTTGGTGTAAACTGTGACTGGAGGTCACTGGGATCAAGTCACATTCTGGTTCACTATTTAATTAAGAGTGTTTGACATTATCAGTCAACAGTGAAACGTCATCTCAGTTTTACGTGTTTAATTCAGAGAACTAATAGGTACATGATGGCGTTGACCCATTTCTTCCAAAGCAACTTTCTTAATATGCAGTTACGTTTTATATTTCCAATTTTAAAATGTTCAAGTTAGTCTATTAATTATCTTATACAATTTTTAAATGTGACTCATTTATTTTTACCATCATTTTAACATGTTCACCATTATGTTTACATTTATCTCAATACGTTTTTGTCTTTTTATATTTTAGTTTTATTAATTTACACATTAAAGCACCCTTAAACTTACCTAGTATGGAATAGATGGTGTATAAATGTTGTATAATAACAATATTAATGATGATAATAAGAAGAATACAAATAACAGTGAAAATAACATGGTACATTACAATATGCATGTTATTACTATAAATGCAAATAGTTGTGTAACAATAACCAGATATAACAAAGTACACTACAGCATAATAACAATAATAAAGCAGCATTGTTGCATGTAACTGGTGCATATGAATGCAGTAATAACAGAAGCAGTAAAAAATAGATTCAAAAAAAAAAAAAAAAAAAGCAGAATAAAATTAATGGAAAGAAACAGACACACAATTTAAAAAAAATTGGAAATAATAATGCACATCAAATGATTGAGATATTATATTTTGATTATTATCTTTAAATTTTAGACATAATAATTATTACAATGTATCTCAGAAATAATAATAATAAAAAACCCTTAATAAAATGTAATTAGAAAAAAAGTACAGAAATTCTCATTTTATTGTAAATAAAAAGTCTGAATTTAACCTTTCCTCATCAAAACTTCAAACATCATTAACAAAATGTCTGACTGTCAAAAGTTCCTTCTTATTTTTCCAAATGATGCTTTGAGTTTAAATGTGAATGCACCTTTACCAAAACATTCCTATTTTGGAATTTAAAGGGATCATTGCTAACTAGTTAATACTGACAGAAATTTAATATAACAGGAATCAAACATCATGACAGATTCTGGACCAAATGTAATCATGTACTTAGTCCAGAAGCTGTACTCTATCACAATATTTTACAAGTATCAACACAGACAAACACTGTATGACAAACATATTTTACAAATATCAACACAAAGACTGTGAAACAAACTTGATATTTTACAAATATCAACAAAGTCAAAGACAGTATAACAAACATGATATTTTACAAGTATCAACAAAAAGACGGCGTAACAACGTATTTTACAATTATCAACAAAAAGACTGCATAACAACATATTTTACAAGTATCAACATAGACAAAGACTGTATAACAAACTGTAATTACTAGATCAGTTTAACTGATGTCTGATTCAAGTCACTGTAGGGACTGTATTTATCTCGTATGAAGATCTTTTACCATGGCACGGACAATCTGTGAATAGCCACTGAAATAAAACAAACATAATGTCATTAAAATCATTTACAAAGTGTAATTGTTGTGGACTGGTTAATTACATTTCTTTTTGCTTCAGAATAATTGTTTTGTTTGATAAGGTGACAGTGCAACAATAGAAAAAAGATTTTAGTTTGTAAATAACTTTCAAACATTCTGAAATTTTATTTGTGTATTTTCAGTTCAGTGTTTACTAAAGCAGTTCTGACCTGAAGAAGAGAGATCCAGTGACAGAGAAAATATTTTCGCAGATGTAAAATAAACAGACACTGATTCATAAATCAAGATTTAACACTGCAATAGTTTTCAGGTGTCAAATGTAAAGTTATAATAATATAAATGAAAACTACTACACTGTCAAATAGAAAGAAGTGATTTTTTTAATACATGTAAATGAAAAACTCTAAAGCCCTCAGTCCATGAATTACATTTGTGATTTAAAGAGTATATTGTTTTATATAAATACAACACAATAATCTTTGATACTGTATACTTTGTATACCAGTTAGAATGGGAAAAAGACTTACAGCTGAAAATACAAAGCATTGGTTCAATGATCCATCATGTCTCAAGTAACAAATAAAATTAATAATATAAAAAAAAAAAAAATTACTTCAAAAAAAAAAAAAAAAAAAATACAAAATTACTAGAAATAATTTAAAAATGAAAAACAAACACTTACTCTGTATTTTTCCTCACTTTATAGAACTCATCAACAAAGTCAGATCGACCGAGCAGCTCAACAAAATCTTCATCGTGAGTTATCACAAGTAGCTGAAAGTTCTTCTGTTGAGATCTTGTCTTGATGATCCTAGAACACAGTAATTTCATAACAATACATTCTACCTAAGTAATGAAAAAATTTTCAATGTATAATAAATTTCAGACAATTTATACTAAATTATATATATATATATATATAAAAAGAATTAAAACATTTATGTTGAACATGTACCAGTTATGGTGACTGGAATGGTAAACAACACCAATGGTGCAGTAAGGAGGTACAATCCTGATAATAACACACTTGTACTGTTTCATAATTAATACTATTAATAATAATAGTAGTAGTCATAGTAATATTTGTAGTACAGCTACTACTGGTACTACTATTACATCTACTACTTCTACTAATAATAATATGATAACTACTACTACTATTACTACTGCTGCTACTACTACTAAGAATAATAATAATAAACTAATAATAATCTCTTTACCATTTTTTAAATCTCTCATTAACAACTATGTATAATTTATTTAAAAAAAATCATCACAAAAATAATAAAAACATAAAAATTAATTATAAGTAGTTACTTTAAGCAAATATACAAACCATAATGAAAACTAACGTTTACTAATAATAAAGTAACTCACTCAACCAAAGCGAATGCAAGACTCTCAATATTTTCTCTGTCCAGGTTTGTTGTTGGTTCATCAAGAGCCAGAATTCCACAGCTCACACAGAATGTCTCTGCCAGTGCTAACCGAATTATCAACGATGCCAACACCTTCTGTCCAGCACTACATCGTCCCCGCATGTCTAGAACAGCATCGCCCTTCACCATGACAACACGGTAGTTGTAACTACGTCGTGATTTCATAATCCCACTGTCGTCTTCGTCTGATCGGATTTCTATGGTTTCAATGTCTGAAAATGATGCGAATAAAAAAGAATAAGTTTTGTTTAATAGTTATATTTCTGAAGTGATGAATCAGAGAAGAAAAGACATGTGATTAGAAGAAAAGGATCTTTTTTACACCAACATGTCATTTAAAAACAGTTAAAAATCAGTATTTGCTTCCAACTCTGGTAACATTTGGCATTACTGTGTAATACTAGACATTACGGTGAACACCAGACATTACTGCGTAACACTTGACATTACTATGCAACACCAGACATTACTGTGTAACACCAGACATTAATGTGTAATACTTACCATGTCCTCTGTAAGTATTTCTCCACAGTTCTCTAATTATCTTGTTGATCTCATTCATTTTCTGATTGTGGTAATTCATGATGGCTCTACAACAGAAACACACAAATAATTACCATTTTGACAGTCTGCTTATTTAGAAATGAAAACAGAATTTGTATATAATGATTTCACTGAGAAATTTGCACAACTTATTAATACTAGTGTTTCTTGAACTTAACATGCTTTCAATATATCAGACAGACTAACCACAAAGTGTTCACAAAGAACCAATCCTGCAAACATCTACTTTTTACACAAATTTTCTAACTGTTGTTCACTTCTGTTATTTCTAATGAGAGTGAATCACATACGAAATATTTATTTTCTAACAGTTATGTTTGATATGTTAATTACACATGTTAAAAAGAAAAAATTAATTAAAAAAAAATGTTCTGTTTGATATCAGACATTGAAAATATTTTATGAAGAAAAATGAAAACATTTCACCTGTCCATTGCTGTGTAGTACTTCTGTAAATCGTCATTAGCTAATTCAGTTGTCTGAAATTCAAAAAAAAAAGGGGGAAATAAAAAAAAAGAAAGAAAAAAAGAATCTCAAAACTGCTTAGTATGTTCATAAAACCTTTTAAAAACTACACTTCAATATCAATACATGTTGACAAGCACATAAAAAATAATTTAACAGTTTTAATTTAGAAAAGAAAATGTAAGTAACAAATGTGAAAAAGACTGATGCTATAAATGACAATTCTTCAGGTAAAAGTTAAAGAAACAACAAATAGCAAAATGATTGACTTTACCTGCATCTCAATCATCTTTTCTCTGTATTTCTCTTTGGCATCTTTAAACATGTCTGTCTGTAAGTCTTTCCGAGTTGTACGTATCTGTCCTTCATACCCTTCTTGTCTCCCTATAGCTATGTTCCTCTATAATATATATAAAACATGAGTGAAGGTTGCTGTGTGTTTGAGTAGGAGTGTATGTGTGTTTCTGTTTACGTATGTATGTATATGTTAAACAATACAGATAATCAGACAAAAAAAAAAAAAAAAAAAAAAGATATATAAATGTACATATATACAAGCATTTAGTAAAATCTTAAGACAAAAGACCCTGTAGCACTGTTCAGATTTTTATTTTATATATATATATATATATATGTATGTATATATGTTGATAACAAATATGTATAATATGTAACTTTATATGTCTGTATGTGTGTGTTTAAAATTCAGTTTTATCAAGACTTGCTTCTTTCTGAAGTTTGCCAGAGTTTTCCAACAGCTTTCGTCTTTCCCGTTCTAGATTATTGACATCAAATCCAGCCAGCTGTTGTTGTAGTTGTTCTTTCTCAACTTGTAAACTCTTCACATCTTTCTCCTTCTTCCTCAACTGATCAATGTCATTCAGTTCTCGCTGATGGATCTAAGACAGACAAAGAGACAGACAGATATGTTGTTACTGATCAAACAAACATTTAAATCAAACTTTCATTATAAACAATTATTATATTTTTTTACACAGAATAAATTTTCTTTCAAAAGCAGTAAACAACAACAGTGTGGATTATACTTGTCTATATTTGATCCTGTCTGTAAATATTTACTGTAAATGTAAATTTAACTGGTAATACATAATAAACAAGCCTGTATATAACAGTCACCTGCTGATAAATAATATAAAACATGTATATAAAAGTCACCTTAACATAAATAAAGAAACCTGCATATAACAATCACCTCCCGTTAAATAAAAACAATCTGTATATAACAGTCACCTGTTGATTGGCTAACTCTTTATTCAGACTGTTTATTTTTCCAGTTATCTCCCCACATTGTTGCTCTTTTTCTGCTAATTCTGACATCAGAGTCTTCTGTCTGTCCTTGCTTCTGTTGAGACGCTCTGCTTTTCCTGACTGGTCATAACTTTACACAAGTATTAACAAACAATTATTAATTAGTTATTTTGTAATGTATATTTTTTAAAATTTAAACTCAAAAATCTAATATGAATGTAAATAATCAACCAACTTTTTAATATTTAAACACAATGACTCTATCTCAATACAAGACGCTGCAAAATAAAATGGTTTCTCAAACACTGTATGATCATGTTTGATGTGTAATAATAACTGACAATTTTTTTTTTATTGAATTGTCAGTAAACTAACTTGTTCAATTATTGAATCTTTTTAAATGTTACAGATATAACAACAACAAATAACAAATAACAATAACAACAGTAATAATAATAATAATAAATACAATAAAAATAATAATAATAAATACAATAAAATAATTTAAAAAAATAATAATAAATGATAATAACAATTAATAATAATAATAATAGTTATAAGAATAATAAATACAATAACAGTAATAATAATAACAATAATAATAAAAATAATAAATACAATAACAATAATAACAACAACAACAATAATAATAATAACAATAACAATAATAATGATAATAATAAATATAACAACAACAACAACAATAATAATTTAATTAGTTAAAAAATAACTTACTGTTTGATGTTCTGGTTCACAATTTTGACATCATTTCCATTTCCTCGGACAAGTTCTTCCTGTAAAATAAACTCAAATTGTTAACTTGACTTCAGTTATTTACTGACACAGCTGATAGTGACCTTTCAGAAAACCACAGCAAATAATCTTCTTTGTATTATTTGATCATGTAATAAAAACTATTGTAATTTTGTCATCACTTTTATATTCTTTGTATATTTCATTGATTCATACAAATATTATAATTTCTCTTTTTACCTCTTCTTTTGCCTCGTCAATCTTTTCCTCTTTTTCTTTTGTAATTTTATTTTTTTCAGTTTTCTCCTTAGCGATCTGGCTCTGAAACACAAACATGATACACATGATAACAACTACACTAGACAGGAAACGTTAAGTTGACAGAAGCGAGCTTGTAGTGGATGTTATAGTCATCTGACAAAAATTCAAATAAAATCTGATTAATAAAAAAAAATAAAACAGCAAAGAAATAACAAATAAAAATAAGAAAATAAAAATAACAAGAACAAGTGTTTGATGATTATAAAATGAATTAATTTTAACTCTCTAAGCTTGATGTGACAGTATCATGAAAAGACTATTCTCTAATTTACTATTTTTAACTGGAACCTTTTTAATGTGTGTGACTATAAAAGTAAAATAAAATATACAAAGTACTTACCTCAAGTGGCTCCAGTTCTTTTTCAGTCTCCTGGAAAAAAAAAAAAAAAAAAAAAAAAATTCAGACACTGTTAAATTAAACAGCAGACATTTTGTTTTTTCTATCAAGTTAATTAATGACTGATGCTGAGTCACCATGTAAAAACAATGTGTAGTTATTCAGAATGTAGTAAACATGTTTTTATAATACACGTTTCACAGATCCCTACAGGCTACTATTTCATTATGTTATCTCAGTCAATATATTTCTTGAAATTTCACCAAATAGAAAAAAAAGAAAAGAAAAAAAAAGAAAAATAAACAACAAATCATCAACAAAACAAAAAAAAAATGAAAAAAAGACACTAATATATTATTAATTTAGAAAAATTTTAAATTTAAAAAACATTTAGTAAAAAACTGATTTTTATATTTTGAAATTAAAAAAACAAGCAAACTTCAGGTAAAACTGTGACATCTCACCTCAATCTCTGATCTGAGAGCAGAGTTTTCACTGGCGAGGGTTGTTTTAGTTTCCTCCAGTTTCGTCTTCTCCTGCAGCTCACCCTCTATCTTCAACTTCTCTTCTTTCAGGTCACTGACCTTAATTCTCAGTTGCTGGACCCTGTCCTGATGGTCAGTCAATCTCTGGCGGTAACGGTCAAGCTGTTTACTCAGTGTGTCACTAAAAATAACAATGATTAAACCAACATTAATGAGTAACACTAGATTTTTAATACTAATAGTTTTTATATATTAGTAGTATATAAACTGTGTAACTGTGCCATAGTGAATGTATGCTTATGGCTGTCCATGTGGATATATTAGGGAATTAAAATAAATATACACATATGAATGTAAGTAAGAATAATGTGGATACTATTTAGATTTGATCTACAACTATTTCTGTGTGTATGTGTCAAATATGTGTGTGTACTGTGAAGTTCTACATGTATATGTGTAACACACAAGTAAGTAAATATAAAAGTAAATATAACAGATTTGTCTTACAGCTTTAGCTGAATGTCGTCTTTTTCTTGTATAACAATTTCTAAAGTTCTTTCAGAATCTAAAATTTAAAAAACGAAATTTTAAAATCATTTAAGATATTTTAACCTGAAACACGATGACCACAGTAAAATGATGGTCACCTATAATGAATAACAAGTGACCTATGAATAGGAGAACATGAGATGTATGGAACTATTATTAAGAACTGATAATAAGATGACACAAGTGATAGTTGACTGAGCTGATTTATGATAAAATGAAAAACATTTTACAGGTTTAATTTAACTGAATATTCACAAACATGGACACATTAAATGTTTTGACATGTCTGGCTGGGGAACAGGACATTTAAATAATAAATTTTAGAATTTATTTTGAAAAATGTTTTGTATATAATAAGCATATAATATCTGTAATAGATATAATTTTTTATTTTTTATTTTTTTAATTAAAAAACCCACAAAAAACCTAATGAAAAAACCCCCAAAATCCCCACCAAAACAAACAAAATAAAAGAATAAATATAATGAATAAAATATCTGTTTATTTTAAAATGAAAAAGTTAATTAAGAAAAAAACACAGAAAGAGTAAAGGACCTGATACAGGTAAAAGTTCCTGCTGAGTGGAAATCTTCTTGTCAAGTTCTCTGATCTCTCCGCAGAATCTGTCCATGAGCACAATGTCCAAGTGTAAGCTTTTAGCCATCTGTGAATTCTTGTACTTTGTCTGATACTCCTCATCTTTCTACATAAACAAAAAATATCTTTAAAAATATCACGAAATTGCAGTATAATAAAAATGGAAACACAACAGTAATAATCCTAAGTATAGTAAATAATAATTATGCGTGTATTTTATATAAAACAAAGTGAAAATGTAAAACAAATAAAAAATAAATAATAAATAATAAAATAAAAATTACTGGTACAATTTTTAAAAGGATACGTTATCTAGAAGGGTGCATGTTGGTTTACAAACATTAAAATTATTGATGTGTATGACATATATAAATATCAAATAATAATAACTGAACTGCACTGGTTCTATTTTAAAGTTAGTTTCATAAGAACATCCACAAAATTAATTTCACAGATTTTTGCCTACATAACTGAAGCAAAACAGAAGTAACTGCAACAAATTTTACAAACGTTTTCAATTGATTGTTTCAGAGTCTGAATTTCACTTGTCACTTGCTGATATTTCTTTCTCAGGTTTGGTAATTCAGTGTCCTGCAGTATGGCTATCTGGAAATTAAAAAAAAAAAAAAATAATAATAATAATTTGATAACACAGATAGGTTTCAGTTAATGCAAATCATTGTCTAACTAGAAAAATTAAAAGTACAATGATGTCTGTCTGTTTGTTTCTCTGTCATCTTCTCAGTAAGTTACTATACAAAAATAATACATTTTAAATAAAACAATTTCACTGTTCTAATTCACAACATTTTGAGAATGGGAATCTGAAAAACAATGACAATGATATTAAAATTTAAAAACATTTAAAAAACAAAAAAAACAATATAAAATAATAATAATAAAATGAATCAATGCAAAACACAAAAAAAAAAGAAAGAAAGAAGAAAACACTTAAGAAAGGCACACTTAATAGTAAATTGATCTTCCACTGATAAGATTTGAACTCAGAACCTTATTTGAGAGTCTTACCAAACATATAAGAATGAAAGTCATGGTTAGAGTCTAACAACAGCTAATATTTTTCTGAAGTCCTGTGATCTACTGTGTCAGATAAAATATTTATCACTCACATTTTTTTTCACTGGTTTAAGTTCCATCATTTTGTCATATTTTGTTTTGGACTCATTCAGTTCCATGTGAGCTTTTTCCAGCTGGGTTGGAACCAGTTGCAACTTTTGTTTCAACTGAAAAACATCAAAAAATAAAACAGATGTGTAAACAACAAATTAACTTTTTATCTTCACAATTTGCACTTCCTGTTTAAATTAACAAGGAAACAATTAAACTTTGATGAATGGTTTTACATTGTAAAACAAAATTTAAAAAAAGGACAAAATCATAAGTCTATTGCTTTAACAAAACACTGAATTTAACGTCAAATGTAGCATATTAATGATAAAAATATACAACTTTTAAACTGGTTTTTTTTCCAAGATATTTAAGCTTAAAGGGGAGAAGAGAGATATAATTAACAGTTAAAAGAGAAAACACACAACAGTTTTACCTCTAGGATGAGTTCTCTCACTTCCTGGTCATCGTTGAAACCTCGGTGACAGAGAGGACAAAAAGGTTTTTCTTTTTCCAAATCTTTGACGTACTTCTTGAAGAAGTGTTCAGCTCCCATCAGAGACCCCTTAGTACTGAAACAGTAAAAACTTTAAACAGAAAATGTGGACAGATGTTATTCTAGTAATTGTATTAGAAGTGAAATAACAAGAGAAATTCAGTGTAGACAGACGTTAATTTAGTATTTTTATCAGTAGTGGGATGCAGGACCAAGCCTTGTTGGTAGATCTGTGTTATTTTTTTATCAACCAATCATCATTATTTATAACAAAGTATTAGAATAAAGTGAAGAACATTTAAGAACTGACAGTCAAGTTTTGTGACAATGCCAGAAGAAACTGTACAAAAGTCTTACTTCATGGCAAAATAAAAAAAATAAAAAAAATGACAGCAGAGAAACATTTTTAACTGTACTCTTTGCTTGTTACACTTCATTATTACTTAAAATAGGACAAAACAAAATTAAAATAAAATATAAAAAAATACAAAATTAAAGTAAATATAAAGAAAAAATGAAATAAAGTAAATAAAAATTAAAATAAATAAAAGATTTTTGTTATTAAAGAAGACAAAATTATTTTAAAATCTCACTCTTGTGCTTGGTTCAGTTTTATTTCGACTGTTGTCAACTCTGTGTCGAAACTTTCGCTGTCGCAAACATTGTTTAAACTTTCCTCCATTTCTGAAAAAATAAATAACAGAATTATGTTTGATATTTAAATTATTATATATGTGTTTTATTTGTTAATGAAATAAATTTAAAAAAAAGTGTAAAAAGTAAAAAAAGCTTACCTCTCAGTTTTCTTTCATAACTTTTAATTTGTTCACTGAAAATAATAGATTTATAAAAATAAAATATTAAATAATGTATGCAAAACAATAGTGAAGAAAAAAAGAAAATTGAATAATTAAAGCTTAGCTGTCTTCTTTCTCTTTAAATACTAAATAACATACATTTCTATTCTCCACTTAGAGCTAATAAATAAATAAATAAATAAAAATAAATACATACACACACAAACACACAGAGGAAATAACTGATTACTATTTCAAGATATCAATTTTATCCTGCAAAGGTGAGAATGCCTATTTGCAGCAAAGCTCTTCTGAGCTCCATTTGACAACAATGGTAATAAACTTATATCATACCTAAGCATACTTTTTTCTTGTTCCTTAGCTGAACACTTTTCTTTTAACTTCTGCAGTTCAGTGGAACACGCATTCACCTGCACATGCTGTTGTCTACAACAGACAATGTTGTACTGTGACTACACTAATAAATACTAGCAACATGTTTTTAAAACAGATTTTTTGTAATATTTTCCTACAAATCAAACTTGTAAAAAGAAACTGTAATTTTCTTTCAGGATTGATATTTGTGCTGACATTAATTTTGTGTTGATATTTGTGTTGTTATTTGTACAAATACATCTCTAGATATTTGTATTGGTACTTGTGTTGATATTGGTGTTGTTATTTGTATCCAGTATTATTTCTGATCAGTTGGTGTTAATGACTTACAATTTTTGGATGGTTTTAGTGTGTACACACTTTATTTCATGCATTCAGATAAGGAAATCTTAACCTATAGATTGGCTTATAGGCCACATTTGTGTTTGAATATTTGATTTCTGTACATCTATGTTAATTTAGAAACATCTGAAGTCCAAAGCATTAATATGTTACAACAGATAGGTTAATATGGTATAAGAAAAAGGGTTCGTATGATACAAGACAAATGGTTAATATGGTTTAAGAAAAAGGGTTTATATGGTATAAGGAAATAAGAGTTAATATGGTATAAGAAAATAAGAGTTAATATGGGATAAGAAAATAAGGTTTAATATGGTACAAGAAAAAGGGTGAATATGCACAAGATAAAGAGTTAATATGATATATTCACCCCATGTATTCCTCTATCTTTCCTCGTATGTTGTGTTCTGGCATGTGACCTAACAAGTAGGTTATTGTGTCTTCATGTTTAGCTTTTCTGAAATCAGAAATTTTACCACTGATATATTTTTACAGACAGGAGTCAGACAGTCGCAAATGTGAGAGCTCTACAAGTACAAAATGTTTTGATCTGAAAAAGTAACTGCTATGGTGTTCTGGACGTAAACATATTATTTGATAAGCAAGGAGAAACAAGTACAAAATGATATCAACAGTATGTTCAAAATAATAGCCTCTTTGTATCTCTTATGACTTGTTATCTCAATGTCAAGTTTAATTATTAACAAAAATATGTGTGTTTGTGTTCTATGTGCATATGTACAAGTGTGCATATATCTTAACAACAAACCACACAAGCAAGCAAATAAAGTTTTTGAAACTTTCCATCTCTATCATCACAGGTATTCATTATTTATATTTAAATCTTTCACATGTACAGCAGTCAAAAATTTCAAAGTTAACAACCATTTTTCTTCTAAATGTAAACTGATATATATCTAAAATAAAATGAGACACAATTACTAAAACTATTTTTTTTTTATAGTACTTTTTTTACTGCACAAAGGAGAAGAGAAGAAATTGTTGAAAAAAAACCCGAAACTTACAAACGTTCAACGTTCTCACTCTTAGAAAGTTTATCTTTCTTGAGCATGTCAAGCTCAGTTTGAGCATTCGACTGTCGATGTAACTGATTCAGTTCAGAGCTGGAAATTAATTAAAACTGTATATAATCTCTTAAAATTAGCAAAATAAATGAATAAATAAACATGGAAATAATTAAAATTGTCTAAAAACTCTCATAATTGACAAAATAAATATACAATAAAAAAAAAAAAATATAAATAAATAAATAAAAGTTAAAAAAATAAATAATAAAAAAAAATAATAAAAAAATAATAATAAAATTAAAATAAAAAAAAAAAAAAAAAAAAAAAAAAAATCATAGAAATTTTCCCAATTATGAAAGTAAGGATATATGAACAAAAAAAAAAAAAAAAAAAAAAAAATAATACTTTTTTAAATTTTTTTTTTATAGCTCAGTAAAAAACATTCATAATTAGTTAAATAAATATGTAATAAAAAAAAAAAAAAAAAAAAAAATAATAATGAAAAAATAAATAAATTAGTCAATTTAATTTCAAGATGTACTTTGTTATCTTTCATGTAGAACCAATAAAAAACTGAAAATAGTAAAAAAAAAAAGAAAGTTACTTGAGATCACTCAGAGTGTTTTCAAGATGTCTTTTCTCTTTGTCTTTTTCTGTGATTTCTTTCTTAATCTCCTCTGTGTTCACTGACCTCTCAGTTTTCTCTAAATCATCAACCTAAAACAGTGTTTTAACACTTTCATCAATTCTAACATATACAGTATGTATATATGCATTTAGGAATTAACATCCTGCTGTCTTATGTACGTCTGATTAGACTCTGCACACAGACAACATGCAGGAACAAACTGGCGCAGGAGGAAGAAGTCCAATCACGACCTAACAAAATCCCATCAGATGCCCCTGAGAAACACTCAAATGTATGGCAGCCATTTTCCTGCACTCCAGTGGTGGTAGATACCACTTGAACACCAAGACATCTTTAAAAAAGATAGCTCAGTAATCACTTCCTAGATACAGTGATAAAGTTCACGTGTGTATTTTTGTCTAAAATATTACATGAAAATCAGACAAATAGAGATGAATTTATTTAACTTGGTTAAACAAAATATAAATTATATTAAAAAATTAAAGGAAACAAAATGTCACCCTTCCTTAAAAAAATAAAACAAAAAGAAAAAATATTAACAAATACAAAAGCAAATAAATTACAAAAAAGAAAAAATATTTTAGAGTGATAAAAAAGTTTTCCCCAAAGCCCAAGCAAGGAACAAATATTTATAAAATAAAAAAGAACACTGTAAAGTTAAAACACTTACAGTGTGTTTGAGATCCTGGTTAACATTATCAAATCTTCTCACTGAACTTTTCATCCTACTCAACTTCTGATTAATATTATATATCTCAGAACTGTTCTTTTTCTGAAAACACAAATATAAAAAATTTATATCATAATTTCTGTTAGATATATTTTAAAAATCTTAGTTTAATTGCCTTTAGATTAATAACAGAAATGAAATGTGCCTAATTTTTTTTTCTAAAATTTAAATTTGGTTTAAAAAACAAACTGAAAAAAAAACAAAAAACTTCATTACCAAGTATGTTTATAAATAAATTCCATTACAAATATCCTCCTAAAGCCAGACAGTTGAATTAAACAAAGAAAGAAATATTTTTCAAATTAGAATATATTTTTATTATCTGCGAGTTTCTTTTTCAGGAATTTATTAAAATGTTTCTTTGCAATATCAAAACAACAAACTAATTATATTTACTGTGACTGGGTTAACAAAATTTCAAATACAAAGATGATGACACACTGTGTGATTAAATAAAAAGTGTTTAACAACACTCTACATACCATGTTGTCTTTCTTCATGTCTATTTTCTGTTTTAGTTTTGTATTACTTTCTTGTAGCTCTTCTATTTTCCTCTGAATTATTGATTCCTTCTTCTCATACTTTACCTTAAAAAAAAAAAAAAATATATATGTAGCAAAAAACCAACAATAAAAATAAATAAATACTATGAAAACAAGAACAATCAATCAATAAATCAAATTTACACCAACAATTTTAATAAGTATTTTCTTATACTAATAACAGTGATGGATTACAAATTTAATAGGAAAAAACCCAGAAAGAAAATGCCTTCTTAATTTAAAAAAACTCAATTAAAACAAACTGAAAACTGACTATATTCTATTGATAATATTAATCAGGGGTCTTTTTGTTCTGTTCTGTTTTTAGCTATTTACAATTATTTTTAATCTGTTAATTTAAAAAGTGTCGGACATTTTAAAATCAGCAACATGTAATATTTTGAAGTAGTGCAATACCTTCAGATCTTTCGTATTGTTTGACAAAGTCTCCAATTTGTTTTTCATGTTTACAAAAAACCTTCTGTATTTATCTGGTGTTATCTCACCTGTGTCCAGTCCTGAAAATTTTTTTTTTTATTACTAATTTATAAAAATAGAAATCTGAGAGGAAATCAACTGTTGACATGAACTGTAGGTTTCATTAAAGAGTAGCAGTGTATTTGAAATAGCAAAATCATCTTAATGTTTTATGCTGTATAATGTAAACAATTACTAGCCATTCTAACTTTAATGTAAACAGTTACTAGCCATTTCTAAGTTTATTGTAAACAATTACAAACCTTCAAACTGGTATTCTGTAGCCAGTTTGTGAATCTTGTCATCTCTTTTCTTCACACTGTTATCACGATTCTGAAACAAGAAAAAACAGAGAATAAATATACTGCACTTCAGTCATTTTTCTTTCAAAATAAAAAAAGAAAAATAGTCCTTCATAAAAATTAATACATTTGTTTACAACTCAAACTTTGTGAATTTCATTTGTAAAAAAAATTTGTTTAACTCTAAATTGTTTACAGACTTCATTTAGAACATAACTTTAAAACAGACTTCATTTACATAACTCTAAATTTTTACAGACTTCACTTGTAACATAACTCCAAAAACTTCATTTTAACATAACTCCAAAATTGTTTACAGACTTCATTTATTACATAACTCCAAACTGTTTTGTAACATAACTCCAAACTGTTTACAGACCTCTGCTTCCTGTTGAAGTTTTCCTACTTCGAGTAAAAGTTGAGTCCTTTCATTTTCTAATTGCTCCAACTCGCAGGTCAAGTCTTCCTTTTGCTTTTCTAACTGTAAACACAAAAACAAAGACTAGTTAACTGTCAACAGATTCAACCTCATAAATAAATCCAACTCTAAAATAACAGTTCAGTACACTTTAACACTAATGGCTGCTTGGTAGATTTTTAATAATGATAATAATATAAAAATGGGAATTAACTGATTAGTTTAGTTGTAAAAAAAAAAAAATATATATATATAGAAAGAAATAAAACTGACCTCAACAAGTTGGGTTTTGGTGGCTGCAACTTTGCTTTCAAACTCAGATAAGGTTTTTTTCAACTCAGCTGTGGAACCTGTAAACATTTTGCATTATAAATTTATTACATGTGACCTGAAATTCTAAGTTCAAATTATACAACAATAACCTTTCTCTGTTTTCAATCAAATTACTGTTCTATATTAATGAACAAATCTTTTTTTTTTTAAATTCAGTAGCAACACATTATATAAAACTTACTGCAAAGTCATGAAACTCACTGTAAAT
The DNA here is from genome assembly GCA_012295275.1 of Chrysomallon squamiferum. Classification (NCBI taxonomy): domain Eukaryota; kingdom Metazoa; phylum Mollusca; class Gastropoda; order Neomphalida; family Peltospiridae; genus Chrysomallon; species Chrysomallon squamiferum. The sequence goes on from CM022670.1 coordinate 6,205,700, forward strand.
TCATGAAACTGTGAAGTCACGAAACTCACTGTAAATTCATAAAATTCACTGTAGTCATGAAATTCACTGTAAATTCATAAAACTCACTGTAGTCATGAAATTCACTATAAATTCATGAAACTCACCTGTAAAGTCATTTTTGATGTTTTCTTTCAGTTCGTCAATACTCCTCATTAAGTGCTGCATGTCACTTGATACCTTTTCTAAAATAAACAAAAATTAAAATATAAATAAGATTTTTAAAATCTTGGTGTTTATGCATGTGTGTTAAAAAAAAAAACAACCAAAGTTTCCTAAAGATAGACATTAATACAGAAATTTGGTATTTACCTTTTTTAAGACTAATTTGATGAATTTCATTTGCTTTAGTTTCAATCTGCTGCAGCTTATCCTGAAAAAGAAAATGAAAAAAAAAAAAAAAAAGAAATAAAATAAATAAATAACCTAGATAGAAAAAAAATAAAAACCTAGATAGACAGACAAATAAATAAATAAATAAATACTAAACACTTTACAACAAAACAGTATGGTCAAACATACAAAATATAAAAACAAACTTAGAAATTTCAGACACAATGTATAGTATAACACTGATATTCAAACTTCAGTTGTTAATAAAAAACAAAAGAAGTAAAAAAATAAAAACTACTCTCTACTCTCTTACCTCAATTGGTTTCAGCTTTGCGTTAAAGTTATCAACAGTTTCCTTCGAAGCAGCCAACTTTGCTTCATATTCAGTAAGGTTACTTTCCAGCTGAAATAAAACATTTCAGTGCTACATTATTACCCATCATAACACCTCTAAATTTCTAAATCTCTAAAAAGATATAACTATATATATACATATATATTTATATATACACTACTTACCTCACTGGCTTTATCTCTGTGTTGTTTCAAATATTTGATCTCTTCACGGAACACCTTTATATTCTGATCCTATTGAAAAAAAAAAAATAATAATAAAAAATGATTTCCATTAAACAAAATACAAATATACTTTTTGAACAAATTATAAATAAAATCACAAATGAAATACTAAAAAAAATTATAAATAAAAGATATTTCCATTAAAAAATAAAATAATAAAAATATATTAAAAAGAAAAGAATAAAATAAAATAAGAATTATTATTTCATAAACAGAATTAAGAACTGTAATCCAATTTTCATGCAGTACTTTGATTCCGATTTATTTTTATAATAATTTAACTTTTTTCCTTGCAGATAAATTCCACCTTTCTTAAATTATTGCTGCCATTTTGTTGATACAAGGAACTGATAACTGTTTGTGATGGAGTTTCATTTAACAGTTATTTATTGTTAAATTTAAAAGAAACAACAGTTTTAAGATTTAATATTTTACCCAAAGATGAGCAACATTCATATAAGACTGAATATTGTGTACAAAAAAAACAAAAAACAAAAAAATAACATGGAATCATTTTTTTGAATATGTCTCTGTGGTTTTAATAAATATAAACATTCTTTTCTTTATTTTGTTGGCTTTATCTCTTATTAAAATTAATTTTTGATTTATAAACTGTTGCTGTTAATAATTTAGTTGCACTTATTTTCATACATCTGTTCTTAATAATAACTTACCTGTTTTTGTTTTATTAATGCTGCTAATTCACTCATTTTGTACTTAATTAATTTACCTGTTCTTGTTTTAATTTTCGGATTGTCTCGAGAACCTTGGTATATCGTGTAGAGGCAAAGATAGCATCAAACTTTTCTTTCAAGGCCTTCCCCTCAGACAGAGGCCTGTAAGAATGAACTAAATGTTTAACAATTAAAATTTTTGTTTTAGAACTTTAATTCATTGGTAAATTAATTTAATATTTAACAATTCTAAACTTTTCTTTCAGAGCTTTTCACAGGGAATGACCTGTAAGAATTAATTTAACAATGCTACAACAAATTTAATATTGTTTTCGTAAAGAGGAAACCCTCTGAAGTCATTCTAATATAACAAAAGCTGATACACTTTTTGACAATGATGCTGCACAAGAACAGCACACACAGTATAAATTATCACAGCTCAGTTTATTAAAGTCGAGGGAAAATTAACATTTCAGCCACAGAACTGGTCTTGAATGTTATCCAGGGTTTATGAAAATTATAAAATATTTCAAACCAGTTTGCCTCTTCTTGGTGACAGAAGATTACGTTGTCTAACACAGCCTTTGAAACACCAAGTGCTGAAACCATCTGGAAAAACATCACACTATAGATTGGTCATACTTGTCATAAAAGAACAACAGTCAGTTATTCAAAAGTCAAAAACATAAAGATAAACACAACAGAATTTGTTATTATAATTCTAACTGAATAAAAGTGTTATTCTTTATAAATAAAACAAAATTAAAATGTTCATCTTTGATCACATTAGACAGAATGGGAATGTCTACCAGTGAACAAAATTAAATTTTCACTCCACTCATTCAGTGTTTAAAATGTTATTTAAGGAATGCTGTTTCTTTTTTCTTTCTCACTCAGTGTTTTTAAACTTTGTACACAGTCACACTGTTTAATTATCTACCTCTCTGTCTATTTCTGCACATTTTGATGAAATACTTTTCTTCTCCCCATCAGGGCCTCGTCTTGTAATTACCCCTTCTAATGTCCGGCATTCAACCTTTTTCACCTGAAACATAAAATTATAAAGAAATATAAAGTAATATAAATATATTAAGATACATATGTATAAATATAAAATAATAAGCTATGATACAAAACATCTGTAATATTGATTGTGGCACACAAATTATAAATTACCTTATTATCTAAAACCTGCCATTGGCAGTAAAAAAACCAACAAATACATAAATAATAATAATAATAAAATAAATATATATATATATATACATGGACAGGAGAGCAAACATCAAAGTGACTAAAGATGGGAGATGTAGGAGAGACCAGACTTCAACTCAGTGTTTATACAGACTACAATACAATACACAACAGTGAGTCGACTGGATTTTTTCCAGTTTCAGCCACTGACAGCAGTGAGATGTTTATCAAAATAAAATTTTAAAATTACTTTCTGAGTGGCTGTCATGGATCGTTGCACAATACACTGCTGATTGGTGACGTCACGCAACTGTAGTCGAATCTGACCTTTGACCTCTCGCTCATTGGCAACCTAAAACAAAATAAATAATAATAAATATTAAAAACAGATATCAATGAAAATAATAACAAAAAAAAAAAAATAAAATAAAATTAATAAAAATAAAATAAAAAAATAAATAAATAAATAAATTGAAAAAATTTAAAAAAAATATGTAATAAGAAAAATAAGAAAACTTATTTTATTTTTCAAAACTTACATAACATATTATTTTACACATTACTGAACCTTGTGTATTAGTTATATATAAAATAAACAAAAACTGATATTTACTTTAATTACTATTACACAAATTTAAAACATCAGAATTTACCTTTGGGTCATGAATAAAGGCTGCACCCTTTGCTCCAGGTGGAGAGCAGCCAGAGGTCATGTACCTTAAACATTCTATAATAGTCTGAAATAGTAAAAAATAACATTAAAATGTATATATATATATATATATATATATATATATATATATATATATATATATATACATGTATATGTATTTATATATTTATTTATTTTATTATTATTTTGTTTTTAAAAAAGGTTTAGGTGCAAAATATTTTAATTACAACAAGTTGTAATATGTGGATTTGAAAATGATATTCAAATGAAAACTCTAATATGGAATATAAGAATATCCTCCAGAGCAATGAACAGAAAAAAATTGTTCTGCAAGTATGCTTAGTATTTGTCTAACAGGAACTTGTTAGTAAGAATTTAATTATTAACAGTTGATACAGTATTTGCTGTCAAACAAATTATCCTCAACGATAATCACACTCAGTAAAACATATACTAACTATATAATTATGTTCAAGGTTATGTGGAAATGATACATGGATACATATATACATTTTTTTTAGTGACAAATGTAACAAGATAGAAAATATAATTACTGTTTTTCCAGTTCCATTAGGTCCCAGAATGAGTGTAAGTGGAGTGAAAAATGTTATGACTTGTTTGTTAGGATCATCTGGGCCAAAACTTCGGATTCCTTGAATACTCAACTTTTCTATCATAGACATCTTGACTCAACAATGTGTAACCTGTAAAATAAGCAACAAAATATTTAGAAAACATTTTAGTTCATGAACTTATTTAAGTAAAGATGTACATTGTTGTTTAAAAGATCAAAGATTGAGTTTCTTAAAATAAAAACCACAAAAAAACCACAAACAAACCACAACAACAAAATGTATATTAATGGAAATAAATCAAAACTAGTCAGGTTTCTAAATAAAATTAAAAACTAAAAAAAGAGAGAAAAAAAAAAGAAATTTAATTAAAAAAAAAGAACATAGTAATAACTGAATAATGTTAAAAGAATGTATGACAATTATTCGGAAGCTAAAGTGATATCTTTTTAAACATTACATGAAAAAATTAAATCAAAACTAACAATTTGTTTTTTTCTACTTTCACTTTTGAAATCGTTTTCAATCCTGTCTAACGGAAATAGGTGATAAACGAATACACCTCAAACTCAATAATAAACACATTTTAAAAACATGCTTGTGAAATTCTGATTGTGACATTTTATATATCTTTCTTGCATTGATGTGTTTGAGTACATGTTGTAAGTATGACTTACTTATTTTATTCTGAGTTTGATAAAAACAAATTAATTAAACACTGTCCTGCTTTGCCCAACATTTCCCGCCATACACTGGTCTTTAAAGATGCATTTTAAAGCGTAATAAAAGTATGTACAATACAGATTACTGTATACCAGTGACTAAATAATTTTCCATTACTACCTCGGTATAAAAGATCAAAGTTCGTTTTATCTGAAGACTTAATATTCACTGTTTATGGTGATATGACAACGTAATGCTGAATTTGTTATAATTATAAATTATTTTTCACCAGTCAGTGTCAAACAAATTAAACAAAATATATAAATACGTAATAAATGAAAAAGCAGAAAAATAAACTTTAATAATAATAATAATAATAATAATAATAATAATAATAATAATAATAATAAGTTTAAAATAAAATAATGACGAAGTGAAAAAGTTATAAGGCGTTATGAGAAGAAGAAGAAAAGAAAAAGAAAAACAATACAACAATGACAACAACAAAATACTATTACTACTACTACTACTACTACTACTACTACTACTAATAATAATAATACACTATTACTACTAGTATTACTACTACTACTACTACTACTACTACTACTATTACTACTAAATTGTGCATATAATTCACCATGAAATCACTTTCTTATATTAAGTTATAATTATACTGACTAGTTTTGAAACTGAACTAACAAGACTGGGTAACCATCCTGGGCATAACAATCGATTTGTCAGATATTTCTTACAAGTATGTACATAACCACTAATCTGTGTTATACCTGAAACAAAACAAAGGAATTGATGAAATTTATTTATAATTAACATGAATTTATGGGCCTGTTTTTCAGTTTTGTTCAAGAAGCATGATATAAATTAGTTTACGTGATGGCCACAACAAACAGAACAACAGCAATAGCAGCAGCAACAACAACAACGGCTGGTAATATCACTGGTCATAGTAGTAAAACTAGTAGTGGTAGTAACAATAATAGGAGCTGTAGTAGTAGTATGGTAGAAGCAGTAGTAGTAGTAGTGGTAATAAGTATAATAATAACAATAATACAACAACTACTATAGCAACAACAACAACTACTAATCATAATAATAACTGTAGTAATAGTAAAATATTAGAAGAAGAAGAATAACTACAACAAAACTGCAGTAATGATGATAATAACAGTAATAATACATCTAATAACACCACTATTTTTATTCTGATATTCTATTCTGCTGTATATGGAAATCACACAGTGTACACGTGTGTTCTGTAAATATTTATTTTAATTCTCGAAATTAAAACCCGCATATTTTAAATTCGTTTTGCCGACAGTGAAATAAAACTAACTCTTTGAATTTTAAAGACAGAAAGAGAGAGAGAGGGACAGAGAGAAGTGGAGAAAGATGTCAGAGGGAGAGATACAGAAAGGAAGAATCAGAGAAACAGATAGAAGCAATAAGAGAAAGTGGGAGGGAGAGAAGAAAGAAAATGAATCAGCAGCAGTATATATACAAATAAAAATACATATTTATACACGCATAAATAAAAATACATATTTATCCACACAAAAAAAAAAAAAAACATATATATATATATACACACACAAATAAAAATACATATTTATCCACACAAATAATAAATAAATATTTATATACACAAACATGGACATTAACACACACAAAGAGATAACAAAAGCAACAAAAAAGGAAAAAAAAAAAAAAAAAAAAAAATGTATGTTGCAATATTGATCCGGTAACAGTCATTAGATTAAAAACGAGGATTAAAAATGTGTCTGCAAACGGCGCTGAGGAAAACCGACACTAATCTCGCTGATGACTTGTCGTTACTGCGCCAGGCGACCATTCCGTCTCCTTCTCGTCAATGCGTCCCTCGGGAAATGGGTGTTGGCTGGCGGCGGACACGTTGTTGCCACAAATACACGGCATTAATGTAAATGTCCTTCTGAGAATAGCTCAAAGAGTGGTTTATTACAAGATTTAAGACTCAGTCCGTCGACACAAAGCTCGGTCACTTGCTGCAGACACAAACTGCTGTGGTTTGATGTATGTAACGCAGAATTGGAATAACACGTGACTGTTTGTTAGTTCAAGTCAAATAGCTGTAACACTGACACAACAGTACTGTGCACTTCTGCATGTATTACAGCAATGCACGCTATGACTACCAGTACGACGTCTACAAATAGCATCACCTACTGCAGCTACAACAACTGTCCCTATTGAAACTACTACAGTAATTACTAAAATAACAAGAACAAAAGGCATTAATATTACTACTACTTCTACCTTAATATTATTACTACAGCTATAATTATTTATTTTACTATAACTATTAATGTCACTATTATTGAAGCTACTACTGCAACTACTATTATTATAAGCAGTACTGTTATTATCACTACATTTAATGTTAATATTACTACAGCTTTTACTATTACTACGAATGCTATTAAAACCATCACCACCAACAGTACTACTATTACCCCTCTTCTGCTGCTGCTACTACTGCTACTGTTCCTGATTTTATAGAAGTAGCTGATAATTTTATAAACATCTGAGTCGTATTTTTTTTTTTATCGATTAATAATAACAAAAATAAATGTAACAACTACTTCAGATTCATCATAATCATCAGTAACAACAACAATAATAATAACAATAATAATAATTATGATGATGATGACGATAATAATAATAATAATAATAATAATAATAATAATAATAATAATAATAGAAGATAATAAAATGAGCATACGTACAAGAAAAAAATGACTATGACATCGCCTTCTTTATTAATCTAAAATAATTATTATTTTGAAAGTCATTTTCGTTTTAAATTCATTTATTCTAATTGATATTCAAATAGTCTAGATTTAATATATTTACGTTGGCAAAACTCTTGTTTTAGAAAGACTTCGTAAAAAAGTTATAATTATTATTTTAAAAGTATTTTAACTTTTGAACGTGCTTAAAGAGAGAGAGAGAGAGAGAGAAAAAAAAAAAAATAAAGAAGAAAAAGAAATACCGTAGAATAAAAATAAAAATTTATATCTTTGTTTATTTTCACCTTTGATTTTTTATTTATTTATTTATTTATTTATTTATTTATTTATTTATTTATTTTTGATTATTATTGTTTTTATAAATATATATTTTTTCATTCAATTTTTTTTTTTTTTAAATAATTACAAAAAACTCAGTGTTTGGGTATTTTATATAAATTTGAACAACTGTTATCATTAGATCCACCAAAGCTGTGTGTATAAATATTGTCATACATGTACATATATTATTTTCTGTTAATAATTTACTTCTGTTTACAAGTAAATTCTCTCTGAGCGTATAGAGCATTGCAGCAGACGATTTACATTTTAGCTCCTCCTTCTTTTTTTCCCCGTTGTCAGTAAAATCCATCAGCCAATGAAATTCACGATCCGCCTTAATGGCCAGCCCATGTGTAATATCGATCGACCTGTTTCCGACGAGAAGAAGGGAAAGTTCGATACAAAAGAATGAAAGGTAAGCTGACTGAACACGAGAAATGTCTTTGTTCAAGACAGGTAATCGAGAGACGGAAATACCGTTATTCGGAAATCATTACATCAAACATGACGGTGTGTTTTAGGAAGCGATGTGTTTGCTTTCAGTGGATATCTTTATTTAGTCGATTACTTTGTGTTTCCGCTATCATTAATGAAAATAAAAATAAAATAGAAAGACACACACACACAGGCACAAAGAAATAATAGAAAAAAAAAAAAGACGAAAAAAAAAAAAAAAGATTTTAAGGAAATTACTTGACAGTTTTCAAAGTATTACCTGATTATTATTATTATTATTATTATTATTATTATTATTGTTGTTGTTGTTGTTGTTGTTGTTGTCGTTGTCGTCGTCGTCGTCGTTGTTGTTAAAATTAATGGATTCAGTGGCTATTTATACTGGTAAGTAATAAATAAATATCTGACAATACATCAACTCAAAACTACATCAGACCTTAATTAGAGGTAAACATATCACTATGCCTGTAGTTGTACAACAAGAAACATCACTATTACTATTACTATTACCACTACTACTGCTGCTACTACGATTCTCTACCTCCTCCTCCTATTACTATTACTACAACAACCAATACTATTACTATTGCTATTAAAACTACTGCTGCTGCTGCTGGTGCTGGACCTGGTGCTGCTATCACTGCTACAACTACCAATGTTCTCCTACTATTGCTACAATAACAACAACGCAGACTGTACAGCCGCTCCTGCTTACTATTACTGCTATTAGTAATATTACTATTAACATTAGCACCATCACTTTTGATGCATTTATATATCACCACGACCACTGCTGCTACAACGACAGCCGTTACTAACAATAACACATCGGAAGCCTCAGCTCGAATTAATTAGTAAAAAAGTATAATTTCGTAACTACTAAAAAGGCTCGAAATTAACCGAAAGTGAACGATAACATGCAATTTCCGCACCATGTCACGTGATCCGCCATATTGATTTGCACGTGCAGGACATAGCTCCCAGGAGAGACGGAAATAAAGTGTCGGAAATATTGTTGCTCGGCTGATGGCGACATTTCTATAATTACTGTGTTTGCGGACAGCACAGTGCCAATATCAAAGAGAGAAAACAATCAGCCCATCAAAGTATGATTTCCCCTCCACGCGAGCACGTGCGACGCGCGAGAGGCCAAGACGAAAGATGATATATTTTTTTTTTTCCACAATTGCCTTTTCGCAAAATCTGCAAATCGCAGGTGTTGGAAGTGAGGGTGTTAATAGATTGGTCGTGTGGCTGTACGCCATACCAGCGTAATCCACGAGAAAGACAACTCAATGTTTTAATCTGCTGCTGCGAGTAGAACGAAAATCAAGCAGAAAATAAAATACTGAGGTAATAAAATGTTCTCCCTGTTAATACAGTAGAGATTGGGAAAAAAGATTTTTCGAAATAACATTGATAATAATAGTAACAATCGTATTAGAACGACAAGTGTGTTTTAATTAATGCGAGACAGATTGAAGTTTACTTTAGAGGGATAATCGCGATTTGGTTTTATTTATTTAAGATCTAAGTTTTTGTGTAAACCTGACTAACAGTACACACGCTAACGTCATGTTCTGAATTATATGTGAATCTGAAATTCAGCTGTGCTGTTATGATCATTGTAAGATTAGGAATAAAATTAACTACTGTTGCTGCTGCTACCACTACTACCACTGCTACTACTATCACAGTTGTCACTACTAATAATACTCCAATTACAACAACTGATAATGCTATTACTACTGCTACTACTACTGCTATTACCACTACTACCAGTGCAACTACTATCTCATTAATTACTACTAATTATACTCCAATTACAGCTACTGTTACTGCTATTACTGCTTCTACTATTTCTACTATTATTACCATTACTACTACTGTTACTACTACTACTGCTACTAACATTACCATTACTATTATTACTATTACAACTGCTGCTAGTACTTTTACTACTGTTACTTGACTATTACTGCTGCTTCTAATCCGACTACTACTACTCTACTACTACCAATTAATATTACTACTACTGTTGCTACTGTTTCTGTTACTATAATACTACAGTTATAAGTTTTATTATAAATATTACCTATGCTCTACTGCTACTACTATTATTACTTTTACCACTGCCTTTATTATTTTATTTTTATTTACTAATACTAATGTTAAGAAATCCATTAATTACCCCAAACCTGTTACACTTACATATTACAGTCAACCTTTATTAATAGCAAAAATTGATCCTAGTTAAAATAAAGAAATCAACAGGAAACACACAAAACATATTTACATAATTACATAAAAACTGTTTTTCTAAATTATTAAATATAAATCGAGTAATTTGATATTTATGACATTTTGTTTTCTTTCTTTCTTTTTATTTTATTTAAACATTTAAGGCTTTGTTTTTATGTATTTCTATTTGTAATAATTTGATTTATGTATTTATTTTTAATTAACATAAATAAACAAAAATAAATAAAAACTTTCTAATGAAAACGAAAATATAAATAAAACTAAAGAAAAAAAAAATAAAAGGAAAAGAAAACAAATGTGAAGTAAAAAGAGAAAAGTAAGAAAGAAAAGAAAACATAATGATCAATAAAAAAAAAAATAAAAAAATAAAAATAATAAAATAAAAAATAATAATAATGGGGAAAATGAACAACAATAAAAAAAAAAAAAACACAACGTTTTGTACAACCAGGAACCCAAACATACGTGATTTAACGAAATGATCATCGTTCAAGCCGAACTTACCCGATGACATACGTTAATGATTTCGTGAAGCGTAAACCAGTGAACCGCGAATTATCGGCAATTGACGGCGTGAGACGAGTGCGCGCACGGCTAGTAATGGCTCGTTTTCATAGCCGGCCACTCGCCTACACAATACACTGCCATATGTTCACACCAAGATCTCTTCCCGTAATGGCAAATATTAAACCAATTTAATTATTGCAGTAAATGAGCTGAAGTCTCAATTGGAAACATTCAGTTCACGTTCTCTAGGATCACCTTTAAATCATTTTTGTTTTAGCTAATTATACACGTTTAACAATCCTTGCTTTTCTTGCCATTGCAATTATAATTTTTTTTTTTTTTTGTTTTGAAACTAAACTTTCATCTGGACATCAATAAACATATGTACACTTATATATATATAGCGAGTTGGACAGACATATAGATAGATACAGAGACATTCACAAATTCAGGACAAAATGTCAAAAATATTTCTAATTTTTTGTAGTTTATGTCATATGAAAACAAATAATGGAAAAAAAATGAGCAAAAATTAAATTAGAACATGACAGGAGACACACAAACACACACACACACACACACACACACACACACACACGCACACACAGACTCACGTGTAAACTATGGGTTGGTAAACTGAACAATAAAACGTTATTAATTAATATTATTATTTAAACAAATAAAAACAGATGTTTATTTTTCAATATATTTGTATCATTATATCCAAAACACGAAAAAAAATGATATTAAGCAAGTGTTATAAAATATGATTATTTTACTTTACTCTGTCATAAATATACAACGAAAACTTCAAGAATCTGCAAATAAACATTTTTTTTGGTTATAGTTATTTATTATGAAATCATGAGCAATAAGGACTGAAAACAGTATTTGTTACATACACTCAGAGAAAAAAAAAATAAAAAAATAAAAAAATAAAAAGAATTAACAATAAAACTATAAATGTCTGAGAATTTCTAATTATAAGCATATCTTGTGCAATTTTAGTTTTCGTTCATAACATTCCTGCTGCAAATAATTTATGACTAATCACTGCTGTATTTTATACGAAAATAAAAATTTTAATTTTTAAATATATTACAAAAGTTCATCGATCAGAAAATGTTCATAATTTATTTTAGTTTCTTTTATTGTTTTCAAAATGAACAATGAAAATTATATTATATAATATATATATATATATATAGATATTATTTTTTTATTGTGAAAGAGCTGAACAAACATGTAAAAGCATATTATGTTTGTGTTTTATTGAAGGTATAAAAAAAATGATTAGCTGTTAGTGTTTGACAATTATTGCGTGCAGCGTTCTCTGAAAGTCGAGATTTCTGTTCTAACACAGCAACAGTGAAAACTAGAATTAATTATGAGAAGTGCTTTTATTGTTTTCAATTCCCGAATGTAATATTCCAGATGAGAGAGAGAGAGAGAGAGAGAGAGAGAGAGAGAGAGAGAGAGAGAGAGAGAGAGAGAGAGAGAGAGAGAGAGAGAGAGAGAAAAGGGACAAAGAGATCTAAATTAGAATTTTCTGCAAAGCTCTGCGCTTCTCGTGGGACAGCTAGGATCAGAAATAGCTACATTACTTGTAAGTTAATCTGGATTAAGCGTTCACTTTTCTGAGCTGACGAACGAAATTTCACGAACAAATTTCTCGACATGTTATGGAACCATAGGGTGTCATTTGACGTTAATTAGTCTGTCAAACCCTAATCAGACTGGGTCGAGTCAGACGGCGAACAAACAGCATGATTCGCCAGCATCTTTCCAGTGTCAAATTTCAATCACCGTCGTCGCCATCTTGGACAAACTAATACGACAAACAAATTCTAAAACCGTAAATTATGTCAAAAAAACAAACAAACAAATAATAATAAAATAAAAATAAAAATAAGAAAATAATAAAATTTATTTTTATATCTTCTTTGTTTTCCATTGCTGAAACATTCCAAGAATTATTGGGCTTTCATTTGTCTGCGTGGTTGCTGTTTCGTATTGTAAAGCTATACTTTCGTATTCTATAGCCATAGTTTCGTATTCTATAACCGCAGTTTCGCCAATATGAAGCATAAGCTTTGATGAATTCTCGCGGGACGTTCTTTAGTCTGTTTTTTTTAGTTTTGTATGTGGTAATCGATGGTGGTAAGGTTTAGTTGTGAGAGAAAGGCTCGTTTCTGCACAGTATTGACTTGACTATGCTAATCAGAATTAGACCTAGATACAGCTTAATATAGAAATTTAAATACCAACAGTATTATATTCTCGATACCTTTCACTAGGTCGTTCTTTTAGGTTTGCAAGTTTTATTTATTTAGATCTTTGTACTTATCATATTTTTTTTCTGAAATTTAAAACAAAAAAGGTGGGAAAACCGTACCAAACAACAACAACAACAACAACAAAAAAAACCTATTGTTTAAAATGTTATTAAAAGAAGGTCATATGTAACTGAATCATCATGAAATCATTTTGTACAGATATATATATATATATATATATATTTAGAGAGAGAGAGAGAGAGAGAGAGAGAGAGAGAGAGAGAGAGAGAGATTTAACCATAATACTAAAAACAATCATAAAATGATCTGTTGGCGATCTTGTCAAAATGGCGGCACCCCATGCTAGGAAGCGCGCGATGCAGGTGGCTGGCGGGAAAACTCTCGTGTCGGAATACTGTAGCTAATTTCCTCTCGACTTCCTGCCAACAGCGTGATCGTTACAGGCGCCGTGGTTGTTGCAAATTATCACAACTTCCTACATTAAAGCGATTTTCTTTGTGACAAATATCGAGATGGCACACAACTGGAAGCAGACGAACACAACTGGACGCAGACGAATACAAATGTCGGACAGTGATAATGGTCACTTTCAGATGACCAAGATAACATCTACTAAATGATTTTTGATTGATTTATGTTTTCTCTAAGACACTCCATAGAAATAACAGCAAATAAACCACAGAGTAATGCTGATGTCTTAGTGAAGTGTTATATTATGTGAAAATAGATATCAGCGCTTTGATAGAAATTAATTTAAAAACTAATGCAGAAATATGTCCTACAACAACAATAACGACAACTATATACAAATAATAAGAAGAACAATAAATAAATAAATAAATAAATTAAAATGACAACAAACAAACATATAAATAAATAAATAAATAAATATATTTACCCACCCCCAAAAAAACAACAGACAACTCAAGCAACAAATGGTTTTCAGTGATTAATAATCAGTTTAAAACTTGTTTAAATTATTTTACTTATCTTTGAATCATAAGTAATATATATATGTGTGAGTAATCTTCTTTTGTTGTTTTCCTAAATTTATTTATTTAATTTATGTGATTATTTTCAAACTTCCATTATGATGTGAAAGTTTCTAGCCAGAGAGGACAAACTTGGTACAGATTGCTAGAGGAATTCTAACTGGCCACAAGATCGCTATAGATTTCACTCTGTGACTATATTTTTACTTGACAGGAATTTTACATTCATACAATTTTAACCATTTTTTTTTTTTTTTTTTTAAATTAAAAAAAAATATTTTTATTTCGGTTTAACAACTTAATTTCTTATTATAGGCATGGTACGAACAATGTACTACAAGTAATACAGGAACCAACCGCTGTATATAATACGAAAACCAAAGTTAGTATTTTTGATTTTTTAAAATTTTATTATTATTATTATTATTATTAAAAAAAAAAAAAAAAAAAATTAATTAGTTTGTGTTTTTGTGTGTGTGAGTGAGTGTGTGTGCGTGTGTGTAACATTCTATATATAAATAATACAATTAATCTTTCACCGTCTACAGGCAATTTTCTTCAATCACGCAAAAAAAAAAAAAAAAAAAAAACCCTCAACGTTTTCTGAATAACTAACAATCTTCTTTACTCACGTTCTTATGATAATTTTAACATTTTATATACGTATATATTGTTGTGTATTTCGCTCGCTCTCACTCTCCTATAACTAACACAACTTACCTGACTTACATCGTCACAATGTAACATTTTCAAATAAAACCTCTTACAGCGGTAAACACAAACAATTTCACACAATACAACATTAACTGCACCTTATTTCTGTTGAAGTATGTGATATACGATCTAAAAATATCTTATGAATGACATCAAACAATTAAATGACGTCACCTAATTTAAACAGATCTTAAGAACCTTTGACTATTCTTTTCCACACTCTCCAAATGTAAGTGTCTATATGTGTGTGTGTGTGTATATATATATATATATTTATTATTTATTACTGTTTTCATATTGTACACAGACAGTAATATATATATATATATATATATATGTACATAATGCTATGAATTATTCATCGAATTTAAATTTAGTTCATTATGGGGATACAGAGAGACAGACATCCTATTAAAATATTCATATATTGTGTCTGTTTGTATTTATGTATCAAGTAAACTGTTTATTTATCTGTGTATGCATGTATGCCTACATGTGTCTGTATGTCTGTGTGTACAATATAAAAACAATTATAAATAATAATAAATCCATGTTTTACGGAATTAAGAGAAATAAAAAATTCATTTAGCAAAACATATATAATAATACATCTCGTATATAATAATAATAAATGACAGTATGCTTAATAATATTTTAAATCAAAAGAAGAGAGAACAATTTTTAAAATTTTGATCGAAATTTCGTAAAAATGTTTTAGAAATAAATGACTAATTTCTTTTAAACAAATTTACATATATTATTGTTATTTCTGTTTATGATAATAATAATAATAATAATAATAATAATAATAATTATTATTATTATTATTATTATTATTATTATTATTATTATTAATTAATTTATTTATTATTAGTTTATTACTATCATCATTCTTGTTGTTGTTGTTGTTGTTGTTGTTGTTGTTTAGAGTTGATGGTTATACAATCGGTCATACACACATATAATTATGTGTAAACAGATAATTGGTGACGATGATTTAAAAACAACAACACTAACAGCAACAACTAAAAACAATAACTACGATAGAAGAAATTAAATGAAAAAAAAAAAAAAAAAAAAAATAATAAACATAGCAATATGTATTTCTGAAAGTCTAGCACAGATCAGAATTTTTTATTTGAAATTATGCAGCCGAATTTGGGATAAAAAACTAGCAAAAGAATGTTCAGTCATAATCAAAAATAAATAAGAAATTAACAAAATACCAACAACAACAACAACAATAGTATTATTAATAATAATAATAATAATAATAATAATAATGATAATAATGATGATATAATAATAATGATGATAATATAATAATAATGATGATAATAATAATAATAATAATAATAATAATAATAATAATAATAATAATAATAGCAAAAATTAATAAATTTTAAAAGAAATTAGTCATTTTTTGTTTACATTTATTTCAAAATCATTTCTATACGAAATTCAGGGCAAAAATTTAATATTGTTCTCTTCTGTTTTTATTTAAAATGTTATTATTTATTCTTGTTATCTATTATTATTATGTCTAAGATATCTATCTATATATATATATATATGTACATAAATACATATATAGATAAAACATAAAATATAAAATACATACCTTCATATGTGTTTATGTGTATGTATATATATTTACATATACACATACGAAGATAAAATATAACATATAAAATACATATATGCAGACACAAACAAAAACGTGTATGAATATTTTAACAGAATGTCTGTCTGTCTGTATACCCATATTGTACTATATTTAAATCTTATAAATAATTCACAACGTGATATTTTTCTACGCTGACTCCGAAATGGATGTTAGTGTATTTTTATGGCGGCTATTAACAGTATCGGGACAGATGTTTCAGAAAAGAAACTCGTCGAAAAGTTACCAATTAGCTTAATGACGGGTTGTTTCACTAACACTCCCAGCGCCGAGATTTCGTGACGGTGTTATCCCGTCTCGAGAGGGGTACAAATTACAGGGTGGGCCGGACAGCAGTTAAACAGTCTTTGTTGCTAGTTTGTAAAGAAAGAAATGATGTTTGAGAATTGAATAATGTTTAGTGTAGTTAACTGAGGCTAATAGGAGGTTGTGTCTGTGATCATACAGTTCATACACTCATCACAGACAGCAAAACAAGTCAAAGATGTGTCTTGAGTCCCTGGACGGTTGTCTGAAATGTCCGTCAGTCTGTCAGTTTGTAAGTTAATCTATTCTTAATTCATTCCATCATCCAGTCCTTCTCGAATTCGTTTTGCACAAAAACTTCCTTGTACTGACCCACTCACTCATTTACTCTTCTTTCATTCAGTCGCTCTTTCTTTCATTCACTCGCTCTTTCATTCATTCCCTTATTATGGCTGAATTATTAATGACAGTGACAATGACTTTATTCTCATAAACTGTAGGATTACAGTACAGAGAAGATTACAAATGTATAACAACAAAATTAAAATCAAAATGCATCTGCACGGAAGTTTAACGTGGAGGACATAGTCTCTCACGTACAGTTCTTATTAACAAACATAATTCTTTTTATATAAACATATTTTTGCTATTAAAACCCATTATTATTGAAAATATTTTTGGCTGACTCATATATTTATTGATATGTCTTTTCTCGCATTTAATAATATAGGATAATACATTCAAATATATAGTGATACTCATCTTCAATTTTGCCAAGATTACAAATTCAGCATTTTCTATTTTCTCTTTGAATATTAAAACTATCGTCCAGTTTCAATAGGAAGGTTAACATTAGGGCTTTAAAATTTACACAAGACATTGACATTCTTTTGAGACAGTACAGTAAGATAATTTTCTAATTTCAATTCATTTTAAAAAAAAAAAAAATTATTATTAAATATCTTAGGAGTGATTTCGGTTTTATTTTTCCATATTTTATTCACTCATACGCATATTCAGTCACTCGCTCACTGAAACTCACACTCCAAGACCCTCACCAAGCCATACACTGACTCACTGACTGATTTACTCACTCACTCGTTCACTCACATTCTAAGACATTTACATATTGACTCACTCAAGACTACACAAACACAACAACCACTTACTGATACAGTGCAATGTCAGTAACTTTGTGATACAACGTCGTAACCTTTGTGTTGAAACAACCACACCGAGAACTGAAAACAACAAAAAACACCACCACGATGTAACCATGGGAGGATCCAGCAGTTCTGAAAAGAGAGGCCATTGTTTTGAATATAACATGCATTAGTCTAAGAAATAAAAAGATCGTTAAGGGATAGCGTAGGTCTCTTTTTTCTTAGGTCCCGCGCCTCGCTCAGTCACTACACAAAACAATGCGTGTTTGTACAGGAGAGATCGAAACAGTCACAGTAAAATACCGCTAGCCTAACTGTTAATTAAAAATGAGAGCCAGATGTAACTAAATAACGGTACGTTATACCACGATTAAAAAGAGAAAATACGTGAATGTTTTGTAGACCTTTTCATTTTTAAAACATTTTAACATAACCTGACAGTGTTTTATACAAACAGTATCCGTAAAATATTTTATTTGTTTAAAAAAAAAAAAAAAAAATAAATAACATATAGTATATCCCATGTCCTCACACACACCATCACACAGATGTTTTATATTAGAGATGTACAGTTTATAATTATGGTTATTATTATTAAAAATTAATTTTTATATAGCTGAGATTAAATTACGTTGTTATTTATTTATTTATTTTATTTGTTTATACATTAAAATTTATATAAAGATTCAAAACTGATATGAAAATTAATATTTCATTAAAATAAGATATATCAGAATCTTTAAAACTATGTTTATGGAAATAATATAATCAAGAAATTAATAGTAATACTTAATCAAATTCATTCATAATGTTTTTATTAGTCTATAAATCTATAATCTATAAATCATATGCAAATAATAACCTGAACAAAGATTGGGTAAAAACCGACAAAAGTTCAGAATCAATAAAATAAAAATAATAAAAAAAACAACGACAAAAAAACAAATAATAAAGAAGAATAAGATATAATAAATAAAAATTTGTCCTGTTTTATTTTATTTGAAAGATGAGGTGGAAACGTTTCAGATTTTATTTTGTTGTAACTACTAAATAAAATTTCATTAATATGTAATAAATCAACGTAAAACCTAAGTGGACAAAGAAAAATTATTTACATAACAATATTCGTTATTTTGTTGTTTTGTTATTATTATTATTATTATTATAATATATATATAAATGAGAAATGCAGTTAAATAATAATAATAATAATAAATAATGTATAATAATTCATTGATTAAAAAGAAAATAACAATTTAACAAACAGATGAACGATAAATTGAACGAACAAATAAACAAACAAATAAATAAATATATAAATAAATAAATAAAAATAAATAAATAAATAAATGATAAAAAAATTAAATCTTTACGGATAAAACCTTTTTCCAAATATTTAAAAAACAAACAGTAAGACATTAATATTTTAAAATGCACAACAACTATTACAATATAAACATGAAAAAAGATGAAAATGATTTTTCAAAATATTTATTCAAAATTCTAGCCTTGTCAATCTACAATGGCACAATCATATGATATCGAATATCTGGAGTATTGCACAAAAATTATATTTCATTTTAACACAGTGAAGAAAAAATACATTGAACGCTTGTTTTGAATACAGGTAAAAATAACAACAACCATTAAATAATAAAAAATAAAATATATTAATATTACTTATATTTCTATATTATAAATAATAGAACATTTGCATGCCTTAGTGTGTGTTTTATTTAAACAAATAAATGGAAACTAGTAAAACGAGTTCATTATTATGACTTATTTATTTTTCTGATTACATATTCACTAAATTTTGTGTTTGTGTGTGTATGTGTGTGTGTGTGTGTGTGTTTCTAGATGTGCATTTAAATAAATAAATAATATTATATATTAATATTACTCATTTATCTTTCAGATACATATTATATATATAACATTATGTGTCTATTCATGTGTACACGTGATTAATAATAATAATAATAATAATAATAATAATAATAATAAATAATAAATAATAATAATAATAATATAAATCATGATTTTGAAGAAGATGATAATAATAATAGTAATTAAATAATTATATTTCTTTTGATCTGAACGTAGGTAGAAATCTATAGATATATGTTTTCAGATGAGTAGATTGCAGTGTAAAATTACTATATTTAATCCATAAAGCAATAAATCCATAACTTATCGATTTTGATCATTATATCAAAAAGAAATTGAAATAAATTATTATTACGGTTATATGAGAAAAAAATAATTCATTTTGTTTTTCACTTCAAAACGATAAAATGTGACCTCTAAAATTAACACTTTAACTGCAAAACGTTCTTATTTTATTATTTCTAATGTTAAAAAAACTTTATTTTGTTAGAAGTAAATATTATAGATATTTTTAGCAAGCTGATTTCGTAAGTTTAAAATATCGGCATAAATGTGACTTATTGTAACGGTTTCATAAATATCAGTTACATTCATCACTTTATATCAAAGAAGGATTACTTAAATTATAATCTTTATTAGGGTACGAATTTATTTATGTATTAATTTTTTTTTTTTTTTTTTTTAATAAGGAAAGTTACTAAATTTGTATGTTATTAAATTATTATTATTGTTGTTGTTGTTGATGATGCTTTTGCTGCTTTGCTTCTGTGTTAGTGTCATTATTGCTACTGCTATAATAATAATAATAATAATAATAATAATAATAATAATAATAATAATAATAATTAATAATATTATTATTACATAAGAAATATTTTCTGCTTTTACTATTTATGACGATTTTATATTAGAATGAACAAAACACTTTTGTATAAAATTAAATGCAAAATCCTTATAAATGTATTTGTATATAAAATTAAATTAAATACTTAAAAAAAAAACCCCACATAAATATATGCATTCAATGTAATAATTTGAACTGTATAACAAAATTTAAATTCAAAATAATTATTATGCATAAAGTATAAATCTGATTCAAAATAAATAAAAACAAAGTGAAAATTCACGAATAACTAAACAAAGGAACCTATAATAAATAGATAAATAAATAAACAAATAAATAAATAAATACATGAACACACATTTTTTTTTTTTTTTTTACAAAATCAACAAAGAAAATTCTCACATACTCACGCTGTATATACATAAACATTTATGACGTCAGATCATTGTTTTTGTTCGTAATAGATCGAGTTTGAAACAAACAAACAAAAAAAAAAAAAAAAAAAAAAAATAAAAAATAAAAATCCGCGGTAAAACAACATCCACTAATTCCCGCCATCGAGACAGATGACAGTCATTTTATTTTTAAAACGTTTCTACTTGAGTCACATTTTCCGCGCTTTTTCAGTTATTCCTGAGAAACTGTTTATTTATCTTTATCGTTTCTCCTATCTAATTCACCCAATACGACAACCATGTGTTCGAAATGAAAGTATCTTGGAGTAAAGAGCAGTTCAGAGGACCACACGTTCATGGACCTCACAGGACACATCCATAAACAATATGTCACTTTTATGTCATATCCACGAATCATGTTACACGAACTTGAACCCTATGACACATATACGAGCTACAAGATATATATATATATATATATATATACATATATATATATTTCAGATTATGTGTGCTACAACAGCTGTATAACATCAGCTGCATTTCAGAGTATTTGCTACATCAGCTGTATTTCAGATTGTGTGCGCCAAGGCAGCTGTATAATAAATTATTTCAGAGTCATTTTAAAATTTAAATTCACGCTTTATATGTATTCAAATGTCATTGAATAGCTGTATTTAATATTTTATATGTCATAAAACAGCAGCATTTCAAATGTTTATTGGGTCAAATTATAATGTAATCCACACTTTATACGTATCTTTTCTGTTGTCACAGTGTAGCTGTATATCGGATTATGCGACAGAATAGCTGTATGCCCGACTATTAAACCAATACAGCAGACTGTATATGTCACAAATACAGCTGTATAGCAGATTGTATATTATGTCACCAATACAGCCGTATGCCAGATTGTATGTGTCACCAATACAGCTGAATGTCAGACTGTGTCACTGATACAGCTGTATGCCAGATTGTATGTGTCACCGATACAGCTCTGTATGCCAGAGTGTATGTGCCATCAATACAGCTGTATGTCAGACTATGTCACCGATACAGCTGTATGCTAGATTGCATGTGTCACAATGCAGCTGTATGCCAGTCTGTATGTACCAGTACAGCTGTTTATCTGATTATACTGCAGTATATAAATCTCGTGTCCCGATAAGAATATTTATCAGAATTCATGTGTCACACTCTATCTGTAAATCAGAATTTCTAAGCCACAGTTCCAGATTTCGTTTGTCGTATATATCCTTTAATATTAACAACTCAGACGACTTTTGTCACTCACGTATCCGTTATCATTTCAATTGTATATCCGTCATACTGGATGCTAGATGATTCCTGTCGTAAAACACATACACTATACTGATGTAATAAAATAATAAGGTAGTTGTAAAATGGATGACGTATGTCACAATAATGTGTAAAACAGACGGTAAATGAAGTGGTTGTAAAAAGTATGTCCTGTGTCGCAGTTCACTTTGTACAACAGATGACATATGTCGCAGCCCAGATTATGCTGTCAGTTGTAAAACAGATGACACGTATCACACTATACTTTGTAAAACATGACATATGTCAGAACCAAGTTTATGTAGTAAAACAGATGACACGTAATGTGTAAATCATTCGATACTGTGAACAGGTCTTGCTGACAATCAGTGATGCACCATTCCACCGGCCGCTGCCGAAAATTTCATCCTTTTCTGTTTTTGCCTCTGATTACAGAACCACACCCTGACCACGTTTTTCTTTAAGTCGAGTTTTTCAGCGATTTGTGCTATTTTTTCACCAGAGGGTCTCGGCTGCACGGCGAAGTAAGCTTCCAAGGATCGTTTCTCTGGCGCGGCGATAGAAGTCCGTTTTCGTTTTTTGTCCCCGTGCGCCATCATCTCTGCGTCTGCTTTCCTGTCCCTGGCCGCCTTCTCCTCCTCCTCGAGCCACGCCTGCAGGATGGGCTTGAGTGCGATCATGTTGTTGTGACTGAGAGTGAGGGACTCGAACCTGCAGATCGTGCTCTGGCTGAGGGAACCCACGCCAGGAATCTTCAAGTTGGCCAAAGCTGAGCCCACGTCAGCCTGTGTAACACCCAGCTTTATTCTCCTCTGCTTGAAGCGCTCAGCAAACGCCTCGAGCTCCCGAGGGTCACAGTCCGTGTCCGGCACTTGGTGCATTGCCGCGTGGTGGGCGGCGAAGCTAGGGTGATTTCCCATCGTGTTCGGGTGGCTGTACACGGGTGGGTACATCTGATGGGTGTGTCCGTGGCCGCTGGTCATGTTGTTGTGATTGTCGTTCATGGACATCGTTGTCATGGGTCCAAGAGACATGGGTACGCTACCGGTCAGCTGGTCAAGCATGGAGTCGGATGGCGCAAACGGTCCACCATGGGCGTGCATGGTCATCTGCTGGCGGGTACTGGCCATCTGATGAGGGGTCAGATCTGGGGTGTGGCCATACAGCCCGTCCGGCTTCATCAGCTGGGCGGACGGACCCTTGGGTAGGTCCACGGCAGCCAGAGCCTCAGCGCGCGCCAACAAGCCATCGTCCAGAGTCCCGAAGAAGTTACCCTGCAAGATGAAGTGAAAACGTGTAAGTCAGACAAAAACATAGAAAAATGTGCTTGGCAAAAACATCTATCACCCAGCCTCATCAATAATACGTGCAGACGCTGGCCGCCAGGTGCGTTCGTCCTTAAATACTCGCGTCACGTTTCCTTTTCGAAGATAAACTAACTTCATAAAATATGAAACATGGCAAATAATGACTATTCTCCGGCGGGAACAGAATAGCTAATAAAGGTGATTGAAAAGCCACAGCGCCGACTGGTGACACTTATTAAAACGACGGCTACATACCGACGAGTTGCTCATGCACCTGAGGCGGTGGTCCGGGGGGCGGTACGAGGGTGAGTACCGAGAAGGAGGCTGGGCGCAGCCAGGATTCAGGGAGGGAATCAGCCCCACGCCCGATTGCTTGACGCTCATCTGCCGCATACACCGACTGAAAGTCGACTGACTGGCCGAGCTAGCAGACGACACTTGAAGTGAAGCAGCAGATATCGACTTGAGTGGTTGATCGTACTTTACGGGGAAAATGCCGCCGCCCAGCAAGAACGGAATATTGTCTGCATTGTACTCATTTGAATATCACCGCACCTGTTCCGTACACGCTGGTCACGTGGTCGTTACAGCACGCATGCTCAACAAGAAGAAGAAGATGAAGAAGGAAGAAAAAAAAAAAAAAAAAATTAAGAATGATAAACAGAAAAATTTTATTAGGGAAATTAGGACTGAATAGATGTTAAAATGATTGAACAGATCAATTGACAGAAACGTACAGGGTATTTTCTCTCTTGATTGTGTTTAAATATTTGATGACCGCTGGAGAGATAAGCTCGCTAGCTTACGATGGAGGGTTGTATAACAGTAAAACGAACTGGCGTGATGGACGGTAGACATGGCGTTCAGGTTATGATTAATTAATGTGTGAACGCTGTGAGTATGAATGAAAAAGATGAATGGCTAAATTAGAAAGTTTATTTCTCAGTGAGCGAAACTGTCTAATCATTAACAGCTTCGAGCAGGCGACGAAGTAAAATTAAAATTTAAAAAATTCCTTTTTCTTAATTTACCCTGAAAATATTTTAAATTAATTTCATTTTTGTTTTTAAATTATTTATCCTAATTATAAAGCAACACTGTTGCTGCTGCTACTACTACTACTACTACTGCTACTGCTACTACTACTACTACTACTACTATTACTACCACAACTACTACTACTACTACTGATGATGATGATAATGTTAACAGGAGAAGAAAAAATCGAAGAAGAAAATAAAAAGAGTAGAGAATAAACAAAGAAAAACAAATCAATACCAAATAAATTTGAAATGAAACAAAAATTTAAAGTTCAGTAGTAGTAGTAGTAGCAGCAGCAATAATAATAATAATAATAATAATAATAATAATAATAATAATAATAATAAATAATAATAATAATAACAAGCAGAAGAAGAAGAAGAAGAAGAAGAAGAAGAAGAAATCACTAACAAAACTAAATGTTGTGACGAATGGTAAAATTTCTAAAATATTCTTTGTTCTGTTTATATATTCACAAATATGCAATCAGTCTGAGAAATAATAATGATAATAATAATAATAATAATAACAATAATAATAATAATAATAACAACAACAACAACAATAACAATGATAACAACTGCTAGTACTGATGTAACAGTAACAAAGAATATCATGTATACATGCATATATAAATTAGAGAAGGAAAGAATGAAGCATTTTCTTTAATTATATTTTAAAATATTAATTATTGCTTGTTGTAAGACTGAATAGTAATAAAGAAGATTATTTTATAAATTGCAATGTAAACATTTGACAGATGAAATTAATTAAACAATTTGTCAGATTAAAACATTTGTTGTTGCTAATATTGCAGATGGTTCGTTATTTAAATGTAAATAGATATAACAGTGAAGCTGTCACTGACAATCAGTTTATAAAGAACTCTGCAGGCAAGACTACACGAAATCTTATTTATAGGATTTTAAATAAAGAATATGGTTAGTGACATCCTATCATTATCTTATCAGGGGAGTGAACTGTGACTAAGATTTAATCCGGTAATAACAGCAGCGGTGCACGTCATTAAAAACCAGTGTAGTGACCTTTGTTGCAGCGTTGAAGCCTAAACACCGCTAGATTAATCCGCGCTTCAGTGTAATCCTTTCATCAGAAATAATGTTGGTTGTTAGTATAGAAACAATGTTAAAATGACATGCTAACTAAAAATAGAATAATTATGTTTGTTTTTAACTGTTGTAATTATTTTAGATCTTGAAGAAAAATGGGAAAAACATAAAATAAATTAATAATAAAATAAACAGAAAATTATAACAGGAAGAGAATGATGGAAAGAGGGGAAGTGACAGAGAAAGAGAGGGAAAAAATATGACAGACACACAGTCTGATAGACAGACGAACAGAATAATGGCAACAGAGAGAAAGAGAAAATGAGAGATAACAACAATTATTTATCATTGTTTATTTATTCAAAAAATTGAAGTTATTAATATAAATAATGTTTACTTTTACTTAAACTGCACTAAAATATGAAAAGTCGCGCACACACACAAACTCCAAAACAACAGTGCATTACTAGATAAATAAAATTCAGTAATTTGATATCTTTATTTTTGAAAATATTTTTTTTGTTTACACGCTGACAACGTTTATGTATGGTATGTGAAGAATTGCAGGAATTTTGCTTCAAGATCTAAAATAATTACAATAGTTAAAAACAAACATAATTAATCTATTTTTAGTTAGCATGTCATTTTAACATTGTTTCTATACTAACAACCAACATTATTTCTGATGAAAGGATTCTGGTTCATTCTTCTTCTAAACAAAGATCTCAAAATTTTTATTTTCGTTTTTTGTTATTTCACGTCGTTCTGAATTTTCTTTTGTTTCGAGTAAAGAAACTATTTAATAGTTTCTAGAACAACGAGTTGAATTAATCTGTTAAATGAACATTTACAGTTTATTAATTAATTAAACTATTCATTAAAAAAAAAAAAAAAAAAAAAAAAAAAAGAAGAAATAGTGAAAGAAATCATTAGAAAAAACCATTATTTTTTCACACTCACACACACGCATACACATAAATTTATATTTTATTTATGTAATTGTTTAATTATCAATTTATTCATTTATTTAAAAACAGATAGAAATAATAATTAAAAAATGTCCAAATGAAGACAACAGGTAATACAATAGTAGTATTTAAAGTACAACTGGCACGTAACATTTTCTTGGTTTTTAATAACTGAAAGAGTATCGAAATATTTATTTATTTATTGTTTATTTATTTATTTATTTATTTATTTATTTATTTATTTATTTATTATTTATTAATTTATTTATTCTTACGTTTATTTGTTTATTTATTTATTACAAATAATAAGTATTTAATGTGCAACAAACTACATAAATAATTTTTCAAAATGTCAAAACTACTGATCGCATTTCGACTCTAGACTACATCACAGTTTCAGGTTTGCTGTTCACTGATTGCAATAATAAAAACAACAGTAGAGTTTTCTTTATGAGTATTTTAACACTTTCACTGATTTATTTATCCAATTTATTTTTTTCTGATAAACATTTGTAAAGTTTGATTTCAATTAAGGTTATACATTTTTTTTTAAATAAAATAAATAAATAAATAAATAAATAAATAAATAAATTAATAATAATAATAATAATAATAATAATAATAATAATAATAATAATAATAATAATAATAATAAAAATGATAACAATAAATAAAAAATAAAAAATAAAATTTTAAAAAAATTCTATATTTTCAATCATATATATATTTTGGTATGTGTTTTACCATTAAAAATCTCAAACATAAAATGTACAAATATTAACAGGAAACAAAACAAATATTAAATAAAAAATACAAAAATTAAATGAAGGTATAAAACAGTTGAATACTAGAAATGAATAAAGAAAGAAAGAATAAATAAAACTGCAGCTTTATTACATTTTAATTTATTTTCAGGATAGAAACTTTAATCTCAGTGTTACTGAAGTGTATTCTGTGAGTTCGATTTGACTAATCCGTGTTATTGAAACTTTTTTCTTTTTGTATTTTGAAATAATAAGCTCCAAGTAAACAACACAAGCCGAAACTATCAATAACTTGTGCCTGTATTAAGTTAACATTGTATCAGTGTATCAGAAAAAAAAAAAAAAAAAAAAAAAAAAAAAAAAAAAAAAAAAACCGAAGAAAAAGATAAAAAAAATAAAACGAGAGTAAAGTTTTAAATCCCTTGGGAACATCAACCAATCAGAGCGCGCGAATAACGTCATTACGGAAAACGACGTCACTGGGTTTTCATACAAACTGCACGTGCATCTCACGGGCTTTGATACAGTTTAATGTGAAAACCTGATGTAGGTTTTGCACACGGTGAAAAGAAGAATATTGGTGAACATATGGAATGAAACAAACCGTTATTGTTTCTAAAGAAAATCTAACTATACGACAGCGCACTAATACTGCACGCGCACTACGCAGGTCGCGTGACTGGCAGCATTTCTAGTCATGGATGAGAAATTTGTATAGAAATGGAGAAGAGAGAGGGAGAGATAGAAAAAAAAAAAAAAAACATTTCATCTGTCTCCAGTAAATCAGCAAACTAATTAATTCCCTCCACATATGTAGCCAATTACAGAATTGGGTTGCACGTCCTAACGTTTATTGTTTATCCGCCAATCACGTTATTTCTCGCATTTCTTTCCAGCAGAACGAGACTAGGCGATTGGGCGAAGGGAAACCTTTTGTAAAATTATAATTCAATTCAAATGTCAGTGAACTAGTCCCACAGGAGCCTAAGACATTTCGTAAATGAGGTGTCGGCCTCTAGAGAGAGAGCTCCCAAATGTCATCTTCGGTCCTGTCGTCTGCTCACAAACCACTTCCTAATGTCAAAGGTCAAACAACTCGGTGTTGTAATTCAAAGAAAACACCAGTCTATTTTTGAATGTTGAACGTTTCACTTTAATAATAATAATTAATAATAATAATAATAATAATAATAATAATAATAATGATAATTGAAAGTTAAACAAAAAAGAGATATAATTAATAATGATTAGTTGAACGATGAAAAAGGAAAATAAATGATTAATTGTTTATAAAATAGTTTAATTTTACGGTATAATTGTTGATTTTTAAAACAATCAGATAAAGAACATTTTTTCAAAGTATTACAGGAATTTTCAACATGATGGTTCTGTTTTGTCAGTATTATGCTAAAATTTTGTTAATTCAACAAAATTGGAATGAACAGACAAAAATAAGAATATGTCATAAATAAAGCAAACAGAAAATTATTATTTCTGTTGTTTTCTGTTACGATTATCGAATGTAAAACTTCTGCTTAAAACAACAGTAAAAAAAAAAAAAAAAAAAAGATAAAAAAAAAGAAAGAAGAAGATAAAAAAAGAAAGAAGATAAAAAAGAAAGAAAGAAGAAGATAAAGAAAGAAAATAAAAACAAACAGATAAAAGTTTATAGATAAATAAATAAATAAATAATAAAAAAATAATAATAATACCCCCCAAAAAACAAAAAACAAAACAAAACATACAAACAAGAAGATATTTTAACATAGAACTTATGTTGTTAATAATTATTATTTATCATTATTAAACAAAGATATGATTAAATTTACAATCTTAATGTTGCTGTATGGTTGTAGTAGTAGTAGTGGTAGTAATAGTAATAGTAGTAGTAGTTGAAGTAGTAATAGTAGTAGTAGTAGCAGCAGTAGTAGTACTGTTAGTAGTAGTAGTAGTAGTAGCAGGAGTGTTGCTTAATAATAATAATAATAATAATAATAATAATAATAATAATAATAATAAAGTAAACATCATGGGAAAGGAAAAACAAAATGTTCGTTTTTATCGCCAGTGGGTTAAAATTTAATCGCTTAACAAGAAGGTACGTACCTAGGACTTTTAACAGATCACCCGCCCCAGAGCGTTAAAGAAAATATAATAATGTATTTTTAAAATTCAATTATCCTGCACTGTGATGGAGAAACTGGGTTTATAAGAAATCAGAAATCAATGTGAAACTGGCGAGTTTCTGTTCAAATATGTCTGTTTTCTTTACAGCACCTTTAAAACACAATTACACAGGTATGTGTACACTGTAATCTCAATCGACACTCAATCGATGCGCGCGCAGGCAAAGACAAAAGACAGTGGCGGGAACCACACCATCTGCACGTGACGACGCAGACGATAAACGTTTCTGGTTTGTAACGCTTATTAAATTGATTAATATATTTAATTCTTTTTGAGAAAAGTAAAAGAGAAGGAGAAATACAGTTTATAAACCGTGCGTAATCGTTACAGATGTAAATAATTATGTTTAAATAGGTAATATGTCTTTAAAACGAATTTGTTTAATGAAAATACTTGAACGAAACAGCAGATCTTAGAAACATATCAGTTACTTTGTGCTAAACAAGAGGGTTTTAAATTTCTGTTTTACCCGAATTTTTAATATAATAATAATAATATCGGAAATTAAACTTGTAGCTGAAGCGAAACCTACATTTTTACATTTCTGGAATAATGCTGTCTGCATTCAAACATTTTAATGTCGATAATGAAACAAGTATTGGCAAACAGACTCAGAATTGGAGATAAAAGCAGCTACGTTATTTAAGGATAAAAGTATTCTAAAAAAGGGTTCAGGGATATGGCACAAGTCTCTGGAGGGAGACACACGTCTGTTTAAAATCAAATAAATACGTCACTCGCTCGTTCTTTAATCTCTCAGCTTGCTCGCGAGGGGTGCGCTCTTCTCACGTGTAAAATCTGCTGGTGACAAATTCGCGCCGAATTCGAGGCAGGACTTTTGTTTGGACTTGTAACAGCGGAATGTGGAATTAGCTGGGAAGTTGTTGTTGGCGGGAGGCGAGCCCCACTTTAGAGGCCTCCATTATCGTGAAGTGTTGGGAAAGCGTGATACGTATTGAGGGAATTGATTATTGCCATAATTGATAAAATTAATCTTACTCGGGCGGGCTTCATTCACTAATGGCTAACGAAGAGCCGTCGAGGACGCCATCGCTTCCATTGGCTTCCTCGACTCTCGGTGTCATTTACTCGAAGCAATAAAGGAAAATTTGCCAACTGCCCGAGCTGCAAGTGTGATGTCAATTCTCACTTCCCTCTCTCCTTCACACCAGCTCCCTTCCACGTCTGCCGACACCTTCCTCTCTTCTGTCACATTACAGCTGACAACGATCAGATACTCGCTTTCACTCTTATTAAATTTTCTTCCCTTCCTAGCCAAAGTGTTTTTCGTTCGCTGGCGGGGAGAGAGCGGAGGGAAGACGCTGTTGTACGGTAGCGCTGACATGGTTTGTCTCTCTCCGGCTCGCAGAAAGGGTGAACGCTGCTACGCAAATAAAAAAAAAAAAAAAAAAACTTTCATACCTTTTCGGCGTATCCATGAGTGCCCGTATGTTGCCTGTAGCCGACGCGGTGAGGTTCTAGCGAGGTAGTGTGCACGACGCACGACACACTGTCTCTTTATACACTCTCCATTCTTATCGCATGAATATTTTAGCAGAATTTCATAAATAATAGAACAAATCACCTTGGTTCCCAGCTCTGTCATAATGGCGTCTTCTAACAGGTTTTATATGACAACAAATCAAACAACTGACTGAAAAGCTTTTCACTAGTAAAAAAAAAAAAAAAAAAAAAAATTAAATAATCATAAGTAAAAAAAAAAAAAGATCAAAAAATAAAAATAAAAATAAAAATAACAAACCTAATTGATTTTACATCGTTTGTTTTCAGTGTATTATAAGAAAAGGTAATATTTTAAGGTGTAAGAAAAAAAAAAAAAGGAAAAGATCTGAAACCATTATCACTCCGCTGTGAAATCTTGCAGAGGAGTCTCTCGGGTGTTGTAAAACTACACTGATTGAAAAACGACGACGACAGCTCCGATGTCAAGACGGTGTGATGGTGTTTCAACACTGACAAACGCACGTTATTCGTCGCCGAAGTGTTGAATAAATGAATATTTGTTTAAAGATGTCTCAGTATATTTTAATTTTTACTGGACCCATAGAGAACTTGCAGCAGCATTGACGATATGCTGGGTTAGTATTTTTTTAAGTTAGTAAATTTCGGACACGTGGTAATTTATTATTACACGTGAAAAGAAAGTCGCTGGGTACAGGTAATACTATCTGAAAATCTTTTACACGCTGTTTTCAATAGGCAGTAACACACGCATGCACGTTCTCACGCACGCACACATACACACATCTTGGATGCAGCTGTTTCGGGTGCTGATTGGAACAGGAAAAAGGCACAGTAGGTGGAACGAGATTTATGATGCTCTGACGTCACCAGTGACGTTGAACACATCAAACAGAGAAAACGTAGATGCTTACACATTTTTCATATAAAAAAAGCCTTTGTACATTTATACAGTAACACTGACATATTTATAAACGTATTTATAAACATCATCTCATTTTCCCATGCACAATGATTATAATCCAGACATATTTATATACGTATAATTTTGTTCTTCTGCAAAACTGGAGTAATAATCAACTCATCTACAATGATTCACAGCAGTTGTATAAAACTCAGGACTATTTTTAGAAATCTGTTATTTCAGATCTCAGCTCTACCAATTTATTTTTTTCAGTCTAGCTAAAACATCATTCAATATGAAACGTTTAAATACAAAGACGAAATAATAAAACTAAGTAAGTAAGTATATAAAATAAAATAAAATAAATTAACTAATTAAAAAATAAATAAATAAATAAATAAATAAATAAATAAATAAATAAATAAATAATATATAAAGTAAATAAATAAAACGATGAAAAAAAATCTGTAAACAACAGCAAAAAACCTCAGCTAAATCAAAATTAACATTTCTATACAATAGTAGAACAAAAATATAATAATTTTAAAAAGTGAAATAAAATAAATGTAATTAAAATAAATTAATAAGCACTAAAATTAAATAGAATAAATTAAAAATGTCTTTTTAAAATTATTTGAATCATTTTAAATACAAAATGTTAGGAAGAGTAAATACTGAGTTTTTAATCTTCGACCATACAATTACATTGTACATTAACGGAACCAACTTTGAAACAAGGGAAATAACAGCGATCTAGATTAGGTAGCTGTAGTTACGTCCCCTTAGTTTGAATTTGCCAATTTTTAAATGATTTTTTTTTTTCGTTATTATTTATGATTATATTTAAAAACTGAAAAGTAATCTGCATCTTTTATGTATCACAATTAATTCTTTTTTGATCAGGCAATATTGGAATGCTAAAATGTCCAAATAAATAAATAAATAAACAATATATTCTACAATATATAATAACAATAATAGTAGTTTTGAAAATTCCTTTTACTGTATTACAATAAAATATATACTTTCAGCTACTTTATTTATTTCTCTCAAAATATTAATACTATAAATTAATTCTTAATCTGGCGTATCAACTAATATGCTATCAAATACTACTGTATCATATTCGTATGTAACAAACATAGTACAAAAGTACTTATAAGACTGAGCCAATACGATTTGATCACAAAGCTAAACTAATCTGAAAAAAAAAATTATTTACGAGAATTTTAACTTCAAATTTATGCATATGTAACTTTTCAACAGTCATGAGATTAGAAGATAGTTTCCTTATCATTTCTAATAGAAGTTTACAAGTAAATCGATTTCAACAATTTATCCTTTTTGGGATCAGTCAAAAGTCTTAGACCTTTAATAAAGTCTCTTTCGAATTTTAAAATATAAATGTTTTCTATACAACAAAATGGTAAATTTAATATATTCATATAAAAAGAAACAGTCATAACCCCCCCCCAAAAAAAGAAACAAATGTAAACGAGATTATGATAAACGTTGAAAATCCTGTATGGGATATATTGATGGAGAAAAATAGCGATTGTCCGAGAGAGAGAGAGAGAGAGAGAGAGAGAGAGAGAGAGAGAGAGAGAGAGAGAGAGAGAGAGAGAGAGAGAGAGAGAGAGAGAGAGAGAGAGAGAGAGAGAGAGACAGAGAGAGAGAGAGAGAGAGAGGGCACAAAGACAGGGAGAGTGAGACCGCCTCTTAAAGTTATTTATTTTGATACGTTCAGTATTACACGACGTTTAAATGAATAACCTTGTTGGATATTAAAATGGCTGCTACAGAATATTGCAGTATATGAAACACATTTAGTAAGTATACCTATGTATTCGTTTTGTTTTTTATGTTTTCAAATACATTGAATTGTATTGTTTGTTTTGTTTATAGTCATGATTAATTAATTAACTGATTTATAGAATTCTGGTATTTATATGTTTTTATGTCTTCTCTGAAGTCTAGTATCCTCGGAAGATATAAAAATTGTAAAACATTAATAAAAATCTCACACACATAACAATAGTCGGTTTATTTAGAGCAAAAACATTATTTCTGAGCGCGAGAGAAAACAAAAAACAAAACCTAATAATAAATAATAACAATAAATGAAAAAAAAAAAACCCAGCAAGGTACATCTGAGTAATAAACACGATTAACCTGTACACCTGATTGACATACCTGTCCCCAGGTGAGTACTTTTATAAAACTGCACATTTAGAACACCGTTTAATACTGTAATGGATTAAATGTTGTTAGTAAGATACGTCATTCATTCACACGGCTGTCGGAATAATAAACAAATGTCTTTCGAGTTACCTCCCGTAGGCTATTCATTTATAAAGGCGGCTTGGACAAAACGTAATAACTCTTGTTGTATAGAGAACGCATGTTTAGGAAAGTCGTGCTTAAAGTTACTTCACTTAATACAATCACTGGTTTTAGTAAATTAAACGTGCTCGAAGGACGTGGTTGTTTGTCATTAAACATATTCGTTGTTAGTCAATTTCCCACAGGTAAATCGCTTTGAAGAGAACATTTTGCATTTAAGGAATATTAACATATTTTATTATTACATCCAATGTTTTTCTTTAAACGATGTTTTATATTTTGTGTTTGATTTTTGGGGTTTTATGATGAAAAATGGGATCATGGCGGTAAAAACATTTTAAAATAACAATGTAAAATTAAAAAAAAAAAAAAAAAAAAAAAAAAAAAAAGAGAAAAATAGCAATAAAAATATAAAACCTAAAAAATAATAAAGAAATGAATGAAAATTACAAATGCATTATATAAAAATTTAAGAACAACAAGTCTTTTATCAAAGTTTATTTTTTAAATCACCTTATTTTATGTAAAACCAGAACTTGGCATGTTTCACCAGCAGTGACTATTGCAACTACAATTCAACGAAAATAAAAACTACATATACTATCACTGGGACTATTACTTATACTACTACTTCTTCTATTACTACTACTACTACTATTACTACTACTACTACTACTTTTACTACAACTACTGTTACTTTTACTATTACTATTACTACGTCTGCCGTTACTACTGCTATTAGTGCTACTGTTACTACTATTACTACTGTTGCTGCTATTACTGATTACTGCTACTAGCATTTTTACTACTACTACTACTACTACTACTACTACTACTACAATTACTGCTGTGGCTACTAGTACAATATTGAGTTTTAAAAAACATCGTTATTAATACAGTTAATAAAATTAATAATTTTTCTAAAGTTTCTATGTAGTAAAATAGATATTAATAGTAGATCACTATTACTTTTACTATATTTTATATAATTTTAATATACAATTATATTTACCTGTACACATTACACACTTTCACAGACAGACAAAATACGCATACATACAACAGACATATATATATATTATTACTAAAAGAATGATTCAGTTTTATTATCAATATCTTTAATATATTAAATGCAAATAAATAATTAAAAAATATTATTTTATTTCAGTAATCACAATTACAGATTATCTGGTAATTTGCAAGTTATAAATATAATCATTTTATATTTTAAAATGATTTATTTTTTATTATTACGTTAACATATCTGACTGTTATTAACGTTACCGCTTCTATCATATATTATTTATAAAATAATTATTTAAAACACGACAAAATAATAATTAAACTAACATATTTCTTATTTTTAATTTTAACTTAATGTTTCAAGTGTCGCAACTGTCATTAAAATTTATAAACTGCTTTGTTTTCGCTGCACACCTGTTATTGTGCCCAGTTTACAACTACACAGACGTGGTGATGTCTTTATTTTCGCCCTGCTGTTATTTTTGCATGGCAGAGCGGCGCGGGGCAAACCGTTATAATCCTGTCCAGATTGGTTAATGGTCATTCTGCTGTTTCGGAAAAAGCGGAGATCAAAAGCTTCGCGGTGCTGAAGTGCGGCAGTAAGGAACAGATCTCGTAACGGGTTAACGATACAAGTGGACGGTTTTATCGGCGAACAAACACGGCGCGCCACAGGTAGGTGACAAATATTTCAAGCAACTCACACGACCCCCCAAAAATACAAAACGAACAGGTTCGTCTCTTCGACATATGGCGAATGATGAACGCAAACTGTCCAATGGCTAAACCGTCACGGTTCGCTGAAGATTTCTGGCGAACCTACTAGCCAACACATGTTTGGAGAAGGTGCAAAGAAAAGAACTGCCAGACACCCAGCACCGCACATGCTGTAGATGTGTAGAAAAATGTAGCCAGGAACAAAACAAAACAAATGTTTGACAAATTCGTCGCGAGTCCCCGGGTGACACATGTGCGCTGCCCCCCCCTCACTAATAATTACACCTTTTATCATCCGCTTGTTGCCGCAGGTCCACGCACAGACCGAGGGCGCGAGACGAGCACGCGCCGGCACGCGACCTCCACGAAAAAAGCTAATGTCACCCATATCATGACTGCTTAAAGAAACGTTTATTACAATTATTGTGACGACAGTGACGACGACAACAATTACAGCTATTGCTGATACCTGCAGTATTTTTATTACCTCTACAACAACTACTGCTATTACTTTTACTGCTTGATCTTTTTTTTTTGCTGCTATTACAACAATAACTGCTTCTTCAACTACCACCACTACATCATCATACCACCCTACTACTGCTATCACAACCACTACTACTACCACCACCACCACAACTATTACTACCATTACCATTACTCTTAATACTACTACTATCACTATTGCTGCTACCACCACCAGCACAACTACTACTACTTTCACCATCACTACTAGTACTATTATAACTACTACTACGACTACGACTACCACTACCACTACCAGTACCACTACTACTATTACCACTATACTATACTACTTCTACTACTATTATTATTACTGCTAATACTACTATCACTACCACCACTATTACTACTACTACTACTACTACTACTACTACTGCTGCTGCTGCTGCTGCCGTTCTTCTACTACCACTACTGTTGTTACTACCGTTTTTACTTATTCTTTAACAAGAAAATGATATGAACTAATTTGCTAATAAACAGAAAGTATTAAACAATAAAAACAACAACAACAACAACAACAACAACCTAATGTTTAACTAGAAAATGATATGAACTAATTTAATAATAATAATAAAGTTACATTAAATAATAATAACAACAACAACAACAAATAATAACATTAACACTAATAATAATAACAATAATAAATAATAATAATAATAATAATAATAATAATAATAATAGTAGTAGTAGTAATAATAGTAATAGTAGTAATAATAACAACACTAATATTAACACTAACACTAATAATAATAATAACAATAATATGACTATGAATATGAATATAAATAATATAGTTGAATCTTAAAAACAAAAAACTATTTTTTGTGTTTTTATTGCTATTATTCATTTATTTAATTATAAATTCAGAATTATTAATAGTAATAAATACATAATTATTTTATTAATAAAACAGAAATTATAAATTATAAAACAGGTAAACAAACAAATATAAATTTAGAAAAATAACTAAGATATATATTTAATTATATTTATGAATTAAAAGCAAATACAACTATATATTATTATATTCAAAATTTATTTTGAAAATACGCACATGCATATTTTACAAACGCAAACACATTTTCGTACATTCCACCTTTCCCCCTTTAAAATCCTCGTTAGTACTAAAATTTCATAACATTTATTATCAGACCACGCGCACGGCACGCGACATCACGCGCCAAATGCAAACTTCGACAAATCTAACTGCGTGATTGCGGACGCTGACATATTGCGGTATTTGGGGAATTCTCGAGCGTTTAATTTGTGTTCGTGTTTACACTAAGTTAATAATGTCACTTATATTTAAAATATTTAATTATCTAGAAATTCAGACACACAAAAAAATTAAAAATTAAAAAAAAAAAAAACGTACCGCTTCCTTCAGCAATAACGTTTACACAGTTAATTAAAGCGCATTTAATAAAATACTGCTTATTAAAATGTAACAAATTATTTATAACTATTAAAAATGATTGTGATAATAAAGGAATGAATGAATAAAATAAATAAACGAATAAATTAATAATATAATAAATAAATAAATAAATAAATAAATATATATATATATTACGTTTATATATTATGTATGCATAAATTTGTGTATATATATGCGAGTGTGTGAATGAATGTATGTGTATATATTTATGTGGTGTGTTTGATCTTAATAAATGTATTTATATTCATAGATCTTAATAATATTTTCAATAAACCTTTTCTGCAATCATTTTTGTTCTTAATATTTTGCACGATACGCTGTTTATTTAATTTAAGACATACTTGTTATTATAATTATTTCAAACATACACCTTTGTTAGACATATACAATTACAATAGATATATGTAGATATATTTTATTTATGAACTTTATATATATACAGTAATATCATTCAGATACAGTACAAAGAAACACAACCATTCCTTTACGTTGTAAAAAAACGTAAGTAGCATGTAAAAAGAATACATAAAATATTAAATTATAGAAACATAAAAGAGTAACGGATAACATTAAAAAAAGAAAAGAAAAAAGAATAGATAATAATAAAAAAAATAATAAATATTAAAGAATACGAGGTTTTACTTCATATAATCAAATGTATCATTCATTCATTCATTCATTCATTCATTCATTCATTATTTTTTATAAAAATACAAATACGAAAGTAACCGAACAAACCGAACAAAATAGAACCGAAATTATTATTATTATTATTATTATTATTATTATTTTTGTTATATAAAATTAAACCAAAATTTGAGTATATATATATATATATATATATTTTTTTTTTTTTCCAATTTAGTAAGTAAATATAAATTATAGATAATTTGTACAAAAAACAAAGTTTTAAAAGTTAAAAATGTCTTAGACTCGGAAATCCCGTAAAAGAAACCATCTATTTTTTTAATTTTTGTTTTAATGTTTTAAATAGTAAGTTATTAATATCTACATAAAATGATACATAAAATGTCTGTATTTCTTCACTGATGCAAAGAGAAGATCTCTTTTTGTAAATAAATACTGTAGTTAATTAATTTCATATCTATTTAGTTGTATGTATATATAACAAAACAAAAAATTAATTACAGTATTTATAAAGAAAACAAAACAAAAACAAAAACGTATTAAAATAATATTTTATATATGCCTTATATATACTTATAATTTTAGTTAGTTAACAGTTAATTACGAATAAGTATTTTGATAAATTACAATTCTATTATATGCGGAATTTGTCTAGATTTAAATTATTTTCATTATTTTAGTTAGCTCTATAATTATATGATACTAATGACTTCTTTGAACGAAATATCTTTTAATAATAATAATAATAATAATAATAAAATATGTTTACATTTAGATTTATTTAAAACGAATCTTTCTCAACTAAATTATTTAAGCTGCATCAAATTAAAATATTTTTTCTTATCTGACACTTACTTTTGCTGAAAGTAACGTTTTTATTTTATTAAAATATTCTATCACTTATTGTACAAAAGTAACATTATGTTTTTAACAAACATTCTTCTGTGAATTTAAACCATTTTGTCCGAATGGTTTCTGAACTTATAGAACAGGTGTGCATGAAGTAAATAAATAAATAAATAAAATAAATGCAAAATGATACCAAATTTTACTCATTGTTAATCTTTGACTTGAAATGAATAAATAAACGAATTAACAAATAAATAAAAATTTGAAAAATGATTAAAATAAATAAGTAAATGAATAGAGAAATAAATAACTATAGTAAAAAATTAAGAAAGAAACGAATAAATAAAATAAAACAAAGGTAAATAATAAAATAAAATAAAATAAAATAAAATAAAATTCGTTCTTTTTCATACACACGCATCATTTGTAGGCTTTTGATTTTTCACTCTAGCGTTTAACAAGAAACTCAGACACACATAACTAAATAACTAAATAAATAAGATTTCACTAACCGTATTTGACGCCACTACGTGTGATACAAGATAGCACGCATATATACATATTACATACGTGTATACACACACATATATTCAACGCTTAACTAATAATTAATACATTTCCCGCACTAGTCATTCAAATAAACGACTCCGTTTCGACAAGGCTAAAAAGAAAGAAATTATTAATACGTCATTAATATTATAACATTAATCGCCGCTGTTCCGCAGATTATTCATAGTAATTGAGTTGATTTAGTTGAGTTTATCTCAGATGCGCTCAGCACAGTATTTTTTTTTCTTCTTCTCTTTTATAAAAGTTTCATTTCATCATTCATAAGAAATGAGCAGTAAAAAGCAGAACAAGATTTTAATGAAAACGAAGTGAAAAAAGAAAAGAAAAGAAAAAGGTATACGGTAATTTCCCTACCTGGTGTCCCATCTGATGCGGATGATATAAGCCGTAAGAAGACATTGCTCGTGTAGTAATTGTATTATTATTGTTATAATTTTTTAATAAATAAAAAAACTTAAGAGTTATGAATAATCAAAACATGTATGAATAGCAATGCTGTTCCTTAGAAGTTATCCTTCGTAAATAATGAGTGAGCTTCCACATTCAGCATTTTAAAGTAGAGACGATAATATTGCATTTTTGTAAATCAATGAAGAACCGCGGCGTTGATTGGTGCAGTGACTGCCATATGACATTGGGACGCCCTCAGTCATTATCATTCTAACAACAAACATCAAAGAATCCGCCGCCAGCCTCGCTTTCAGTTTTTAACCCAACTGCGAACGACCATTCAAGACGAGGTCGCGCTGCTAACGTGAGGTGAAATGAACTACAGGTGTACTTTTCACGTACGTAAATAAATAAAAACACTGATAAATGATAACTTGATTAGTTTCTTATAAACACGGATCATAGAATGCAATGAATGAAATTCTAGAGAGAAAAGCGTCGGAGAGGGAGAGAGAAGAGAGACAGAGAGAGAGAGAAAACGAGAAACAAAATTACTGAACATATGTTGAGAAAGCGACTAAATTAACTGTCCTTATTTTTAACCGACACGACAGTGTGGAAGATGTTAATTAACTCACCTGACACGAAAGAAACAAATTTAATCTACAGGTAATTTCATTTAATGAATCCGTACTAACTTAATTTACTGCTAAACACGCTGGCGCCTGAAAACATATGTCAAAACGTTGCACAGAGTAATGTGAAAATATGCACATTTTATTTTAACTAGAATGTAAAGAAATTACCATTTTCTCTATTACAGAGAGATTTATGTGTGTGAAAATAAACGGTCAAGACAGCAAGGATTGTAAGAACATAAATTCTTATATACAATGCTAAATCCAATCTAATAGTTCACAGGCTGAAACAGATAAAAAAAAAAAAAAAAAGAAAATAAAGCAATAAAAGAAGAAGAAGAAGAAGAAGTTGATTCAAAATAATTAAATATAAAAGTAAAAATAATTAATTATGCTAATATTAAAACATACATGTGATTTTTTACACGATTGTTAGCTTTACCTAAATTTAAATTTTAATTAATTTCTCACACTTAGATCCATTATTTCGCTGTGTATAATATATTAGATATAGACTTGGAAAAAATAAAATATGCAGAGAATGCTTATAATTTATGATGCTTTATTTATCATTTTAAACTATTAAAACAAAATATTATATATAATAAAACGTGAATAAGTGTGATATCACAATTAACTAATATAATTTTTTTTTATTCTGTTAAGAATGTTTTACAAATATTTATTTCTTCATATTTATTTTTTCTTCTAAGTA
Source organism: Chrysomallon squamiferum (assembly GCA_012295275.1). NCBI lineage: Eukaryota > Metazoa > Mollusca > Gastropoda > Neomphalida > Peltospiridae > Chrysomallon > Chrysomallon squamiferum. Next base: position 6,247,868 of record CM022670.1, read on the forward strand.
TGTCTCCTCGTCTCTCTCTATCTGTGTGTACGTGCGCGCGTTTTTATTAACATACAAAAAGGACGTTATAAGTTGATGAAAAGATGAAAAGGCATTATACAGATAGAGAGATAGATAGAGAGATAGACAAACGAAAGGATAGATATATATATAGAGAGATAGATAGATATAAAGACATATATATAGAGAGATAGATATATAGATATATACATTGAGAGAGAGAGATAGATACATATTGAGATAGATAGATAGATGGAAGGGTAAAGTCATGCACGTTTGTCAATATATACGCATGTGGCTATCGTGTTTTTCTTCATATAAGACAAAATAATAATAATAATAATAATAATAATAATAATAATAATAATAAAGATAATGATGATCTTGATGATGATAATAATAATAATAATAAAAATAAATAATAATAATACTAAACACCCTCCCAAAACACAGTTTTTCAAACATAATACAGAACATAACAAATTTATCACTTACAATGACGATCATACATAATAGACTTAAACAATGAATAAACATAATTTTTAACAAACTCTACCGAGGTCTCATTCAGAAGTATTCTACACGGCTGAGACACGTGCAGATCGCGTGCGCCGAGAATGTAACAAGTAGATTGGTAAATCAGGTTCTAATTGTCGACTGAACTGTCAGCACGCACGCAGTCCGCGATCATCGGCATGTTGATTAATTAAGTTTTTCTTCAGGCCCCGCTCCGTGTGACAGACAGAAAGACAGACGGACCTCCTGCAGCTATCTGCTCTAGATGTGTAAGATTCAGTAACTATGTTCTACACTGCACGCGATCTGTATTCACAACTTGGGTCTTAGTTTTAACATAACTGGCTTTATTTTGTTAATACATACAATTGATACACATAAATATGTACGTACGTACATACATAAATAAATACGTGAAAAAATAAAATCATTAAATAATATACGTTTAGGCTTATATTTAAACTGCTATCTTTGTTATCTATTTTTTTAATTTTTTTTTTTTTTTTTTGTTATCTATGTCATTTTTTTTTTTTTTTTTTAAACTACGGAACTATAAATTTTTATTATTATCAAACCTATTACTTTACAGATTACGTTATTCTTTATTAAATGTCATAATCTACACTTTGGATTACGTCATTCTTTATTAAACGTCATATATATGATCTCATTCCGTATTAATCATGTGTTATAATGTACAGTTTACTACAAAGTAATACGTTTATTAATGAAGAACATTTTGTTATTTATAGTGCGTTGGTTTTAATGGGATAATGTGTTTGTGAATGTGTGTGTGCGTGCGTGCGTGCGTGCATGTGTGTGTGTATGTGTGCAATTTAATATATTTATTGCGGCTTGATTTTAAAATGGCTGAAAAAGATCCTGTTCATATAGTTTGTTTCCTCTATAGAATTCTGTAGCAAAACAATCTTCATTTAAAAATTATATCGTATAAAAATAGAATCAGCAACATATATCAATACACACGAATATTTCACCATCTACACGTGACCAGTGCACGAATGGTATACCTGTACATATTATAAAATTCAAAAATACAAAAAGAGACGCTTCGTTTAAATTATCATCAGCTCTTCCTGTTCGTTTCTAGCTTACTTAATTAATGTTGCAACGAAAACTGAATAAAAAAGAAATAATGGAAATAGAATGAAAGAAGAAAGGAAGCAACGATAACAGAAAAGAAAAATTAAAAAAAGAAGAAAAAAAATTTAGAAAAAAAAAGAAAAGACAAGAAAAAGAAGATTAAATATAATTAAAAAAGGAAAAATTAAGAACAAAAGAAGATATTGTTGAATAATAAGAATTAAAATTTAACCCAAGTCATTAATTCTAATGAAAGAATCGTATTATTAGTCTTTAACAACTTTAACAAAAACTTAATTTAATTTGCTTCTTATTATTAAATCCTTTTTTCAAAATTCAACTATATACTTAGTAATTTCCTTGATTATATGTAAAAAATGAGAATACTAAATTAATTTTAATTATAAATTGTAATAATTTCCTTTAATTAATCAAACAAAATTCCCTGAGTTGTTTTTATACTGACTATAAATTGCATATTTTTTTTGTTGATGTTCGTATTAGAAAGAGACACAAGAATAAAATAAATAATAAATTGATATAATTACAATGCTCTAAGGTATATTTATATGTATATGTTATAGTATTAAATTATAATTAATTTTCACTCTAATAATTTAAATACATTCAGTTAATACCATCGGCCTTAAGAACATGTAAATATAACAAACGAATGAAAAGTATATAAATAAGAAAAATTTAAAAAAGAGTAAACAAAACACGAAAAAAGAATCCAAATTTGTTTTACCTAAATATTTGTTTCTTCTTTTAATTTATGAAAACACGAAATACTACTACAACTACTACTACTACTACCACTACTACTATTACTAGTAATAATAATAATAATAATAATAAAAATAATGAAGATCACGGAGTTGTTGCTGATAATAATAAATGAATAAATAAATAATTATTAATCGCTGAGAAAATTAAAACTATTTTCCATTGTTTATTTATTTAATTTTTTTCATATTTAACTTAGACATATTATTTTGAAAGGTCTGAAATTGAGTGCTGTGAGGAAATTATTAATAATTTACAATTATATCAACGTATATGTAATATTACATTCTTCTTCATCTCAGTGTAAAAATACAAACATTCAACAATGATATATTACTCAAATGAGAATAATAAAATATATATATATAAAAAATTAACATACGGAATATAAATAACAGTGAGGCCAGTTTCTGTTTTTCAGCTAGTTCCAGTTCTTCTCTGGTAGTATATAACCAGGTAGAGTTGATTTAAATCTGATTACTTTTAAACAAGTATAATTCTTTTTTTTTTTTATATCAAACTGGTTACATAATAGTTACCTATATTGATTTCTTAATAAATATATATTATTTTGAATCAAACTAATTTTAAGAAAGTTATATACAAAGAGTTATATACAAACATATATTCTCAGTTTATTATAGTTTCAAGATATTAACAAAAATATTTAGAGAAATGCAACACTTGGAAGCAAAACTAATTAAAATACATGAAGTTACGTACAGATAAACTGTTGAAAGATTTTCAGATTTGTTTACTTTGTACTGGTGCGTATTTCAATAGCATCGCGTTACTTCATTTCGGTAAAATCTTGTACGTTCATTGCCGGTTTTATGTGAAACAGATCTGGGCTTAAACCGAAACTTTTGTTTGAATAATTCGATGGTTTCATACTACACATACAAAATATATATTTAACAAATAAAATCCATAAATTTGAATCATTTTGTAATTACGTGTAACATAGAATTTTGGAAATCTGAATGATTCTGTATTTACGTGTAACTCATAAACTCTGGGAAATTTGAACGATTCTAGACTTAGACGTAAAACAACAATCTAGGAAATTTGAATGATTCTATAGTTTCGTATAACACAAAATATACGAAATTTGAATGATTGCGTAGTTACGTATAACACAAAATATAGGAAATATGAATGAATGCGTAGTTACGTAAAATTAAAAATTCAGGAAATTTGAATCATTGCGTAGTTACGTATAACACATAAAGTGTACGAAATTTGAATGACTGCGTATTTACGTATAACAAAAAAAGAAATACAGGAAATTTGAATGAGTGCGTAGTTACGTATAACACAAAATTAATGAAATTTGATAGTTACGTATAACACAAAAAGTATAGGAAATGTGGATTGTTGTTTAGTTACGACAGAAAAATGCAGAAATTAAAAGTGACAGGTGATGAACGATAGACTTGCTAACGCTACTTTCAGGAAACGATTAATAATACATAGACGCGAAGCATTGTCGTCTGCGCTTCACTTCATCATAACAATCCAGGCTCGTTTCGATTCATTGGAGAAAGCGTACCTTTGTCGTTGTATCGGTATGTCATACGATACAGCTGGCGCTCCGCAACAAAAGAGCCTATTTGTGGCCGTCGTCGTTTTGTAATCTGATGTCTGTGCGCATCTCAAAACGACAACGGCACGACGGCTTCGACGATGGCGGTGACACACTTTCGACGTAGCCACTTTAGAAATCGTTGGAAAAACAACCTGATAACGAGTCTCTGATAATAAATCAGTCTGTTTTCACGTTTACGTAATAATAATCATAATTACAAAAATTATATATATTGCATGAGTTTGCAATTGATTATCAGTAATTCTAGTATGAAAATGGAAATTTTATTATTTTTTATTCATTATTTTTTCAGTAAAATTCTTTTAATCCAGATTTTGATGATGATATTGCTGCTGATGATAATCAAAATAAAAAAAAAAAATAAAAAAAACAGAAAAAATAAAATTATAAAAATAAGAAAAATATAAAAGTGCAACACCAAAATACAGTTATTTAGACTATTTTTTTTTTTTTAATAATAATAATAATAATAATAATAATAATAATAATAATAATAATAATAATAATAATAGTTATATTGTTATTATTACTGTTGTTGTGATTTAACTGTTGTTGCTTTTCTTTTTTCTGTTCTTTTTTTTCTTCCAGAAAACTATTATGATAAAACACACTTGAGTCTAGGTATAAAGGAAAACTGCTATTTTTCTATCAACGGTTAAAGAGTGGTAAATGGAATAATAAATTAAAGAATTGTACTCGATCAATAAAAACACACGTAGCAGAAAAATGTCAAACAAATCTTTCACCCAAATAATAATAGATAATAATAATAATACCCAAAACCCAAAATAATAATAATAATAATAATAATAATAATAATAATAATAATAATAATAATAATAAAATAAATATAAATAAATAAATTTAAAAAAAAAAAAAAAAAATTAAAATTTAAAAATCTAAATTAAAATTCAAACTGAAGTGAAATAAATATAAATATAATTAATAATAAACAAATAATAAAGAAGAAAAAAGATAGAAAGAAAAAAATAAACAAAAAAAAGAGTTAAAATTAAGAGAAAGATAAAATAAACTTGATTATACACGTGCTAACAAGGTGGATTTTTCACAGACACTAACGACACCTAGCGCTCATTTTCTTGGCATGCACGAACGACCTCACGACATTTTTAAACCACGAAAACCAATAACGGACAGCTAATTAATTATCTGCGTTTTCTCTTTCTGACTTCAGAAACTCATTCAGACAATTATCCTTATTCAGCCGTCTGCTCGAAAACTGAGCCGCTTCGTTGAGTTTTCTTACGTTTTTTCAAAGCACTCGCTTGACAGCCACGAAAAATGACTCCGACGATCAGCAGCACGTGGCACGCGACGGGCACGCGCCTGGCAGACGGCCGTTGCTTAGGACACATTATCTTTGATATACATAAACAAGGGGCTTGACAATGATTCGGCTAAACTGTGCAAAGTATAATTTAAATGGAAAAGAAGTAACAAACACGAGAAAGAAAAGAAATAATGTTGCGGAGAATAACAGGTGGTTACAATAAACATTATTATGGTCGTTCGTCTGCTGGGCGCATGCCACCAGTTAACACGGCTTGGATTTCACGCTCGCAGTAGAAGACAGTTTTATAGTCAGATAAGAAAAATCGTTGTAAAAAGGAATGTGGAGGTAATTTGATGATGAAATTTAAAGCAATAAAACCGCAGATGAAATAATTATGATATTAGTAAAATGAAAGAAGTAAAATCGTTTGAAATGGTTTCCATTAAATGACCAACAACAGAATAAATAACAAAAACAGAAACACACACATTTTTCTTTTTTTAAAACCAAAAATAAATGAATATGTTACGTTCATATAATATTGAAAATAATTGAAAATATATAAATATAAATGTATATAAATAAATAAATAATAAAACACTTAAGAGAAAGGATTAATAGAAAAAAGTATTCATAATAAACCTCATTAAACATATTTTTATCTGAATTAATAAATGTCGTTTAATGAATGTTAAATATATTATGTTTATATTTGCTTTTGTTTTATTAACAAAAAAAAAAACAAAAAAAATCATTTTTATAATTTAAAATTGATATAATATTTTTACATGATTTATTTTTAAAAGGTAATATTCAGTTATAATAAAATAATCAAACTGTAAAATATAGATCTACACCTCATTGTATTTTTATAATATAATGTGTGTTGTGTGTGTGTGTGTGTGTGTGTGTGTGTGTGTGAAGGAAACTAAAGAGAAAACATTAAGAAAATTAAATATCATAAATGATATCATATCTTAAAACATTAACACTACCTTTTGCACAAAATAATTATGAAGTCAATTTTACGAGAATATTATTTACAAAATATTTCAGTGTCAACCGATTTTCACCTTGTTTCATTTTAATTTATTATTATTTCTGATAAACAATTTCTATTTTAAAGTTTATCAGACATTTTATTTTTAAAAATTAATTTTTTGAATCCGTTTTACATTTTTAAAAGTATATATTACTATCCGATTGACTGACTGACTGATATTTTTAAAAATAGTATTATTATTATTATTTATTTATTTCTATTAGCAAAATAATTTAAATTTTGTAAACTTCTAAATAAATGAAATGTCTACACTCAGTGTTTTAAAATTCTTGTAAACCTCATCTTTGAAATCCCTGCGCACTTCACTTTTATTAACAGTTAATTAATTTGTGATCGTTAACAAGTTGAAGTGAAATACGTCTGTGTTTCTAAACTGCTATTGTTCACGTACTGTTATGACCGGCTCGCCAGACCGAGTCGTCACTACGACAGATGTACTAACAGTAAAACAGAGCGGGCGTGAGACGTCCCCCCTGGCGATCGCCAATTTTGTCACCCGCGCACCTTACATCGGATCTTTTGAACTTGCACAAAATATGTTCAGTTCACACGCACAATGGCAGTTTTACTCAATTATATTGATTATCATTTTCCTTTCATTTCTTTTCTTGTTCAAAAAATAAATGAAGAGCTATGATTTCTTAATTTGTTTGCTGCTACATCGGAATTGTCTAACGTTCAAATTACAAACAATTATTTGTGGATACCTGGATTTACGATTTTTGTTAAACTGATAACGGTACTTCTAATACAATATGTTTTAAATGACAGACAAATTGCTACTGAAAGGATAATTCTGCAGTTGAAAGAATTAATGAAATCATATTAAGATAATGATGGCAATTAGGAGTATTTTTCTGTTTTGTTATAGCGTTATTAGAGATAAACTCACTGCCGCTTTTCAGTTAACAGTCTTTTATTTTGTTTTTTTATTGGCTTTCTTTAATATTCAAATGCTGGGAATCATTAATTTAAATATACATAAAATTATATGTGTTTGTTTTAAAACTTTAAATAATTAAAAAACAAAATTTAAGAAAAGAAATAAATAAAAAAGAGAAAAGAAATACAGATATGCTGTTATGTACATATATATAAATAATGAAATATGTGTATGAAACATTTGTAATATCTACATAATTTAATTTTTCGTTAAAATTATCTCACGTTTTAGTATATTTTTATGTTAAAATATTATATGTCTATATGATTTTTTTAAATTGAAATTAGCTTTTTGTTATTTTTAACTGCCAATATTATTTATTAAGAATATGGGTCTATCTAGATAAAAAAACATTCACGTGAAGAATGTAATGTGGGTGTGTCTCTAAGATATAAATTTATTTTACTGCTGCTAATCCAAGATTGCTGATGCAGGTTAGTTTCATTATTAAGTATTGAAGAAAAAAATAATTGATATGAGTCACATTATTTAACAATCATTGCTCTTAATAATTACCTTTTTAAGAGCAATGATTGTTAAATAATGTCAAATGAAAACAAATTAAATGCAAAATAATAATAACTTCTTTCTGTCTGTAATGCTAGAAAACTATATAAATTATAAAATCACAAATCATTAAGTCTTTTAAACACACACAGAAAAAACAACACACCTTATTTTCAACCATTACAGTCTTTCAGTGCAAAATAATAATAATAAAAAAAAAAACAAGTAAAAAAAAAAATATATATAAAAGAAAAGAAAAAAGAATAAAAGGTAAGAATTAAAACAAAATAAAAATAAAAACTGTCTAATTTAAAAAAATAAAAATAAAAATAAAAAATAAAAAAGTTAAGAAAAAAAAAAGAAAAGAAAAGAAAGTAAAAGAATAACGCTGTATATTCAACCCCGCTGCCGTGTTGTGTTGAAACTAAATCCGAGTGTATCATGTGTCTGCTACTTACAACTTTCAATTATTAATAACTCGACAATCACACGACAGTTAACATTCCTAGAATTTCTTTGTTCAAGTTTACCAAGTACACACTGTTTAATTCTTCACCGAACTTCATACTCAATATTCTTTATACTCACTCCATTTTAATAATAATAATACAAAAATAATAATAAATAAATAAATAAATTTTACAAAAATAATAAAGAAAGAAAATAAAAACAAAAGCAAAATAAAAAAAAAAAATAATAATAATTAATAAAATAAAAATAAACACAAAATTTTTATTATTTTCTTTTTCGCAAAACAATAAAAGAGCTATAAAAACCTTTCTCAAAAACAAAACTAACAACATCAAAATAAAGAGAATAAGAAAAATTATAAGAAAAAACCCTCAAAATAAACAACAATTAAAAAAAAAAAACCAAAAATCACCAACAACAAACAAGGAAACAAACAAAACATTTAAAAAGAAAGTCCTTATGTTTATAGTTACTGTATATTTTATAAGTTAAGCATGTGCATGTTTATTTATTAATCTGAACAGTAGATGACATTTATCTATGGTTATGACACCTTTTAAAATTTAATCTGACAACACGTTTTATGAGTTATGTTTTGTAACGCTTTCTTTGATTGGCTAAGCCACTATCGCGACATTTCAGCAAATCGCAATTTGATATTCAGTGTTATTTTTATACATCCACTCATTAGGGATGGGTAGATCCAAATAATACTAATACTAATACTAATACTACTAATAATAAAATAGTTGTAGTAATAACAACAACAACAACAACAGCAGCAGCAACAACAACAACAACAACAACAACAACAACAACAACAACAACAACAACAACAACAGTAATAGTAATAATAATAAGAAGAACAACACAACAAAAATAGTAATAGTGCGGTAGTAATTGTTGTAGTAGTAATGGTAGTAATAATATAGTTGTCGTTGTAGTAGTTGTAATGGTAGTAAAACTGGTAGCCGTAGTAGTAGTAGCGATTGCGGAACCGGGTGTGGCGGTGGTCGTAGAATAATAATAATAATGACAAAAGTATAGTAACTGTAGAAATAAAAATGGCCGTAACTAGACTCTTGAAATGAGACAAAAACACTTAATCGCCGATAAACCAGTTTGATGTCTGATGTCTTTGAAATCAGTTATGTCTTTCATCGCAGTGATGTCGGTAGACTTCAAACGGTAACCGTAGACATAAACGAATTCATTCAGTGAATATCGTTTCTACTGAAATAGAGATTTATATTTTAACTTATTAAAAAAAAAAAAAAAAAAAAGAAGAAGAAAAATCGTCAATTTCGGTATGAGGCATTTGGCCATGAATAGTGGTAGTAACACTAATCATAACTGAGGTCATAATAACAGTGATTGTTGTTGTAATAATGGTTGTAATAGAAGTTGGTTGTAGTGGCAGTGGTAGCAGCAGCAACATAATTGGTAGTAGCTGTAATAATAACTCTCTCTCTCTCTCTCTCTCTCTCTCTCTCTCTCTCTCTCTCTCTCTCTCTCTCTCTCTCTCTCTCTCTCTAATAATAATAATCATCATCATAATCATAATCATAGTGGTATGTTATTGGTAGAAAAACGTAAATAAATAAGTTCACAAAATAAGAAACATTTCCGTATTTCGTTATCATTCTGAACCGTTATGACGTTACAAATCTAGGATAAAAATCATTGAAGTGTTAAAAGTTTAAAAAATAATCACAATTATTATCTAGTAACTATTTGTAAATCTACATTACTTGCAGGGTATTGTTTTGTCGAAAATCTCAAAGGATAGTTCTCAGTGCCACTGATGTGTACAACAATACGTTGCATGGCAGCATGACGTCATAACAATTAAGACAGTGACACCATTAGTCAGGATATGCAGTCTTGTTACGACATTCATTTTCGTAAGTTTTTAACTATCGAAATATATTTTTGAAAATAATTTCAGTGACTAAAAATAAATTATAATTTGTTTTAAATTCTCAGATATTTTTAACCGTTCCATGCAGTTTATTAAAATAAAACAAAACAAATACAAATAAAAGAGCATTGACACGCTGATATGAAACACATACGTATACAAAAAAAAATGTACATACACACCAATACATTGATACATATATACATAATCTCATACTATTAGAAAACACACACACACACACACATACATAACCGCTAGAAAAATAACAAAACATAAAATACAACAGCAATAAAACTATTTTAATAATAATAAATACTACTGTTACTACTACTACTACTGCTACTACTACTATTAATAAATAATATTGATAATAATGACACAAAAATATAAAAATGAAAAAAATAATAGTTTTAAAAAGGAAAACATATAAAATTAGTATGTTAAATTTAAATCAAATCTTTTCGCTTTAAAGAATTTTATGTTTTTCGAGAATGTTTTCATTGTAAACACTCCTAGTAATTTCAGTCACTTGTTATTACTATATTACTACTACTACTACTACTACTACTACTACTACTACTACTACTACTACTACTACTACTACTACTACTACTACTACTGCTACTACTACTATTTGTATTATTATTATTATTACTATTTTTATTATTATTGTTACTACTACTAGTATTATTGTTGTTGTTGTTGATGATGATGATGTTATAATTATTTATAGTTTTGTTACTGGAATCGTTGTTATAATTATTATTGTTGTTATTATTATAATTATGTAAATTATTTTTCATATTGAAATAGTATGTAAAACGAGATGGAGATAGAAATATTACGTCGAAGCTAGTATTATTATAATTTATAATGATGTTGCTTTTTTTAAACTGATACATAAATAATAATAATAATAATAATAATAATAATAATAATAATAATAATAATAATAATAATGATGATGATGAAGAAAAATTAACAAGGAAGGAGAAAAAAAACAAATGTATAAGGAAAGAAAATAAAAAAAAAAAAAAAAAAAAAAAAAAAAAATACCCGACAACATGAAACACTAAAACATTTGATTATTCAAAATAATTTTCATTAGGTTCAGTCGACACTTTCTCATTGTGTTGGAAGAATGGTAATTTGAATTTCATTAACATTATTCATGTAAACTATTTATGTGTGAAAATATTTCAACCTTGATTTAAATTATTTACAAAGTCAAAACGAAACGTTTGCTAATCAGGTAGGTAATTACCTGTGAAATATGAAGTAAAAACTTAATTAAGCATTCAATGTTATTTAATACTGTACTAATTAACATTCGATATAGATGAAGTCAAATAAATAACACGTTTATAAAGTGAATTTATTTTTAAAAAAGCGAAAAAAAAAAAAAAAAAAAAAAAAAAAAAAAAAAAAAAAAAAAATAAAAAATAAAAAAAAAAAAAAAAAAAAAAAAACATACAGTAAAATCTAAGAATATAAAATAACTTCCTTGTTACTGCATGAAGTTTGCAAAAAAAAAAAAAAAATAAGAGGGTAGTAGTAATAATAATAATAATAATAATAATAATAACAATAATAATAAATAATACTAACAAAAAGAAACCGATATGTATATATATAAATAAACAATAAAAAAAGCCGCCAAAAAATATTTCATCTAAAATAACAAAAAAGAATAACAAAAAGAAACTTACACTGAAAACAAAAACCGACGACGATGACAACAACAACAGCTGTTACTGCAGTTATTTCTAGTACACCACACACAACAACGGCTACTACTACTGTTGCTATTAAAACAACAAAAGCCATCACTACAGTCACATCAACTGCAACTATTACGAAAAAAAAAACATTTACTACCACTATAATTAAAATAAATATTACTACTAGTACAACAACAGTAACTACTACTACTTCTACAATTTATAACAACTACAACTGCTTCTAATATAACAATAACAACACGAAAATAAACTACCCCTACTACTACTACTACTACTACTACCACTTCCACTACTGTTATACTGCTACTACTACCACTACTGCTAGTACTATTAGCACTGGCACTACTTCTCTTATTACTACTACTACTACTACTACTACTACTACTACTACTACTACTACTAGGCTCCTATAATGGTAGCAACAACTACAATTATTCCAGATACAACAGCTAATACTACTGATGACAAAATAAACGAAATAATGAACCATTTATATTTTTTTTTAAATGGAAGAAAAAATAGAAAAAACAATTCACATTGATAAAAATGATTTGTGAAATAATCAGTTTACTGTTCAGAGATCGAATCGCTGATTAGTTTTTAATAAACTGACAAACACATTTTAAATCATAGGACAACCGCAAACATCAATAAGACAATATTGTTACGCGTTTACCGTTATCAACAATGTATACTTTTAAATTATGTAACAGCGTATAAAATCACAAGAATGATTTAGAAAGATAACAGAAAAAAGAGCAAGCGAAATATAAATAATTATGTGTCTATTATATATATATATATATATATATATCAATAAAAAGGAAGAGAGAAAAAAGATATTAGAAAATATTGCGAGAGAGAGAGAGAGAGAGAGAGAGAGAGAGAGAGAGAGAGAGAGAGAGAGAGAGCTCTATAAAATAGCTAATATGTTAATGTTTAAATTTAAATTAATTTGACTAGTATTTTTTAGCTTTATTCAAAAACAGTAAAACATTTCTTTCAGGCTTTAGCATTAGTAAGAACATCTGAGTTATCATTCACTTGTTACTTTATTGTTTCGGTGATCATCATTCTACGATCACATAAAAGTTTAGTGTTTTGTACGAACAAGCTGCCCACACAAAGACAATAATTGGCTTCAGGTGAGGTATTTCTTTCTTTTTTTTTTTTTTTTTAGTAACGTTTTACAGGTACGGCAGACATATTGACCATCTGTCAATAAAGGAAAAAAAAAAAAAAAAAAAAAATTAAAATATCATATAAAGATCAAATATCGAGTCTTTATCGTGAATCGTTTCTTCTTCTCCTATGCCTCGATATCACTTCCCCCCCTGGGATGTTTTTTACCTGTCCCGCGGCAGTTTACCTGTCTACCTGGGCCAGTTGCTTGGGGATCGATCAAGAATGAGTGAATTATTTATGACTGTGGAGATAACTGGGGAAATCAGCCCACAAAGCGATCAATAGCGCACTGACATCATTCACTGGGCGTTACTTCTGCCTGCTCCACTAACTTCAGCTTTTCAAAAGATGCAGTCACTTGTATGTAGGTTAGAAAACACTCTGTGGTTAAGATTCTATTTTCAGCTCTGATAGATACGTGGATCAAATACCAGGCATAACCGATAATGTCTAAAACAACTACAGTCTGTTTTCTAATTATCTAACATACTAACGTAAACAATACTAACAGAGCACACTTGAACAATAAGCTCAAATTAAGTATTAACTGGTTTATCGAAATTTACTTTTCACATAACACTCCCTGTTTCCAAAGTTACATTTATTAACTGGTTACAGTCAATTTTTTTGTTTCGTGTTTCACAGAAGATAATTAAATCTAAAGTTACCTGTGTCAGTTACGCAGAATTAATCTTACATGTTCTAATTGGGTTATATTTTATGTGAAAACTTCGTGTAAGATTTATTTTTGGCATGCAATTTTATGACGGAGGAAAGAATTTGTTTTGTGTACATGTCAAACAAATCTTATACGCTCAGTAAGCAAAAATTTACCTTGTTTTAAAGTCAGTTAAAGAATAACCAAAAAATATGCGAGAGAAACAAAGGTAAAGCGAATAAGAAAAATGGAGAGAGAGAGAGAGAGAGAGAGAGAGAGAGAGAGAGAGAGAGAGAGAGAGAGAGAGAGAGAGAGAGCTATCTTTGTGTGTGGGTGTATAAAGAATGAGAGGGAGAAACCTGTGTGTGTGTGTGTGTGCGTGTGCGTGTGCGTGTGTGTGCGCTTCTGTGTGTGTGTGTGTGTATAAGAAATAATCACAAGATGAAAAGAAAAAGAAATAACAATAACACGAACAGAAGAATTAACAATATAATGAAAAGAAGAAATAAAAATAAGATGGAAAGAAGAGGAAATAACAACAGAATACACAGAAGGAGAAATAAAAACAGGATGAACAGAAGAAGAAATGACAAAAGGATGAACAGAAGAAGAAATGACAAAAGGATGAACAGAAGAAAAAATAGCAATAAGATGTAAAGAAGGAGAAATAACATTAAGATGAACAGAAGGAGAAATAAGATAAACTGAAGCAGAAATAAGATGGAAAGAAGAAGATATAACAATAAGCTGGTTCATTTCAAACAGCTACGAATCTTGGTGGTTTTCTTTTCCTGTTAATTACGAGGCAGGTGGAGAAGGGTATGAATAATTGAGGGAGGAGCGGGGTGTGTGACAGTCAGAGAGATTCATCGCGTGTCTCTACCTGATGAGAAAATACTTCACATTCAGCGTGCAAAGCAAACACAAATATTTGTTATCTGATTAAAACAAAACAAAACAAAAAAAAATCTAAATTAACAGAATCAGTTTTTAAAATATACACTGGGATGAAAATGTGGGTTACATGAGTTTTATGAGAATCAAAAAAAAAAAAAAAAAAAAAAATTCATCCTTGACTTCAACACGACTATCAATATCATTATGTAACAATCAATATCATCTTTAGTATAAAAAATAACTACAAAACCATCATCATTTCAAAATCATTACTATCTTTAACAAAAAACAAACAACATAACTAAGATCATGATTTCACAGTCATTACCATCTTTAAGATCTTTAACAAAAAACAAACAACATAACTAAGATCATGATTTCAGTCATTACATCTTTAAAATCTTAAACTGCAACACAAATATCAAAATACTCTCATCATCATTGCCATTCGTTTGCATGTATATGTTTGTATCTATGGTTAATACTTATAAGTAATTTTGTTTTCTGTATAAATGTTGTAATTTGACTGAACACACACACACACACACACACACACACACACACACACATATACATATACACACACACATATATAAATAGATAGATAGATAGATAGATGCAGATATATAGATTTATGTTTTGTATATTTTCTGTACAATAACTCAGTGTCATTAGAATATCTCATGTTCCTTTTTGTCTGGAATTTCACGTTGAAATTCTCTTCATATTATTTATTTATTTAATTCCTTAAACGTCGAACGTTTTCAAATATAGATCCTTATGAAAATCTACTAATATTTTCATATTACAGAGATACAAAATAACTTTAATTTTTATTATTTTATCTTTATTTTACAAACTAACATAGATATAAATATTGATGTACTAGTGTATAGGAGATATTGATATATTAATGTACAGATATAAATATTGTTGTGTATATATTCAGTATAAAAAAATACATTAGTGAATATAAATAAATATACTGCTCTGTAGATGTAAATACATATATACTGATGCACAGATATCAGTACTAATAATAATAATACTGATCTATACATGTAAATGTGTAGATGTAAAAATACCAATGTATATATATATATAAATATACTGATGTATTGATATAAATATACTGATGTATGGATATAAATATGCTGATATGTAGACGTAAATATACAGATGGATATATGTAAATATGTTGGTAATAATATATATAAATGAATGAATGAACGTATAAATACTCAGATGTATGTATTTAAATATAACTATGTATATATCTAAACATACAGACGTATAGACATCAACATATATATATATATATATATATATATATGCAAACATGCACATGTATGGATAGATATAAATGTATCAGTGAACACAGAAATGTCCAAGCAAAAGTATAGCTCCATTTGATTATTTGAATACTGGCAAGTACTTAACCTGATCACGTGACCTTTGCTAATTGACTTAATTGATTAATTACGACGACATCGTGGTACACGACAACAGTAGACAAGCCATATTAGTTAACCTCTAGAGACACCCGATTGTTGACAAGATAAATTATTGAAATTCACCTAATTAGATGAGTCAAAGTGCCAGCAGTAGGTAAATGCATTAGCAATACTTGAAGTATTTTTCTGTTAATTAGAGAAAAAAAAAGAAAAAAAGAAAAAAAAAAGAAAAAGAAGAAAGAAGAAGCAGAAAACATCTAAACAACGTACATGTATTAGGAATAATAATAATAATAATAATAATAATAATAATAATAATAATAATAATAATAATAATAATAATTAATATTATTATTATGATGATGATGAGTATTATTATAATTATTAATGCATTATTATTATTATTTAGTTTATTATTATTATCACTTGTATTATTTTTATTAAACGCATTATTGTTATTATTATTACTGTTGTTGTTGTTATTATTACTATTATTATTATTGTTGTTGTTGTTGTTGTTGTTGTTGTTATTATTATTATTATTATTACTGTTATTATTATTAATATTGCTATTTTTATTGTTACACCTGGTAGTAAAAAGACCTCTTTTCTAACAAATGGAATGCTTTTGATCCAAGACATCTTCTAAAACACAGATTTTCAAACTGGAGGCTGCCAGTCTTTTTTCTGGGGGTCGCGAGATCGTTCTTGAGCGAGGGTATGTTTTAGCTATTCTCAACTTGACTTGGAAGGAGGAATAAATAAAAACGTGTAGATAGGTTTGGGACCCGTCATGGTGAATATAGATTCCTTTTGCACTGTCTTTGGTTGATGAAAATATAGTAACCCTAGATATTACTGAATCAAAAATTTTAAAGGGGGTCATCGGTCATATTAAGTTGCTCATAAGGGGTCGCGGTATGAATAAGGTTGAAAACCTGTGTTCTAAAAGTTTAAATTCTTCAAAATATTCATTAATTTAAAAAAAAAAAATTTAATTGTTATACATACAGCTTATTTGTTAAGTGTGAACTGTATTTTCATTAGTCATTTTCTGTAAGAAGCACGCGCTGTGACGTAATGTCAGAAAAGTTTAAGTGAAACAAACCTTCCATGTAATATGTGACATTATATTCCATTACAGACAATGAACCATTAGAAACAATGTTACTTGGCAAAATATTTATCATGATGATAACCATAATTATTACTATTATGTTATATTATGTTATATTATCATTATTACTTTTATGATGATGATGATGATGATTATTATTATTATCAACACCATCATCATCATTATTACTTTTATTATTATATTACTTTGTCTTCATTATCGTCATCATCATTATCACCATTATTCTTATTCTTATTCTTGTTCTTCTTCTTATTATTACTGTTATTGTTGTTGTTGATATTTTTATTATTAGTAGTATTGTTATAGTTACTGAGCTGTCCTCACAGGCGTTCTATTTTGTTACTCCAACGATGACCACGACAACGACAAGAACAAGAACAATAACAGTAATAATAATAATTATAATTACAATTACAACAACAGTAATAATAATAATAATTATAGTCATAATTACAAGAATAACAATAATAACAATAATAATAATAATAATATTAATAATAATAATAATATAAAATAATAATAATAAATAATCATGATCATAATCATAATCATAATTATCTATTCGTTGTTACTGGTATTGATCGCGTTGTTTCGGTTTTGTTTCGGTTTTGCTAACAGTAAACTGATAGAGAAACACTATATTACTGAAATGTGTTTTTTACTTTTATTGTTTATTGATCACACTTTAAAATTTGTTGTCTCTTTCAAACCAATTCACGGTCAAATTGGCAAGCGACATCCAAACATCAATAATATATAGGCGACTTGTGGTCATGCACGGTGAATCTTTTGTCCCCTCCCAGAACTGCGCCTGGTAGACACATAACTAACTATACTGTGCATTAATCTCTTTTTACTACTTTTTATTTCATGTTTCTGGAAAACGATTAAAAAAAAAGTGTTATGAAAACTGAAAATCATCATTTAATGTCGGCGTATAATGTAAACTTTTATCAAGACTTCACGCATACAAAGGATGAAAAAGAAAAATATATTATTTATTAATTTTTAGTAATATAACACAAGTCACCGGGGAGCATGGGATGAATACAATTTTATATTTCACACTACATTATAAGTTTATTTTTTGCTACACGACAGCAAGTGGTAAATTAGGGTTAATGTTGAGGTGAAGCCTGCTTATTTTCAGCATTACACCTTTTAACAAAAAATTATAATAATGATAAATACATAATAAAAAACAACAACAATGAAACAAACAAACAAACAATAATTTAAAATTTCTGTCTAATTATGTATAAATAAATATATAAATAAATAAATATGTAAAAAAAAAACAACACCATTAAGAAGAAAAAGAAGAAAAAGAATATGGAGAAAAAAAAAGAAGAAAGAATTCGATTTCATACTAATATAATTGCAGTATGTAATTTGTGATTTTTTTGTTACTGTCAGTATATAGTTTTTGAGTCACAGGTAAATGTTTGAATAAATGATTTTATCTGATGTATATTTTTGTAAATACAAAATAATGGGTTTCTCTTATAATTACAACTTCTGTGCAAGATATACGTACATACGTACGTACGTAAGGAGAACACCCACACATAGTAATTGCGAGCGTACATGTGTGAGTCTGTGTGTGTGTATATGTGTGTGTCTGTATGTGTGTGTGTATATGTGTGTATGTGTATGTGTATATGTGTGTGTATGTGTAAACATTATGTTACGAAGAAAGAAACTGAAGAAAAGAAACACCAAATACCAGGAAGAACAGCAAGTTAACGAAAAGAACCACTTAATTATCCAGACGCACAATCGTGTATAAGGATGTATTTCAAATTAATGAAGACAAACATAATGACAATTACGTTTGTATAGAAGTATCGTCAATTTCTCAAATCATTGTTGATAATCTCGAGTAACTCGCTTTCTAAAGACGATTATCGTCTTACAACGTTTCTCACCATTGTCAACCTCTATGGATGAACAGATAGATCGACCGTACATCCATAGTTTATGAATGATTAATTAATTTTCATTAGTTGAAATATTTCAATACTTGCACATCAGATATCACATCAATGACGTAACAAATACAAGTAAAACGTGAAAATTAATTTTTTTTTTTTTTTTTTTTTTTTTTACATCAGATTTAAAGAACTTTTTAACCCTGAAATATATTATGTTTATCGTACGTTTAATATCATCAGTGAGCTTTGTGAAAATGATTTTAATATGCTTGTCTAGATAAATGTCAAAGGTGCATAGAGAATGGCAGATTATTGGAAAGATGCGAGAGATTAAATGAGATATATCGAATGGAAACGAGATATTAAGAGAGAGAGAGAGAGAGAGAGAGAGAGAGAGAGAGAGAGAGAGAGAGAGAGAGAGAGAGAGAGAGAGAGACGTTTGTGCCGATCAATTATCTTTCTTTGTAATGAAGAAAATATGAAAATTAAATAAAACAATGACAGATTTTCCAGATTAAAATAGTCACACATTTAAAACTTGAAAAATGAAATATTCATAAATTTCAGGCTTAAGTATTAAAATATTCGTTCATTTAATTTTACCGCTCTGAATAGTATATATTAAAACATTTCTAAATTTAAACTTTAAGTATTAAAATAGTTCTAAACTTAAGTCTAACAGATTTATTTATTATCTAAATTATTCCATAGTTCTTTATTTATTTTATAGTTACTACAAAGTTACTAGAAATTATTTTACATATTTCTACAAGTATGCAGCTTCCTTATTTTAAATAAATTAATGAAAAGATAAAAAATAAATAGTGAATAAATTCTAAAATTTAAAAAATGTATTAAATATTATCATAACAAACTGCTTAATTTCTCTGAATATTATTATGTTTGCAGTTTTAACTTTTAATAGAATAAGCTGTTAAATATTTGCTTTTATTAATATGTAGGTAAATGAATGAATGAATGAATAAACAAACAAACAAACTAACACATATTTATTTATTTATTTATTTATTTATTTATGTTTATAGTTTTTGTTCAGAAAATATTCGGTTTTATCGTTTAAATGAGTTCTTCAAAAATGTCCTACAAAATAACATTTCCTCCACGTAAAAAACTATTCTACTTTGTAAAATGGTTTTTAAATATTTTCTAATAAAACAGAATTAGTGTGCTAGAGCTGATCTTCAACTAAATACACCACAAACGACGTTCTAAAATGTTTTACACAAAGAACAAAAATAATGTTCTCAGTCTACGTGACAAAATATCTTTCTTATAGGACGTTCTAGAATATTTTACGGAAATCTAAAATGCTTTACACAAAGAACAAAACTGATGTTCTCATCTACTCTAGCACTAACTAAGTCATAAACAGTTCTTGTTTATAGGACGTTCTAAAATGTTTTACATAAAGAACAAAATTAATGTTCTCAGAAAGACAAGAACTGCTTACGTCACAAATTGTTCTAGTTAATTAAAACCACAAGTTCCTCTGACGAACACAGCATTGTGTGGATTCTTTGTAGCTAGGAAATAAAAAAAAAAAAAAAAAAAAAAAAAAAACCTATCTCCAAGTTCCAAACGAGCACAAACCTATATCGATTGAGCGATGAATAATTAAACAACATCTTCAATTAATAGTCCTTGTTCTGTGGAGAAGCCAAGCGGAAATGTGTCGGCCATTAATAAGTTTTATGTCTGAATGTAAAAGTTGAGGTGTGGGCAAGCCCAGTAAAGCGGTTCCGTGGCACGTTCATTTCGTGTGATTATGCGACAATCGGGGGATGGGTGGTGTAAGAAAGTGTGGGAGGGGCTTAGAAACAAAAGTCTCCTTTGAAGTTATGAAACCAGGGGATTTAATTTGTTTCATTATTTCCTGTTTCGAATATTTAGTGCAAAGTCAAACACAATTATACATCTACTGATATATATAAAATAAAAATATATATATATCATTATAACTTAGTAGGCCTTTTCTTTATGAATTTATAATTTAAGAATATCATTTATTTATTTCTTTTAAAATTTATTATTATATTTATTCTTTTTTCCTTCTTCTTACTATTATTATTATTATCATTATTTTCATTACTGTTATTATCATAAAAAGATATAAGCTAAGACGTTAAAATTATTTAACACAATTAACACGACTGAATAAAATGTTTCTTGAAATGATTAGTTCTTAACAAAAATAAAATAAAAATAATAAAATAAATTAAATGAAAAACATAAAATGAATAGTTTATCTAATATAGGATTTATTACAAGGAAACGCACACGGAGGCAATTTATTTTGTGACAACTGAATTTGAATTTTGAATTTTTGCGATGGTTTTTTTCCCCAATATTATAAGTTTATATGTAAAATATAATTTGACAGAACCAACTCATGATTTGAAAATAAAAAATATAAACATAAAGAAATGGAAAGAAAATAATTTAAAAAATGAGGAAAATAAAGGAAACAAAATGGCGTATAATGAGCGGTTTCACAATTTCTTTTTAATTTTGTTTGTTTGTTTATGTAATTTATTTTGAATGTTTCTGATTACCACAAAAGTAAAATAATTAAATAATATAAAAAAGTAAAAGTAAAAATAAAATATAAAATGAAATGAAATGAAATAAAATAAAACATAAATAACTATGTAAGTAAATACGTAAATATATAATAATAATAATAATAATAATAATAATAATAATAATAATAATAATAATAATAATAATAATAATATTTTATTTACACAGTTTATTCTATTAGTTTAGAGGTTTCTACTTTTCATATTTAAATTTTATTTTCATTATCTAGTAACGAATGAAAGACTAATCTTAAAATAAAAATGTTCTAGTATACATTATATCAGTAATAAGGTATTATTTCAAGCATTAATTTTGAATTTAATACTTTAGTCTTCATATTAAATTATCATTTTTGTTTGTACATAGAATTTACCACAAATGTGCGACAATAAATATTATGTTGAATATATTGACGATAAATGGAAATTCAGTGATTTACAATATGTGGTTGACAAAATAGATTTAGAAGCGCATTGATATTGTTTATCAGACATGGTAATATAATTAAATATATTGACAGTAAAATAAAATGAAATGAAACGAAGAAAAGTAAAATAAATTTGGGTTAAGACAAAAATAAAAATAAATAGTGATGCTAATAAAATCAGTTAGAGAAAGCGACAATAATAATAATAATAATAATAATAATAATAATAATAATAATAATAATAATAATAATAAACGTTTAAAAAATAAATAAAATGTTATTAAAATAATATAATAATAATAATAATAATAACAACAACAACAACAACAATAACAACAGCAATAACAACAGCAACAACAATAATAAACAGCAGGGTAAATAATCATTTTCTATAAAATCTCTCTTCACTTTTCTTTAAAAAAAAATAAAAAATTAAAAAACTGTCACGTGACCACATAACAAAAGCAATTAAAAACTGTTAATAAAACGTACCTGCCAGTCCCTCCCGGACAGCCACGAGCCCCAGTTCCTGGGGTTGCCCCACTCCCTGGCTCCATTAAACTCCTGCCCCACATACTGCATGTTAATAGAGAAACTGGCGAGTCGCCTATAAACAACCCACACTATGTCGTCTGTTGAATATTTCACACATTATGTATGTTTAATTCTGCTCCAACGTCTGTATGCAGAAGTCTACAAATAATTAATGTAACACACACAGAACAATAAACAGTCTACAGTAACCGTTAGTTTCTTTCAAACCTTATTAAAAAGAACTTATTAAAATAATAATAACGCAAAACGGAAATAAAAGAAAAAAAAAAAAAAAAAAAGAAGAAACAAAAGAAATAATAAAAAATATGATTAATAACGAAAATAGTGCGAAAATACTCATCATTTAGATTTTAAAATATTTCGTTGTATGGTCGAAAAATATATTTGTGTTAAAAATGTGTAATAATATATTTTAAAGAGACTTATGCAAATACGAATTTTTTGTTTCAGTAGGATGTGAAATGAAAATCTTGAATAAGAATTAACAGAAGAAGAAAGTTAGGAACGGATGTGGAAAGGAATTAAAAACATTTATTATTTTTTATCAACTGAAATTATTTATGATTTGCGAATATTAAATTTAAAATTAATGTTCTATATTGAACTGAGTTAAAATTAAATTTAATTCAGGAATAATTATATTAATTATAGATGTACAGTTAATTACCTGAGGATTTATAAAACAATAGACACGACGTAAGAAATATTAAATAGATTTAAAAACTATAATAATAATAATAATTTAAAAAATAATAATAATAATAATAATAATAATAATAATAATAATCAAAACGTAAAATAAAATTAAAACGTTAATTATATATTCTGGAATAATTGTTACTAACATTTTACTACTACACTTAGTTCTCCGCCTACCAGTACTGATGTTGCTTTTACTAGTACTACTATTACAACTAGTACTACTTGTTCTTGATACTACTACTACTATTGCTGCTACTACTATCGTTATTACTGGCATTACTGTTTCTGCTGCTGCTGCTGCTAATGTTACTACTACTACTGGTGTACTACTAGTATTACTAGATATACTACTGCTATTGCACTTACTATTGCTATTATAATTGTTGTTGTTTTTTGTTATTATACTGTCTTAAGACTTATTTTACATTATGATTTTTATTTTTCACGAAAGAGTTCTTTTTCGTATTTTTAATAATAATAATAATAATAATAATAATAAAAAAAAAAAAAAAAAAAAAAAAAAAAAAACCCATTGGGACAAATTTTATAATAACACGACAAAAGCATCCCATTTTATTATACTTTATTTCATACACCGAAATCTCACAGAAGTAAATTGTCCGCCTCGAAGGAAAACTTTGTAAAAAAACTCTACAAAGTCCTGTCCCCAGAGAACGTCTTCGATTAACGAAACTACCAAGACAAACATCATGAATATGTAAAAAACGCCCGCGACGTCAGGCCTCAGTCGGCGTTCACTGCAACCACTGGGAGAAGACAAACGCTGCACATCAAATATTAATCAGCATCGTGGATGTCATCTTCGGGTAGCTACGACGTGCAGGACAACGCCAGCTCGGTGATGCTGGAAACGGCCGCTTACAACATGCTAAATGATGAATAATTGAGTAGTGCCATGAAGTAGTCGTTTGTTACAGGTAATGTATAGAAGTCCTGTACTCGATGTAACAGCGGATAAGCTTTTTCCTTTTCTTTGAAAAAGAATACAACAGAAAACCAATAATAATTTATATGGCTGTTCTTTGAAATTTACACATGTATATGTGTTCATATGTATGTGTATATGTTCGTGGCACCTATTATTTATATATGTTTATGTGTGGCACCCATTTTAAATATATGACAAAATTTGTCACTCAGTTCACGGTATATATATATAATTTGTTTCACATTACATTTTGAAATAATCCTTTACTAAAATGACTTTAAAATTTGAAATTGTTTTCACACACACACAAAAAAGTAATAGTAAATAATGAAATAAAAAAGAAAATGAAAAAATACACAAAAGAAAATTTAACAAAAATAATAGCTCTTCCGTTAAACCTCTTAAAATATTTATCAGTGTTGTATTTTAAAAATTAAATAAATGGAACAGAAATCAATTTAATCAACTGAGTAATAAACAACAACCAGAATTATTGTTTTTGCATTTTTAATTTTGTATCCCTCAAAATATTTACAAAATGTAAAACAATGACAAAATATACAAAACAGATGAACACAAATAAACATCAGTTTGTGGTTTTAGTCAGCAGTAACACAATCATTTTACAATTTTTTTTTTTTAATTATCTGCATCTTTGATTTAAAGTAAACTGTCATTTCTGTAACATAAAAAAAATAAATGTATACATGTTCAGATTTCTCAGTGTATACATTTACATGTATGTGTAATGTGTTAATGTGTGTGTGTGTGTGTGTGTGTGTGTGTGTGTGTGTGTGTGTCAAAAAAAAGGCAAGAACAGAAAGACCCCCAAACCTACCACAATTAAAAATCTGATGACTGTAATAATGTACATTGTCAGCCATGTTTTATTTGCTTACATTTACATCAAGTAACAAAAACAGATAAATGACATTTTGAACAAGTTTTTGTTTTCTTTTTATAAATACACATACTATCAAGACTAAAACAAAAATAAAAAATTCAATAAAATACAACCTGATTGTTACAGCCCTGTAGTAAAAATACTGATAAATGTGTGTTGAAGTAGTCATAGTATGCTAGTAATGCTGTAACAATTAATTACTGTGTACAAAACTAGTAAAAATATTGATAAATAAAAATCGTTAGAGCTACTGCTGTGTATTAATTACAGGATACAGCACTGTAGTGAAAGTATTAAATAAAATGTTTGTTACTGCAGTACATTATGTAATATTGTGCAATACAGTATATGGTTACGACACTGTAGTGAAAATTTTGATAAATATTGAAACTACAGCTACAGAAGTTTATTAATTACTGGTGACAACAATGTGTGAAAATACCTTATTACACTGTATGATTATAACACTTAACAAAATATTTATAAATAATAAAATTTCAGTTACTCAGTGTTTTGACAACAGTGCTATAAGCAGTACACTGTATTACAAATACACTAACTAAAATTGTTTTATTTATCAATATTTTCACTACAGTTCTACAGTGCACTGTTTTACAGTATTACAGATGATAAATAATAAAATTAGAACTACTGCTGTTTAATTGTAAATGGTTACAAAACTGTAATGAAAATATTGACAAACAATACAGTTTTATTAACACTGTAATAATTAATTACTGTTTGCATTTGTAAAACTATTTATAAATAATAGTTATAACTACTGCAGTGCACAGTACTGATCACAGAACTGTAGTGAAAATTTAAATAAATATAAAGAACACACTTGTAGTTAACCAGCAGAACAAGGGTTAAAGTTTTATAATGCGGAATTCAGTGCTAATGACAGATATTTGTACAAGTCTCTGTTGTAACTGTAATACATAGTTACAGCACAGTGCTGAGCCAAAGACATACAGTATACTTTCTTATTTCTGCAACATAAATAAATACATTAATTCTGTGATAGACCAGACTGTATCTTGAGTGTCTGGTTGTCATTGCTGTTGTTTTTAAATGAAGGAACCAGTTGTTTGCATATGTATACTAAACCTATTAAAATAATAATAATAATAATAATAATAATAATAATAATAATAATAATAATAAAATCCTATTATAATTTGGTAAAAAAGAAAAATTATTGAACTTAAATAAATCATTATAGTTGCAATAACAGCTGCATATGGAGAAATACAGATTAGAAGATTTATGATAGAATAGCACAGTATATACACTTATGTATTTCAATAAATATTGATCACTATTTATATATGCAGTGACGTACATGTAGTTACGTAGTGCTCCAAAAAAATTAGAGGAAAACAAAAGATATCTGGACCCTTCCAAGCTTTACATGAAATATGATTTCAAATACCTGAAACATGATAATCTTGGTCATGGTTGACATGTAAAGTATCACATTCAGTGGAAACAGCAAGACTAGAATAAACAAGAACTGTTCACATTTCTGCAATACGTTCTGCATGTCACTGTGGTTTATTAAAAATGTAAAATTAATAATATATATCTAATAATAATAATGAAATGTTAAAAATAGTCAAAATGCATATATCCACTTCTCTCATATTATTTATTTTTTCTTTTTAAAACCAAATTTGGTATCAAGGGGAGATAACCTATTCTGAATTAACATTTACAGTATACAAATAAAACGTTAAAAGTATAAATTAACAAGGCCACTGTTTTGTTTTAATTATTATTATTATTATTATTATTTAGTTATATATAAATAGGATATATTACACAAAAAAATAAGCAGCTTGAATTCTGAGCTGACATGAAGCAATAATTTAGTTAAACCTAGTAACAAACAGTGTTTTTTCTACATATAAACTATTACTCATTATTTAAAAAATAAATAAAAATAAAAATAAATAAATAAAAAAATGAAGAAAAGAACAATCAAATCTTATAATGATAATAATAATTGTTCACTGTAACAATATGAGACCATTTGTTCTCCAACAAAATGAAAGGTACACCACTGTAGCAAAACTCATAATACTAAAATGAAATAAACTGAATATAACAACAAAAACACATCTTCCCTCAAAATAAAATATGAATATTTCCCACATTGCTTCTACAAACTAAAAAAGGCAATATATTCTTTTACTTTCATATATATATATATATATATGAAAGCAAAAGAATAAAAAAAAAGAAACGTGTAAAATGAATATATATATATATGTATATATTATACACATGCACACACATGCATATATACATACGTCTAACTAGACTAAGATAACCATGGTTATTCTATTACTAACCAGTCAATAATAAAAATTATTTAATTGTGAGTGCTGGGTACCATCTCAGATGACCCTTCTAAAACTAAACAAAAACCTACTGTGTATACAGAGTACATAAATAATGTAGAGCTGTCATCTCATGAATATCCTACACCTTTATGCATATAAAATATATAAACTCATACACACAGGGTGTGTGTGTTTAATGAAAAGGCATAGCAAGTTTGTCATAACTGTAAAGAATGATAATCATACTAGTAGTAGTAACAGTATCTATGAAAGTGAAAAAAATAAAAATAAAAAATAAAATAAAAAAATAAAAAGAAAGAAAAATCTTATACACTTTTCTGATTCAGATCTAACTAATCAAGAAAATGTGATTTTTTGTATAAAAATATTTCCTAAAAATGGTATAAAGATGAAAAGTTAAACACTAGGCAGTTGTGAGTTACATAGAGAAAAAAAAAAAAAAAACAACAAAGAACAACAATAACAACAAAAAAACTCAAATAAATAATCTTTGTTTTTCAACACTATGATTCTGAAACAACATGATCATGAACATGAAAAAAAAAAAAAAGTTTAAAAATACTTTTGTAAAAAATTTGACTATATTGTTATATAAATCATTTACATAACAACGATTAATTAATTAGATGATCAAACAACAAAAGTAACATTAGCTGAAGATAATATAACATTACTAACATAAACTAAAACATAAATAAATAAAGTAATAAATAATATCTTCTGAGGATTAAGTGATATTAATAATTCAAAATTATCAAAAATAAATTCCACTGCTCAGTGATGACATAATGAAAAATAATCTTGCAAATGATCAAATAACAAAACATTTGCAAACACATTTTAAAATTAAATAATGTAATTAATTTATTTTGACTCAATTTGATTATGAAGTAATTTCCCAATCATTAATATATACCTCTATTAAAATACAAAATAACAGACTTTCTGTATTTAAGTAAGCAAGGAAAAATAAGTAAATAGCATGACTTGGTCATTTGGTTTGATTATGTTTATTTATTTGTAACATTTCTGTATATGTCATTCTGTAAGTACCCAGAAAAAAAAAAAATGTATGGATAAAATGTAACTTGCTGCACACAAAAATAATTATGTTATTAATGCCACTGCAGACACTTTATGTAATGACATATTGTGTAATAACATTTTCACGTGATAAAGTGATAATGTATTTCAACATATGAAAAAATGAAATACTTTCCACATTATTAAGTAATGAAGTATTTCTACATTTCAAAAAGTGACATATTTCCATATATTTTAACAAAATGAATAACATGAATGTATCAAATAACAAAATATTTCCACAAAACTACGTGATAATATTTCCACATATAAAAAAATGAAACATTTCCCACAGATTTTAGTAATAACATGAAGAAGTTATTTCCACATACCAAAAATTTCTTTTTCCGTATTTCAAAGATGGGAAAATTTTCATGACATCAAGAAGTGACATATTTCTATATTTTCAAATAATGTGTAAAAAATACTGTATAGCAATAACATGATGATCAAGAAATGGAATAAATAATGTATTTTTTTTTTTTTTTTTTTTTTTTGATGACATATTAATATGTGATTCTTAGGTAGTAAAAATTTTAATATTTAGATAATAAAGTCATGTAACAATTTATGTCAATTAAAAATTATCAAAATATTTCTTCCTAGTCATAAATTAACTAAAGTTAACTTGTATATACAAGCATACAAACACACACAAAGTCATTTAACACAAGTGCAAAATAACTTACTCGCCATGATCAAGTAATCTGTATAAAAATATAAAAAAGTTTATAGCACACTGCCCTATTCTTTTACAGACATGATTATCTCCTGTGTCAACATTTATAAAAGAACCACACTGCAGATAACATTCAGTCAGTCACGAACATGTAGAAATAGATTTAACAAAAGAAAAAAAGATAAAATAAGAGAATACTTTGAAAATATCAAATGGAATTCAGTAATCATATCTTAGGCAAAGGATTTTCACAGAAAATTTAATATCTGTACCAGAGTGTATTTTAAGGTGAATATTAAATAAGATTTCCAAAAATGTCCAAAGTAACTGTCTTCATGATGTTTCTTTGTCAGCTGGACAATTCACAGCAGATATAAAGAGTAAACCATTTTCACTAACATGACATACTAGTAGTCTATTTAGTTAACTATAGTAGATCTGTACAGGTTACTAGTGAAGTGTAAAGTCATATACCTCTAGTTAATTATCAGTAGATATGTCAGAGTTGCCTGCAAGTCTGACAAACACTCTGTCTTTTTCTGCATGTGTATGTGTGTGAATGAAAGCGATTTGAGTAACTTGAATATAAGTGCAGAACTAAAGACTACATGCACAGTGTACTTGAATGAAGTACAAGACATAAACTAGTTAATATGCTGACTTGTATGCACAGCCTAAAAACAACCCAGCACATTTGACATGAGTAGTAAAGTAGTCCTATTATAAACGTTTCTGTATTTGTTACTGAATGTAGTCAGAATGTAACTGAAATCAAATGTGACTGGATACAAATACTTCCACTGTGAGAGATTCTTTATCACAAGCTGTGTGTGGCATGGTCTACTGGGCTCCAGCGGATATAGAGCGATGTACTTGTTTTCTTGCTAGTTTTTTACCAATTGTCTCTACATGGAAGCCAATGTCTATCAGAGACTTGTGGTCAAGTATAATTCGTCCATCAAATATGAACGCCGGTTTCAACATTCCCTTGTAGATTGTCTTGTAGTCCAGTGTCTGAAACACAAAACAAGCTTTTACAGTACACTGTATATAATTTGTGTATTCTTATTCAGCTTGTGTTTATTTCTGTATGTTTGTATGAGAGAGAGTGGGAGAGAGAGAATAATCATAGATATATTTTAAAAACCTAATAAATAAAACATTTTATTTATATTATACTTTAACACAGCTTTGTGATCTAATTCAGATATTTTAGTTTAAAGTTTTTCTCTTACAATAAACTCGTCCCACTCTGTACAAATGACGAGAGCGTGGCAGTTGTTGCAAGCATCATAGACATCTGTACAGATTGTCACGAGGTCATCCACAGCATCAGAGTTTATTCCTAGAGCAGGATCCTTCAACTCTCTGAAAAATTTAAACAAACAATTACAAGAATAATTATAACAAATAATAATTCTTGCTTGTATATTGAAACTGTTCATAGCTCATCATTTATTTATCTAACAAAGAACAAAATCATATATCATCATATAAAATCCTTTTTACAACTGCAACTAAATTTTATTACTAATATATGTGATTTATTTAATATTATTTTTATAATTTACCTCAGTATTTGGCTGTGTTCTACTTTAGGGTCATAGATTCTCACGTGGGCTCCTTCCTCCATCAGATATTTACATAAATAAATAGCGGCAGACTCTCTGTAACACAGATAACAATACAAGTTAAATTGTACATTAATATAACAACAGAAATACACTTTATCAAATCTGATAAAAACAAAATATTTAAATCATTGTTATTACATACACACACACACACACACACACACACACACACACACACACCTACACACACAAAACAATCTACAGTTGATTTAACAAATATTAATTTGAATAAATAAAAGTAAATAAAATTTGTATTAAGTACTAACCTGGTGTCTCCTGTGTCTTTTTTAAAAGCAAATCCAAGGATTGCAATACACTTGTCAGTGACACTGTTAAACAAACACTCAATGATTCGATTTGCAAATCTTCGTCTTTGGTAGTCATTGATGTCAATCACCTACATAAAACAATATACAAAATTAATTTTAAAATAAACACTCTATGATTTGATTTGCAAAATTATGCCTCTCTGGAAATTGTTGTCAATCACTAAAACAGTTTACATACATCAAAGCTGCCTACAAACTTAATTTAAATTCATCAGAACTTGATGGATGTTAAGATTATTTTTAAAATCTGACCGATTTATTATGTCTATCAACAACAGTTAATTGTCTTATTTTGAAACTGTCAATTAATAAAATGACTCTAAAAAAATTTAAAAACAGTCAACCCCTGAAAAAAAGAAACCCAATAAATAAATGTAATTAATATAAAACTGATAAAAACAAAACCACTGCACTTAACAGCCATTGTTGCTATTATTTTTTAATGGAATAACAAACTCTGTGGTTATATTTGTGTTCCTTCATTATCACTGAACTCTGTGATGTACAAGTAAAAATGTACCTGCTGCCAGTATGCTGCTACTTCTGGCAGGTTGAGACACTCGCAGAGGTAAACAAGGTTTAAAACATCTTTCTGAAAACAGCTTCCTCCAAAACCTGTACGAAAAAAATAACATGAACATGTTTCTAAACTTATATTTATATCATGTACCAGTCTTTTACAATAGATATTTAATATATTTTTAAATAAAATTAAATTAAAGAAATTTTATTTAAAACAAATCTTACGAAACATCAATTTATCTTGTTAAATCTTTAATCCAAGAACCATAACTCTGAGATAGTAAAACATACAGACTACTAAGAACAATAACTCTGCATAAGTCCAGTTTGCATCACACAATAAAAAATTAACCAATTCTTTTTTCAACAATAACACTAAATCTTACAAAAATATAATTTTCACACCCAAAATAATAAATAAATCCAATTTTTATTATTAAAAAAAAAGAAGATGTGTCTAATAATAAACTTCATCTTACCAACACTAGCCTTGAGGAACTTTGATCCGATGCGACTGTCAGTACCAATAGCATGTGACACTTCAGCCACATCGGCCCCTGTTGCTTCACAGACAGCAGACATGGCATTGATACTGGATATCCTCTGAGCCAGGAAAGCATTGGCTGCCTGCACAAACATGAAAAAACAAAAACTAATTTGATTAATCTTATCATATTTATTTCAAGGTAATGGCTGGGTAAAATTAATTTCACTATCAAAGATCTGCTGCAAGTAAGATTTTACATCAAAAAAATTTAGGCAGTTAATTATAAAATGTAGGAAACTGATTCCCTAAAGCCAATTTACCAATTTCTGAAAAGAGTAAATATATTATTATCTTATAAAATGTAGTTTACAAAACATTAACTGCACTTACAAGTTTAGAGAGTTCTGAAGACCAAGTGTTCATTGTAATAATCTGACATCTTGGAACCCAGTGTTCATAAATCCAGGACAGGGCGTCGACTGCTTGCAGGTCATCTGGCGTCTGCTCTCCCCCAATCAGTACACGGTCAGGCTCCAACAAGTCTTTGATAGCAGACCCTTCAGCTAGAAACTCAGGATTCGATAAAACCTAAAAAATGACCAGAACATCATAAACAAGTGTTTTATATACTTTTTAATACTGTTGAACCATATTTGTATTCTTTATCATTTACAGGAAAACAAATTTCTAATTCTGACAAGATGTCTGTAGAGACATTTCATTATATTACCAGTATCAAACATGCAGCTCTTTGTCAATATATATATGCAATCTACTGCTTACTGTCTGCCCCAGCCTTACTTTAAACTGCTAAACGCCAGTAGTAACTAACTCTCAAGTGAATAAAACATTCTGCTTTTTCACTAATTCAGACCACAAAAGATTATGTAGACTTTGTTTATTTATAATATTATCATAACTCATCCTAATTTTTTATAGGCTTTAATTATCTGTATTTAGATGTCTACACTTCAACAGCTTAAAAACACCACACCTGATATTAGACACCAGGTTTCACATTGGCTTTCAGTAATTATATTTAAACATCTATATTTAGAGTTCCACATTCTTACATGGTTTAAAAACATCACACCTGATATCTGACACTTGTCTTTCAGTACTTTAACATCTATATTTAGATATCTACACTCTAACAAAGTTTAAAAATGCCACACCTGATATTTGACGCCAGGTTTAACGTTGGCTTTCAGTATCTGTGTAATACTTTCTGCAGCTTTCACTGGGACTGTGCTCTTCTCCACCACAATCTTTGAGTTCTGAGCAACACTGGCGATTCTCCGGGCAGCTGACTCAATGTACTTTAAATCTGCTGCGCGACCCTGAGAACAATGGCACATGCATAAAATGATTTTATAAAGACGTATGTAAAAATTGTAAAAAAAGTTATAAATCACTGTGTAAGAAATATCTTAAATATTAAAATGGAAAGTCCAAAAAAACAACCCCAAAAAGAATGAATGCCAGCATACATATATATACATACATACAGATATGTAAACACACACATTATAGAAAACTATTCAGGTTGAAAATTTCAATTTTAAAATGATACATAAATGTAAATGCCAAAATAACAGAAAAATAAGGGACATTTTTTTTTTTTTTTTTTTTTTTAAAAACAAGAATTACAAAAAAAACCCCAGTTACTCAAGTTGTGACATGTTGTTGATAATAAACATTCAGATTCCTCCTGTTTTAATTTACTCACCAACTGTGAATTTTATTACTGCCAGAAACACATGACACAAATTTCTATTTGAAAAATCCATAATAATTATCCAAAGAATTTTTAATTTGCTACTTATTTTAATTTTTAATTTTTTTTGTATGAACAGTTTAAAAATTTATATCAGCTTTCCTGAACAAAATTTTAACGAGTGTTGACACACAGAAATATTACCTTTCCTAAACCGAAGTTTTTAGTGGGTGTGTTCACACATATAAAAATCAGTTCAGCTTCTTGTATGGCTGAGTCAACATTTGTAGAAAAAATTAAATTTTTTCCTCTGCACTTCTGAATTATTTCTGTAAGTTGTGGCTGAAATAAAAAAAAATACTACATTACTTGACTGACAGTTTCTCACTTCTCTATTAACATTTTATAACTATCCATAACAAATGATACACATTTTTTTTATTGCTATTTAATATATATATATGTGTGTGTGCATGTGTATATACTAAAATTATAATATATTTTCTGTCATAACAAAATACACTGAAGAGTTAGCTCAAAAATTATATCTAATACCTGTTATAACCTAACAGTGTAGATATATGTTTATAAAGTGATTACCTCAAATATTGGGAGTTTGTCTGAGTTCCACTGTGCAATCCTCTCCTTGCTGAGGTCCACAACCTCAACCTGAAGTTCCGGACACTTGTACGCTATCACTGCACACGATGGACCCCCCACGTAACCCGCACCAATACAGCAGATCTTCTTCAGAGGCATGTTCCAACCACTGTAAACACACGTAAACACTGTCATTAAAACACGTAAACAGTGTTATTAAAACACGTAAACACTGTTATTATAACACATGTAAATAATGTTATTGAAATATATATATAGTGATTATTTAAACTTTTCAGGTGAACCAAGGGAAACTGTATGATGTACATTGTACAAGGTTAGAACTAAATCTTGTTTAGTTTTTCAATAGGTTGTGTTTGAGCATGTGATTTTATTTCACACATGACTGAAATATCTGACATATAAACATTTTCTGAAAGCTCAACAAAATGGCACAAAATGTGGCAGAATAAATCTATGTACAAATATCTAAAAATTGTCTTTGAATTTCACTTAAAAAAAAAAAAAAAATGTATTTTTGTTCTAACCCAGTATAGATATTTAATATGAGATAACAAATAAATAAATAAATAAAAATTAAAAAATTAAAAAAAACAATTAAAAAATCCAGTGATCTGAAATATACACTTCATGCTTATGCTTATGCAAAAAAAAAAAAAATGTTTGGTTTGTTTTTGAATGACTTTATCTTTAAATGCTACAGCTTGAAGTCTATTTAGCAACTTTTCTAAATTTTATCAATATAATTTTAACGTATCGACATCCAAAAGAAAGACAGATGTTAGATATGTGAAGTGTGTTTGTAACAGCATTGCTTGGAATATTGCTGTTATTAACAGTTGTATCTGCAATTTAATTACTTCCGGTATCAGATAATATATATGATACAGGTGCATAGAGTTCATTTTTGTACTAATGTGACATTATGGATAAAACATTAGAGCTACATTATACAAAAAAGCCATATAGAAAGATTCCGAGAAGAATGAATAACATTCCATGATCACATACAATACTTATTAGTTGTGCATTCTATTTTATTATGTTCTGTGTTATTTGCTTACTGGAGATAAAAACTAGTTGATAAAACCATGTGTATTTTATACACTGCTGCAAATCAATAAAACAACAATAGAGATTTTTTCTTTTTGAGAAGTTTAAGTACAAAGCTCATTAAAGTGAGAATTTTATTACAAAGTGAATAAAGTGAGAATTTTATTACAAAAGTGTGAATTTTATTACAAAGTGAATAAAGTGAGAATTTTATTACAAAAGTGTGAATTTTATTACAAATGTGAATAAAGTGAGAATCTTATTACAAAGGTGAATAAAGTGAGAATTTTATTACAAAAGTGAATAAAAAGAGAATTTTATTACAAAGGTGAATAAAGTGAGAATTTTATTACAAAAGTGAATAAAGGGAGAATTTTATTACAAAAGTAAATAAAGCGAAAATTTTATTACAAAAGTGAATAAAGTGAAAATTTTATTACAAAAGTGAATAAAGTGAGAATTTTATTACAAAAGTGAATAAAGTGAAAATTTTATTACAAAAGTGAATAGAGTAAGAATTTTATTACAAAAGTGAATAGAGTGAGAATTTTATTACAAAAGTGAATAGAGTGAGATCTGTGATAACTTTACATCCAGCAACAGATTAGAGAATATTTCATATGATAATGTTTCACTACAATAAACTCGTACTGTGAGCAGCTAGAAAATATATATTTTTTTATTACATTCAGCTGTTGTCAGGGTGAACACCTGCGTTGGTAACTGTTTAATAGAATCACAGAGGAATATGGAGGCAGATGACTGAAGGAATGCAGGATCAGTCCTTACTGGTCCTTCTGTTTGTCAATTTTTTGTTCGAGCCAACATTCTTATCAAACAATTTGGTGATTTTCTGTGTATGGGAAGGTATAAAAAAAAATACTTTTCTGCTAATAACCCACTAACTGGCGACATTGGTTTCTGTATCATACATGCAAACTGGGTTTTACAGCTGACAATAACAAATGTCCTTAATCAATCTACTTTACATTTTTCTTACTTCAAGTAACTGTTTCATTTAGTTAATCATTAACATACTAACATCAGTCAATCACTATATTTTAAAATAATTTAGTTTTAGAATCTTACAGCTTTCACCAATTTTAACCACTGTGTTGAAATATCTACACATGAGAGAGAAAAAGAATAACAGATATTTGTAATAATTTATTAATTATGTTTAAAACAGCATATTTCAAATCAAAATACTTTCTTTTTTGACAGTACAAGTTGAAATTCCTAAAGTAGCCATTCTGAAACCTGGAAAGTCCTATATTTCAGCCTGAATCTTTCAAATTTCCATACACGACAACAGTACCACTATCTGACATTACTTTGCCAATCTGCTGCTATAAGAGAATGTTGGTATGCAAACTCTGAACTATTTAGTGGTTGTTTGTACAACTTTAACATGTTCAGTATGCAGTTTATATGTACAGTATATTAAATCTGCAAGGTGCTGACCCCAACAATGCCTAGTTTGACAATTTCAGCATGTAAAACCTTTAGTTAAACTGTTGTGAATGTACATAATACAAGTACATATTTATAAAGGAAATGAAAAAATAATAATAATTTAAAAAAACCCACACTTATACACACGCATATATACTCTTTTACATATAAATTGAAAATATAATTTAATGAAGAAAAAAAAAAAAAAAAAGAAAAAAAAACCCCATTATGAAACATGTCAACATATCAAACTGATTTGAGTCAAGAGATCAGTTTTATCACAAAAAAATAAATCTGTAAATATTAATACAACAGAATGTGAAGGTAAATCAACTCACACTAACAACTTAATGTTTCACACCATTAAACCACTGTAACAGCTTTTCACATGTTGCAGCTTATTCTAGTACTTTTTAATATGAATGGATTTCATGTTATTAACAGTCATTAAATTGTTTTATTATGCTATTAGAATATGATAGTTTTTTATTTATTATTTATTATTTTTATAAATAAAAAAACGTGTGTGTGTGTTTGTGTGTGTATGACAGTGTGTATGTGTGAGATAACATATGTTTTCAATTATTAAACATGTAAACAAGTGGAGTCTGTTTGCTTTATTTTACATAGTTCTTTATTATTCAGATCTGTCAAAATAACAAATAATCTAAATACATTTTCATAAACTTCCAAGTGTTTGTTTTGTTTATGGAGAAAATGTCTTTCTGACAGAGACAAAATATGAAAATAAACTGTTTACCCAAATAAAAAGATGTTGTTTTCTGAATAACTGGAATTTTTTCATCAATACACAAAACCACCAATATCACCAATACAATGACAAAATTAGTTTAAAAAAATAGTAAGAAGAATTAAATAATTAAATTCATTTTAGCAATTATGAATAGTTGTTTTTAAACTGTATAACCTTTCAACAATTTAAACATAAAATCTGTTTTAAAAAATCTAAAAATTATTTCAAAATATTACTTTTTAATTAAAAAGGACAAAATTATCTAATCATTTGGATATGTGATTTCTTTTTAATTATCAAAACGTTTATCAATCTAATGTAAATGTTAATAAATACCTAACTAAATAAATAAATAAAATTAAACAAAAAAACTAACAAAACATCACATATAAATAAATTTTAAAATATATATTTAAAATTATTAAAAAAAACCTCATTAAATAAACATAAACTAAAACAAACCAACAGTTTAGAAAAATTTTAAAAAAAAAAAAACCAAAACATTCCAGTACCATATGTTTCAAATTATCCTTAAGTTTTTTACATGTACGTTACGTATTTTCTACAAGTGAATTCTTATCACTCAGAAACTTTAAGATAACCTGTCAGAGATAACCTACCCCAGCCAGTAACCACTGGTCTGTGTTGTCTTAGCAGATCCTCCACTCTCAGTAAGTTCCTTCATTACCACTCTCTCTCGTAACCACAATAAATACCTCACTACTTCACACTACATTTATATATATATACATATATTAAACTGAATTCGACAAAACCGTCAATTGTATGTGACAGGCTGTCTACTGTGTGACAAGTGATTGTGAATGAAAAAAGTGGCTATTGTTGATATAAGTATTTTATGACGCAGGTGAATGCAAATCTGAACACAGCATTTCATGTATCAACCATTTACTAAAGAATAAACACCTGTATCTAATAAACACTGGATGATGCCAGATGAACTTGAAAAAAAAAAGTTCTTAAGATGTCAAGTTGTTTTCTTTAAAGCACTAATTTCCAAACACAAGTTATAAGGGGAAAAAACAAAAAAACAAACACCCAACAACAACGAACCCCCCCCACCCCAAAAAAAAGCAACCCAGATAAATAAATAAAAAAAGAGGTTAAAAAAAATAAAAGAAAACAGACCACACCCACAGATGTGAAGAAACGTTAGTACAAAGAAAACAGGGAGTGACAGCAATACTGATGTCACATGGTGTCAGTCACAAGGGCAGGTCCAAGTGGGTTGGGCAAGAGTGGTGGCTGAAGTGATATTCATTTTATTGTTTTGAGACAGAATGAGTTTTAATTACATATAATGTTATATTTAAAGTTGGTGGTATAAAAAGCATGACAGCCTTTACACAAGGTGCAGCAAAAACCTGTTAATTGTTTGAAACATTTAGTTGTACAGATGTTAAAATTCAATGATTATTTACAGATTTGGGTTACATTAGCTGTTTCCTGTCTCTACAAGTTGCCATGGTGATGGTTCCAGTCAATGAAATCTCACCTAACATATGTAGTTTACAAATATCTCACTGGTAGATAATGTAAATTTGTTTGTTTATGAAATTAAATAAATATTCTTCTAAATATTGATTTATATTTTTATCTCACAACCTAATAAAAGATAGGCTTTTTTTGCTCATATATCTTTCAATTGTTTATTAATTCATTTTAACAAAACCAACACAATCATAAAATTAAATGAAAAGATATAAATATCAACAGCATTCATTACAAATCTAAAAAACCCTCAAAAACATATAGTTGATTTATGGAAATGAAACTGCTAATAACATTCACAAATTTTTTCCTTAATATATATTTGTAATGGACAACAAAATATTTGATAATTTTCCATTATTATTTTTAGAAAAAAAAAAAAAACTAATTAAATCCATAAATTCACGTGCTATATTTTTTCCATTTAAAATAAAATAAAATACCAACTCTATTTTTCAGTCTAAAAAAAAAAAATTAATATATAAAAAAATTAATTTTGAAGTTTAATGACAAAGCTTTTCTGATGCAATAGCTTACAGTGACTCCTCCCATATTAAATTCCTTTTATATTTAGAAGAAACGTGTTTTCAAACAGACAAATTTGTAACACACACGAACAAATGATCAAGTTATCCGAACGCCATAAAAATCCACCCACTTAACATAACATGTTGACTCAGCAGATTAAGTCTCAATGAAAAAGAAATGTTTTACACCACAATCTCTTGAATTCTCCTTTGTCAACATTCCAACATGGAATCTCTCCATTGAACCTGATTTTATACCAGCAGTTTAGCGTTTACTTTATTGTAACATGACTTTTGTTGTCAGTTTTTGTTAATATTACACAACTCTTGCTGTCAGTAGCCAGAAGAAATCAATGGATAATTATTATAAAAGTGGCTATCAATTTGTTTACTGTATTTTACCTCTTAT
Source organism: Chrysomallon squamiferum (assembly GCA_012295275.1). Lineage (NCBI taxonomy): Eukaryota > Metazoa > Mollusca > Gastropoda > Neomphalida > Peltospiridae > Chrysomallon > Chrysomallon squamiferum. The sequence continues at coordinate 6,288,379 of CM022670.1, forward strand.
ATGAAGTGCAAAATGACATGATAAAAATAAAAATGGTGAATCTATTATGGACTGAAATGGAGATTCCTATCCACAATAATTCAGTTTTTCAATTTTTAATTTGGGACGTGCATTTACTAAATATTCATTTAATATATTATTTATGTTTCCAAAATGATAGGTATTTTGTAATATTATGTTCTATGATATATTTTATACATGCCATATCAAGCATGCACATAAACAGGTTTTTAATACAAAGAATTACTTAAATTTGGCTAATTAAAAGTGAAAGTAGCTTATTTTTTTTCTAGTTAATTTTTTTACCCAGGCTGAACCCTATATTAGAGGGTGACCAAAACACATGAAGAAACATACAAATAACAGAAGGTACATTTTTCAGGTTTTTCATAAACATCACACATGGAAGTGTGAAATTATCCCTGGATCTCAAATATAAAACAGATTTGTAATTTATTTTAAATTGTTTTGGTTTTTTTGCAATATCTTGGGTTTTTCTTATATATATATGAAAATGGTGAAAATATCACACTGATGCCTGAGTAAACATGAATTTATTAAACTTTGTTATTAGAAAGAGTTAGCTGTCAGACTATGAAATAATAAGCATATAATTCATATCCAGAATATCATGGGATAACCAATAAGTGTGTATAGTTTTTATTATTATTTATTTATTTTTAATATTTTAAATTCATTTTAACATTTTGAAACAGTATTTTCCTATAATATATAATTATCTTAAACAGATTATTTCATACAATGATACATCTAATTTATTAAATATTTAATTGTGATTGTGAATTGTAAAGTTCTAATTAGACTAACTAAACTGGATATCTGCCTTCGGATGTCTGATACAGCGATAGATAAATTAATAATTATACTAAAGTTATACTATAAATTAGAGTAATATTAATTATTTAATAATAATAATAGTTTAATTATTAACACTTAAAAAGCTAAACTTAAACTTTAGTTATAATCATTTAGGAAATACAGTCGAGATGTAAAATGAGACTGCCTTTAATTAATTAACCTATATTTACTTATTCAAACAACACAAACAATTATCAATATTATATATTATTATTATAGAATAAAGGTTCATCACTTACCTTCACTGAAATCAAAGACACTTTCGTGACCGGAAACAAAATTCGGAGTGACGTTCTCCTCGTGGACGAGTGTTTTTGGCCAGGGAATAGGGGCGACAGACTAAATTAGATAATATTTACATAGGGAACAGCAGCATCGAAATAATAAAAAAATATTTTACATTATTATTACATGGCAACTGAAATACATTTCATTTAATTATCATTTTAAAAATCACTCTTTAGTTTTACTTTATTATTATTATAATTTAATTCTGGAATAAAATCACCTGTGCTAGTTTCGTTCATTCTTTTGTTAGAATATCCCTCCCATTATGTGAGAACCCCAATGACGTAGGCTCATGAAAGAAAGACTACCTTTTTCTCTTTTTTTTTGTTTGTTGTTGCTCCTTTTGTATTTGAATTTTGACTGCGTCACATTTTTTTTTTTGAGTAAATACCTGTTATGAATTTTTATATACAGATAAATAGTGTATACGCCCTTTAGTTGTGAGAATTGTTTGACAAAATTATTGCAGTGCTCATAATGTATTGGCGAAAAAACATCAACTTTAGGCAAGCATGGCGCCGAAAGGGAAAACAAATCGGCGTGAAGATTTAAAACAAGAAGATATTATCCAAGCAGTTGTTATAGCAGACAGTTTTAATATTCGGTTTGGTCCAGTAACACGGAAACATCCACGTGTAAATTAATAAATTTACTTTTGCTTTAAAAAAAATAAATAATTACTGATGTAATCATCGTAAATCAAGATCAACTGATTTAACAGCTGTCTGACACTGACTGTGGCAGTCTGTACTCAGTCTTACGTATATTTTCTTATTGTTAAGTCTGAAATTGTGTTTACTATTATTGTTTTTTAATCTGTGTTGTCCACATTTTAGATCTATTTCCTATTAGAGAAAGGTTTACTCAGTATATTTTCAAATTCTACTAATTCTTTTCTTCTGTTGCTAATTCTGATTTTAAAAAGTCATATGAAATCAAGATCAGTTGAGCTTGCCAAATCAATAAGTTTTTCCTTTTCATGGTCATATTATAAGACTTTTATTCATGATTACTGTTTTAAAAAAAGCCTAATTACGCCATTAAAGCACTGAAAAAATATAACACAACTTCGACAGTGATAACAAAGAAACAAAAATAAGAACATCTATTAAAGGAAACCAATATGACAAAAAAGTGATAAGAAATTATAAAAAGATAGGTTTCCCCTGACATCCTTTGGTATTAAACTGAGGATCAAATTACACATTCACTGGATTTGCAGAGGCCCCATAAAAACTGATAACTTCTTGTTGATCAAAATGGAAAATAAACTGATTGATTAGACAGATTTGACAAATGAAAATGGATTTATGCAGTTTTATAAAGCTTTTTTGTATTGGAAGTAGCAATTTAATGCATAAATCTTATCAAAATATTGAGTAAAATGTGATATTTTTTCAGGCACTTCTTCCACTGGTCAATGTTCCGCTGTTAGACTACACACTGGAGTTTCTTGGTGCGTCTGGTGTACAGGAAGTTTTTGTCTTCTGTTGTCACCTCGGAGACCAGATCAGAACGCACATCAAGTTAGTTTGAAACCCCCCAGAAAAACAACCAAGATATGACAATAAACAACAATAAAATAACACCATTCTCTTTACACAAAATTATATATCATAAAGTAAAAAACAAAATAATAATAATAAAAACAATTTAATCAACATATTTTTATGTGAATGGCTGTTAGATATCAGTAGTTCATTTTTTTTTTTTTTTTTTTTTTTTTTTGGAGGTGTTATGAGATAAGAAACAAACTGACACCTCCTGATTTTCTCAGTGATAAACAACAAAGTACGTTAAAATCAAATCTTACACACATACACAAGTCATAACAGACTTGCTGAGGATAGTGCAGAGGGTGCACAAAACTGAAACAAATTTTTAAAATAATTTTAAATATTTGTAATTTTTATAAATTAAGACACTTTAGTTGAGAAATAATTAGGTATGAAATAAACACTGTTTATTCTGGATATTACAGAAATTCAAAATGGAGTGACAGTGGTTCACCAATGTCAGTGACACCAATTTTGTCTGATGGCTGTGTGTCAGTAGGTGACGCTCTCAGAGAAATCGATGCCAAGTCACTGATTCGCAGTGATTTTATTCTTGTTGGAGGGGACCTTGTCTCAAACATCAACCTCAAACCGATACTTGAAAATCACAAGTGAGTGATAGTTATATGCAATCTTTTTATCCTACTTTTTTTGTTGACTTTTTGATATGAAACATAGAATAAATAATTTGCTTTCAATAAAATGTTTTTTCACATTTCAGCAGTATAAGTAGATTTTGTTAAAACATTGATTTTATACAGTTTAATTTTATACTTAATGTTTTACACTTATATTAAACTGTCGCTGATTTCGAATATGCGGCAGTAAATGTGTAAGTAATTTGAAATGTAGATTTGTCCAAGTGTAATAAATATGCCCATTTTTCTTATTTTGTTTGAAAGAAAAAGACGAGAAAAAGAAAAATCGTCAGTGATGACGATGATTTACAAAAAGGCACCTCCTGGCCACCACACACGATGTCATGAAGATGACGTCATCCTTGCTGTAGAGAAACCATCAGGCCAACTAGTTCACTTTCAAAACACTCAACAAGAAAAAACCTGTCACATCCCAGTTGTGAGTTCTGTTTATTTTACTTATATAACAATATTTTTTATCTTTATAACAACATTTTACCTGTAAAAAAATGATTTACCTACATAACATATTACATGTATAATATTTCACCTGTATAACAAAATTGATCATGAATAATATTTTATTTATATAACAACATTTTTACTGTATAACAGTATTTTACTGACATAATGATATTTTACCTGTTTATGTAAAACTGTAGTATGCTTAACTTGAACTGTATCATGTTAATTTAAATAGTGTTTAAATAAGCTATATTTGAGTTACGGATGTGGAATTAATACAAAACAGAACAACAAAAAAATCCTAACAATAAACAGAAACTAGAAACACCACAACCCCCAAAACCCCCCTCAAACAATCAAATATTATTTTCTCAATAGTTTTCTTTAACAAAATATTTATACAAATAAAACTTTATTTTTCTGAAACTTTAAAGATCTTAAAATCTTTTATATTCTTGAATGTTTTTTCCAACTTGACTTTATCCATAAGAAGAAAGCAATTATGATCCAGGAAAATTGGCAGCAGATTTATGAAGTACACATACCAGAATGTTTATAAACACATTAATAATTTACTTTACTCCACAGTGTATTTTTTTAAATCTGAACTAGTTTATTCTGTTTGAAGAATGTTTTTCATAACAAATATTTATTGTGTTTGAGGAGGTATTTTGGTAAATACTAGATATCATTTTAATAGGATGTGTTTCTGGAACACCAGGATGTGGAGATACGACATGACCTACTTGACTGTCAGATTTGTATCTGTACCCCACTTGTACCTCAACTCTTCACTGACAACTTTGACTACCAGACGAGAGACGACTTCGTTAGAGGATTGCTAATTAATGAAGAGGTCAGAGTCAGACTACATTTTCTGTATTAACAACAGATTTGTTTATTTTCTACAGCTTGTTAACACACACATGCAGGCACTGTATTATTAAAAAACAGGATCAGGTAGATATTTAATAAACATGTGTGAACATACATATACATACACATGACATACACAGAGTAGATATCCACACATGTTTACAAGCACGTAGACACATGTCCAGTATACATTTAAAAATGACAAGCAGTGTAATTAATAGTAGGACTTATTTTCAGATCCTAGGAAACACTATACACATAGGTGTGGTCACAGATGAATATGCAGCAAGGATATCAAATTTACACATGTATGATTCTGTAAGGTGAGACATTTGTTTAAATTTTATTATGTAAAATGGTTAAAAAATAACAACACATTTTTGCTGTGTATTTGATTTGTCAGGATTGCACCAAATAAAAATAACTATTTAATTTTAATTTTTATTTATCAAAGCAGCATATTACTGCACTGAAATTCTTGTTTGAATGAATAAAAGAGAAAAGTAACATGTTAAATATTTCTCTTTTGTAGTCGAGATGTTGTCAGTCGCTGGTCATTTCCCTTAGTTCCTGATAACCACATTTCTTCAACTGATAAAGACACACTGATGTATGGACGTCACAACATTTACCTTAGTAAAGATGTCACCTTGGCTAGGTAAATAGTTTTTAACATGTTTGTGTGTGTGTGTGTGTGTGTGTGTGTACATGCATATTCTTCTGTTTATGGGTGGTATGTGTGTATCTGTGTCCATATGTGTATGTGTGTGTGCCTCTATTCCCTATCATTTTGTAAATGTCATAAGTAAAGAAAACAATTTCCCTGCTTGCTAGGAGTATTTCTGATGTTATAGTTTCTTCTTTATATAAAGTTAAAGTCACTTCCAACTTCTTGTATGTGATAGAGATGAGTATTGTGTTTTAATGTATATAAAATCTTTCAGAGGTTGTATTCTGGAAGAGAATGTTGTGATTGGTAGTGGGTCAACTATCGGCAGCAACACGTCTGTTTCAAATTCTGTAATAGGCAAGAACTGTACAATAGGTAAGTAACAGATTAGTGTGTTTCAGTTTTTACTTTTTATATTTAATTTATATTTTCTGATAAACAATTAAATCTGAATAATTACTGGATTGAAAATTTACCAACAATTAAAAAACAAAACAAAATATATTAATAATAATAAAAAAGACCAAACAAATGGGAACTTCCTGAAAAACATGGATATTTGACATTATGTCAAATTAGCATTTTTATATCATAATAATAAAAATTAAAATATTTAAATGAGCTTTATTTACAGATATTTCACAGATAAACAATAAATTATAAATTATCACTGTGGAACAGATCAGTAGAAAACTGAATAAATCAATAAAACAATTAAAGTCATAATTTGAAATTGTTTCAGGTGAAAATGTGAAAATCAAAGGAGCGTATTTGTGGGATGACGTCACAGTACATGACAACTGCATCATAGAAACAGCGTTGTTGTGTAGTGGTGTTGTTGTTTATAACGATGTCACCGTCAGTCCTGGCTGTGTTTTGGCGTGGGATGTGAGTGAATTACACTTGTAAACTCTTGTTGTGTGTTTGATTCAGAGTTTGACAGATTTTAAAAGTAATTTTCATTGCTTATTACTAGCTTGAGAACAAAAATATCCAAAGTACATGTATAACCAACATTTTTCAAAGGAATGTATAATTCCATATTTCAGAAAATTTATTTCTTTTTAAAAATGACTTTTATAAAACCAAAATGTATTTTCAGTAAATATATTAATAGTTCTGATATTAAATATTATTATAAATTGATAAATAACAGACGGAATTTTGTTTTGTAAAATCAAATCAGTTTAAAAAACAAATTAGTAGTACTTCTTTGTTTTAATAATAATAATAATAATAATAATAGTCATCATCATCATCATCTTCATGATCATGTTTTTATGTAACTAAATTTAGGTTAAAGTTGGTCCAGGCATCAGACTGAGTGAAGGGACACAACTCATGTCAGAACCTGAAGTAGATGAGTTTGATGCACCTGAAGCACCTGCACCTATTCCAGGTGAGTAGACAGAAATAATCAGAACATGTAAAACTAATTTGTAGAGAAGCTGTCTCAGTGACTGCTGTGTCAATTCTCCTTTCCTGTATTTCCCAATCCAACACTGTCCTGATGTATTTTCAAAATCTTTGATGTTAACTTTCCAGTCTAAAAATGTCTGATTCTAATAAAACAGAGTAGTTCATGCTGTAGTAGCAGCAGTAGTAAATTTTAATGCTGATTTGTCAATTAAATATTCATTCATTAATATAATCTCCTAAGTTTTGTAAAAATTGCACTTGCCGTTTGCACTTGCATTAAATTGTATGAAGAGTGAATATTTTATTTTTTAACATTTTTTATTTATTTATATTTTTTAATGTGGTAGATTTAAAAGAAGAAAAAAAAAAAAAATGAAAAGAAATGTTTTGTTAAGATACTGATTATTAAAATAACTGTTTTTCAGAAGTGACACCAGAGTTTGGCAGTAAAGGTAAAGGGTTTATTTACAAACCTGCCTGTGAGAGTGATGATGAAGAGGAGATAACTCAGGCTATATGGGGGGTGACAGTGGAGTCTGATGATGAGGAGGAGGAGATAAGTACTGAGGGGAGTTCAAGGGAGGACGACATGTCACGTTCTGGTAGTCCTCCCCCTGATGATGCTAAAAGTAAATTTTTCTTTTATTTGTTAGTCTTCTTTATATCATTATTATCTAAAAATAATAATAGTCCAATGCCTTCTGGAACATCCAACAACAACAACAAGCAAACAAAACAAATAATAAAATAATAAATATTTAAAAAAAACAATAGCAACAAGAAACTGCTTGCCTCAGACTTGAATAGAATCATTATCTATACTTGCAGGCTATTGCTATTTGTTTTGTTTATTTTGTTAAAATTATCTGATTTTACAGTCTGTTGATATATCATTAATCATTCCTTCATTCTTTCATTCTTTTTAACCATTATTATTTTTAAAATCTTTCTTTTCTTTTTTACTGCTTTAATCTTTGTATACAAAAAAAGTATTTTATTGTTTTTAAATTGCAACCATGCTGAAAAAACAACAAACATGAAAGAATTGTTTTGTCAGACTCAAGAAATATACATTTTTTAGTATTTAGATTGTCTGCAGATTGTTTTACACAAGTTTTATTATTTTTTAAATGCTGCAGTTCATTTATTCTCTCTAATATTCTTTTATAAATCTGCAAAATGGGTGTTGCTTGATTTGATTTTAATTTATTTTAGTTTTTTTATATTTTTTTTATATATATATATATATATATACTTTTTTGTTGTTGTTGTTTGATTATCTCATAAATATATATATATTTTTATTATTATTATTATTATTATTATTATTTTTTTTTTTGTATATTTATTACAATCTTTTTTTTTTTCATTTCCATTGCTCAGTTAAATTTTTAAGACAAGTTTCTTTCTTCTTTAAGCTTGGAAGTTGGGAATGAGAGTCATCAAGTTGTTTTTCTTCATTTCATTGGTCAGCGTTTCGTCAGTTTTGTGTCTGGATCTTTTAGTTAACTTTCCATCTGTAGATTCCTTTATCAAGTTCTCCATTTTCAATTTATCTTCATTTGTCTGGATAGAGGATAGCTGACATTGTTGATCTTGTGTTGTGATATAAAGTGGAAGCCTGATATTTTTTTGTGTTTATTTGTAAAATGTATTTAACAGACTACAACATGAAACACACAGACATGTGGATCAGTATAAGATTATGAATGTCCACTGTTTTGGACTAAATTTTAACACTTTTGTGTTTGGGTAAAACATTCAATTCAGATGAAGTGTTTCAATAATTCATTTTGTATACATTAAAGAAGAATTAAAACAAACCCAGTAATCTGGTTGTGGTTCACCATTTTGAAAGTTTCATTTTCTTTCTTTTTTTATTTTAAAATTCTCAATCAGTCAATGTTTTACTATTTATTGTTTCATTCAATCCAAAATAGAATGAACATTGTTTTATTGTTGTTGCTGTTGTTTTTGTCTATGATAAAGTGCAAATAAAGGAGTTCTTGCTGCTAATCATCAAGAGAGGTTTCTTTTTTTCATGTTGTTAGTATTTATTATATTGTACACTGATATTATTTATTAAATAAACAATCTTTGATCTCACAGCAGTTTTCTTTTATGTTTTGTAATTGTCTCCCCTTAATAATTACTTCTGACAAGTACTAATACATCTTCTGTATTCCTACATTTCTTAATAAATTGTATTATGTAACTTCATAATTTTGTTTTGCTATAACCCATAGAGTTGCTTCCCTTCGACAATATTTTATCAGTGTTACATGAAATATGGATTTGTCTTATTTTAGTTCTCAGTGAATAAATTGTATGTACTGTACAAATAATTAAATAAATAAATATTATTTTCACTCACTGTTTATTTTCCAGTGTTTTACACTGAACTGCTGGACACACTTCAGAGAGCAAAAGAAGAAAATATTGGAATTGATAACCAGATTCTAGAAGTGAATTCACTCAAGTAAGTAACTTGCTCATTTCTATACATTTTTGTAAACAAATAATTGTGCTACTTTTAGATAAATAACTTTTGATGTGAATTGTAAATCTATTAGTTTATTTGTTCACTGTAAAAAAAAAGTTTATATTAATTTTAATCAGATAATTTTTTTTTTTATAATAAATAACTTTACTTGATTTTCAAAAATAGATTATTATATTATTATATCAGCTAAAATAAATCAAATGAAGATTGCATTACATTTCAGCAGTTAATAGAATCTATGGTAACATAACATTGTGATAATTATTTTATTTTGTTGTTGTTTCAGACATGCATACAACATTGCCATCAATGATGTTCATATAATGCTGGTCAAGTCACTTCTTGATCTTCTGCTTAAAGAGAGTGGAGCACAGGATGCAAGTCAGCTTGTCTCAGCACTAAAACCTGTAAGTTCACAATTTTAATTATTAAAATCTGTATGGTTACAATTTTTATTATTAAAATTTGTAAGTTCAGAATTTTTATTATTATTGAAACCTATATGGTTACAATTTTTATTATTATTAAAACCTGAAAGTTCAGAATTTTTATTATTATTAAAATTTGTAAGTTCACAATTTTTATTATTATTAAAACATGTAAGTTCACAATTTTTATTATAAAATATGTAAGTTTAAAACCTTTTTATTATGAGTAATAAAATCTGTAAGTTCTCAAAATGTTTCTATTATCATTAAAATCTGTATATTCTGTCTTTTTATTATTATTAAAGCCTGTGAGTTCAAAGTTTATATTAAATTATTAAAACCTCTATGTCCCAATTTTGTGTTACTATTATTAACAACTACAAATTCAAAATCTTTTTATCAATATTAAAACATTTAAGTTCAATTTTATTTTAATTATTAAAATGTGTAAGTTCATATTTTTAAAATGATTGTTTAAAACTTGTAAGTACACAATTGTTTTTATTATCAAAACCTATAACTTCACTATTCAACATATTTGTGTGTACAATTTTTATTTTGGATAAGGGAAACAAATAGCTTTTTATAGTTTTTAGAAAAATGTTTGTATTTATATTTAATTATGAATAAAATAATTTAAATATGTATTTACAGTTTTTAAAAGAAAGTAATTTTATTTACAGTTTTTAATAAAACATTTGGGACTGATAAAGAACTATATCAAAAACACAGAGGCTCAACTAGACTGTCTTCAGGCTCTAGAGGTAAGTTTATTTATCAGAAAAGATGTCAAATATTGCTTGAAATTTTATTTTAGGACTTAAAATGTAATTTAGTTGAACTAAATTCTTTGTAAAAAAAAAATTTTATTATTATTATTATTATTATTTTTATTTGTTATTTGATATTACATCTGTTTAGTTTTTAAGAAGGAAAATAATGATGTTTCTCATTTTATATATATGTAAATATATATAAAATGTTATTTATTGCACTTGAGATAGATTTATATTATTTAATGTTATATTTCTAGTGATATCTATTCACTCAGATATGTCTTTACACTGTGTGTTAACTTGACAGGAGTTCAGTGTGAGGAGTGAGCCAATCAAACTGTCTGTTGTGAAGATAATACATAACATGTATGAGATGGACGTGCTAGAGGAGAATGCTATCATACAGTGGTACAAAGATACACCAGACTCAGAGGACACTGAAGTGTCCTTAGAACTTAGAAAACAGGTACAACTTTTCACAAAATCATGTAGAGCTGAAATTTTGTTAACAAATGAAAAGATTGAGATTTAAACTCTGGGCAAAGCAATGAGGAAATTAATGTTTGTGTTAATATACTTCTAAACCTTTGATCAAATCAACCCTCTTGTCCTCTATAACCAAAGAGACTTGATACATCCATACAGCCAATGTTTAACAAAGGGTTAATGAAAGACTTGCTGCATGATTTTCCAAAGGCAAGATTTAGACATAACAGAAACTTTGCTGCTATCAAATATCAGTTCTTATGGAGATGGGACAACACATTTCCTTTTCTTAAAATGCAGAGTTGTACAAAACTGTAGGTATAACAACAAGTAATGGTTGCTGTTAAACATTTTAGAGAACTGACAATTGTTTGTGATGTTTCAGGTGATGCCTCTCATAAAATGGCTGCAGGAGGCCGAGGAGGAATCATCAGATGAAGATTAAAAATATTTAACAAGTCTGCTGTCTGCAATCTCACACAACTGTTTAAAATCTTTGTTACTGTAAAACTGGTTTTATTATGTCAACTATTTATTATCAGTGCTGATGGAGAAGATTGTGTCACAATTATCCGCCATGCTGAGAGATTTCAGATACACATTCATTGAAAGTTAAATTGTAAAATTGGAAATCGAAGTACACATTGGTAGGTGTACCTGGAATAAATCTTCATAGACATACCATATAAAAACGGAATTTAAAAAAAAGAAGAAAAAAAAGAAAGATAAATAAATAGAAAATAAACAACTTTTTAAAATATGAACTATGTTGGTACTCTTTGTAATATTATCTTGACGATCACTTTCATCTTTTATTGACATTTTAATTCATTTGCATATCAATATAATTTAAGAAAATTTCATTATTTTTATTATAACTATTATTACTGATAATTTAATTAATTTGTAATGTCATCATATATTCTCTTTTAAAACAAAAACGTAATATAACTGATTATTAAATTACAGAAGTAAAAATCATAAATAATGTATTATCAAAATTGACATTCTATTGGTCTTCAATGACTCATAAGACTGAGTCCTCAGTTGAAACGTCGTTTATCTATTAAAAACTGGTTACTTCTATATTGACAGTTGATGATCTCTTCTCCTTTCATCAAGACATTTAAAATTTTAAATAGTGCAGTCCTATTTCCCTTAGTTGAGTGCAGAGCTCATACTGTTACTAATATCAGCCACACAAATTGTAACAATGATTTCTTTGTCAGTTTTTTTATTCTGTAACTGATTGCTTCAGTTAACACATGAATGAATGATTTAGCACTGAGCACAGTATCCATGTTAAATTTTATTATTTAAATTACAGCTGTAATGGTTTAGTTTTAAAAATTGTCCTGTAAGCATATACTAACAGAAATACAGTTTAGAAAAGGTACCTGGATTACATTAACTTCCAGGACAAACAGACGTGAGCTAAATCTTAGATATTTATCAGATCTCACAGATGGGCTTTCCTATCTACAAACATTTTAACACTGAAAGATAACTGCAGTCGATTTTCATGTGTAGTCCATGGCATTGTGACAATTTCCTCTCTCAGATAATCAAAATCAGATGTATCAAAATAAAATAATTACATGCTACTCTGTTATAATCAAATGGATCATTTAATATAAAATATTTAGATATTGTGTCAATGCCATAATATTTTACATTATCTCTTTGAGAAATATCTTGTTTGTTTAGTAATTTCCCCTTGCCCTTCTCCAAAATGAGGCCGTTTTTATTCTGTTGAAAGGTTAATACATTTTCCTGTTTTTTTGATATGTGAAGCTCTGCACATGAATTTTCTGTCTAGACTGATCTAAATTGACCTGCTACGAGTTACTGATAACTGTCTGTAGCTTTTGCAGATGTTTATTGGAAAGATGCCAGATTCTAAGACTTTATCACTTTATCACATTCAGACATTAATCAAGCCAAATAATGATAGTGCAGCAGTGTTTATAATAATATTAATAATAATAATAATAATAATAATAATAATAATAATAATAATAATAATAAAATAAACAGATGGAAGAATAATAATAATAATAATAATAATAATAATAATAATAAAATAAACAGATGGATAGAGATTATAGTAATTAATAATAATAATAATAACCATCTACATCATAATAATTATACAAATAAATATATATATATATTTTTTTAAATATGTCAGACCCATTTTAAAATAAAAACAAACACATGAATTCTTTATGATTTTTTTTCCAAGTGACACATAATATATCTGAAATGTCTAGATAAAAAAACATGAACTGTGAGCAATACAACTCACAAGATGAAGCTGTGAGTAACTCAACATACAGCAGATAACACATCTCATCATCAGAATTCAAGTAAATTATTTAATAAACTCTTCTTTCTTTCTTATTTATTTTTTTTTGTGTTTTTTTTTTTTAAATATTTTTTTTAAAAAACATACATATCTGTATTTATTTTAAATATGTCAAAACAACAACAATAATAATAGAAATTTACCTATTCTTATTTTAGTGCCATTTTGAATTTTTTCAAATTACTTCCCTTTAATAGGGCATTTATGCAAAATGAATAAAAACAAAATCTAACAATTTATATACTGGTAAATAATTTTTCTCTTGAATAATGATGATATGGGACAAATGAATCCAGTGTACAATATCAGACTAGGATTAGACAGTTCAGTCCATAAAGTTTAAAATTTTACAATACACAATGTTAGTAATGTTCCATCAGAATTTAAAATGTTAAAACTATTAGATAAACAGTAATTATATATAAATTGTCAAAACAAAGTACCTGAAAATAGACATTAATGATAATGAAAGTATTCTAAAAATCTATTTAAAAATTTAAACAATGAAGTGAATAAGCCAAAAAAAAAAATTTAATGAAAAATAAAAAAAAAAAAAAAAAAAAATTCAAATAAAATTATATAAAAAAAAAAAAAAAAAAAAAAAAAAAAAAAATAAAATAAATAAAGATAAAAAATATATTAAACCATTAATAGTTATTATATTTGATACATGTACTCCAAAATAAATAAAAATTTGTTATAAATGGGGGAAAAGGTAAAAAAATTAAGATTAATATACAACACTGTGTAAATGATAATGGTTTAAGAAGACATACATACAGCTGACTGCCTCCAAGAATGAAAAAACTGATCAAAAAAACCACATCCCAACTGAATGTGAGAGAAAATATGAAAATTTAAATGTAAATATGGCTTATAAATGTAGAAAATAAATTTCTTTCACCCCAGGGAGACAGTACAAATACAAATAAACACACATTTTTAAATTTTAATAAAAGCAAAAAATTATTAAACTTGTCAACTTTTTTTTTTTTTAAATAAAATATATATATATATTTTTAATAATATTAATTTTTATCTGTAATAAGTAAGATCAACAAGTTAATTTAATTTTGATTTCAAAATTTTTGTTTTATAAGTAAACATCAATATATATTTAAAATTTAAAGTTTAACAAAATAACGAAACAGATCTGCTAATCTTCAGCAGGTTGATAAAAAGCTAGAAGAATAAAACTACAAATAAAAACTATTTTAACAATTATCTTTTTAACAAAACTATTTAACAATGAACAGTTAAAATAACCATTAATCTGTAACCATTAACAATTTAACATCAATTAGAAGCAGATCTGGGGTGGGGAAAGCACTTGCCATATGCCCAACCCTGTACTTGTTTTTTTTGTAATTCCGTTTTACTTGAAAAATATATCCACTTTTCTGAAAAGCTGGATCTGTCTTTTTATGCAGTTTGCTGCAGTAAAATAAAAATAAAAGACAAAACAAGAACAAACATTTCAAACAAGAGATGTGTTAGGATATAATTATATGTAATATAAATATTCTTTCATTAAAAAAAAAAGAAAAAAAAAAAAAGAAAAGAAAGAAGCTCCCAAGAACAATGAGTTTGAGGTGTCTCTGAAGATTTCAGTTCTAAACACTTAAAACATTAAAAAAAAAAGATTATTAGATTTAATATGATAAAACAGAATTTGGGATGAATCAAATTAACTATTTCCACTTTTCTTTCTCTCCTTCTTTGCTTGTCAATTAACAAAACGATATATGGAGTGGAATTTTTTTTACATTCATTGTGAAAAAAAGGAAACCGGTTTTGTTCAGTGAATGTTTTTCATACGTGACTCAATTCTAGTCTATGATAACTCAAATACAAACTGACAATTAAAGTATACCTTCGATATCGTCAACAAACTGTTTAAACACATTTTGTTTGTTTCTTTTTATTATTATTATTTTTTTTTTTACGTTATTGTTTTTGTACCTGTCAAGTACAATTTCTGCTAATCCGAAATGATTTTTGACTGATACATATATGGATATAAAACACATCCACATACAGGAATACTAACATTTGTTTTTTGTGAAAAAATTTAAGTGAACATGTTAAAAGGAATAATTATTCTACTTTATTATTAACAAAGTTTCTTTTTTTAAAATATAAAATTAAAGAATAGCTTAATTATATATTTTTAGGTTGTTTTAAACCTATCACCACTGGTACCCTTTAAATGTCTTTGTTTGTATTACATTCGCGTGATCTATGAAACTTAAGTAGCTAATAATGATTTAGAAAAAATACGATATTTACAAAATGTACATAATAAATATGAAAAACAAACAACGAAAATACGCCATGAGCAAATTTAGGTCAAATAATGTCGCTATAGCAACAGCGCGCGACAAAATGACCAAAACGAGAACACATAGTGTTAGGCTAAACATTGCATGTTAAAGACAGATGAAGCCAAAACCATCACACGTTTCTGAATGAACTTTAATAAAAAAAAAAAAAATAATAATAATAATAATAAAAATAAATAACTATTTAATAATAATAAAAAAAAAAAAAGTTGTAATAATAAATAATATATTTAAAAAAGAAGAAGAAAAAAAAAAGACTAAATAATGAAAATAAAAAGAAGAAAAAAGTAAACATGAATTATAAATGTCTACACATCTTGACAGCAGGCTCATGCTAATCTCATTCACTCGTGATAATGAAAGCGGAAATGACGTCGATACCCATTTTTACATGAAATGGAGATGAAGCGATGCATTATATACGACACGCTGATCTAGGCATATTAATATCATAATGAGTCTAAAATAACCGAATGATGTTAAAACAAGAAAAAAAAGCCTAATAATATACTTTTTTTTTTTTTTTTTTTTTAAAAACAGGAAATATTTTTTAAATGCATAAACGTTCTTCGTTCAGATCAACGAAAACTTTTAATGAAAATAATTCTGATTTCAAAAATGAAGATAAAATAATTTACTTATACTTAGTATTTAGCTTTCAGTTGCATAAAGGCTGCACGCAAATCACAGTAAACAAAAGACGCAGAAACACGGAAACAACTGAAGATATTTCATAAACGTACAAAAAAAAAAAAAAAAAGCGTCATGGTACTGTGCTTCATAAATTATGCATTAAAAAAATAATTAAAAAAATGCTAATGTTGATTTTGTTAATAAAAAAAATCAGAAAAAAAAAAACCACAAAAAAAACACACAAAAAAAACAACAAACAAACAAACAAACAACTTAAACCTCGATTTCACGACTGCATTTTCAATAAACTATAAAGCATAGTACAAAAATTATTTAAAAACCTTCAAAAATGTTGTGCCTAATACTAGACTACAAGAAACGCACACTGAGGTCAGTGCAGATTTAGTTCAACTGACCGACGTTGTAATCTACGTAATTATCAGGTAATGATTTGAAATGACTAATAACACGAAACAGTCACTAAAAGTCAGTGTTTTAAGAAAAGACACAAAACATGCAGGTTGTGAGTGTTTATCGAATGATAATGTCAACAGGTAATTAGAATGTTAACGATTTTTAAAAGTGTTGACATCGTGAAAATGTCCACTGCCACATGATAAACTAGCAACTGATATAAATTATATTTATCTGAAAACGGTAAGTGATTGGTACCGCGGCTAAATTCACATTTAAAACGAACAGTAAAAAGTCTTTATAATTTTATCCATTCATCATCATTTTTGACACTCTCTTTTAAGACAAAAGGCAGTGTTTCTGCATTCGTATTTTGAAATTAAGCAGTGTATAAAAATGTCTACGTTTACCAGTTAGGAGGAGGCGCTACACAAACAAATATTTCGCCCCGAATCTCTATTGCTTTAAATGATTCTTATTTCGGAAAGTTAGAATCACGAAGATGATGAATCGTGCAACCGCACCGACACAGATGAGTTATATTAGCTGCCAAGTTTAGTGAGATTTTTTACATCTTGTTTCATCCTAAATTATATTAAAAAAAACACTGAATTTATTTATCTTTAAAAAAAACAACAACTAAAAAACAATCAGTTAACAAAAATATTTCAGTTCATTTTTACAATAACAACAATGGCAACCAGAATTTAATAATAATAATAATAATAATAATAATAATAATAATTGAAAAAACACATCAGTACAAGACACATGAAGAGATAACAGATTCTAAAAATCTACCAGAAGCTGGGAAACAGAATGATAGAACAATACCCTGCTTATAACCGCGCCCTAGATGTTACCTCCCTTTGGTGTGCGATATAAACAATATTACACGCAATACCAACCTTGTTAAATCTGAGATGAGCTAAATGAATATAATACATTTCTATGACAACATGATATCAAATTAGTAATAATGCTATTACCAAGTTAAAAAACTGTTTGTATTGTTGGTCTATGTACGACATAATAGCGCGCAATCTCGAAATTTCAAGGAATATTTCATTATAATTTATAATACTGACAATATAATCTGTCAAAAATACCTGGTGATAATAATAATAATAATAATAATAATAATAATAATAATAATAATAATAATAATAATAATAATAATAATAATGAATTAACGAAAACATGTATACTGGTGCTATTACATTAAGAGTATTTGAAACAAAAACATTAAAATAATCGAAACATACTCCAGTTAGAGACCGAGATATTCGCTTTAATTTTTTTTAAATTCTAAAAACAAAAATAAAATAAACAAAAATAATTATACCATTTTAGAAAATATATTAAAACTAGAATAATTTTATTTAAAATTTAGTATATTATCATGGTTATTTTTGTTATTTTTGACATGAACTGAAATTGATATATGCGTAAAATGTTTATGATATACCTGCATAACGAAACACCTGTATCGGATACCTGTTTAATATATCTGTATAATATACCTGTTTAATACAGCTGTATATTATACCTGTTTAATACAGCTGGCAGTAATAAAACATTTTAAGGGAGAGTCGCGTCTCTTTTCTTGAGTAGAAAAAAGAAGGAAAAAAATAAAAAATAAAAATGACAATAAATCTTCCATGAACAGAGATTTTTTGCCATCTACAACAAATACTACAACAAAAAAGTTTTTAAAAAACCCCAAGAATATTTAAAAGCAGAATATCCCAGCTTGATTCTAAATCATATTTATACTGTTGTTGATAGTTCGTGTCGTATTTTATCTATGTTGTTGCTGTTGCTGTTGCTATTCTTCTGTTATTCTGCAACAGTCGTATTTACTAAAGATCTCTCAGTATTGCACAAACTTGTCTATAAGTTACATATTGGTGTCGATTACAGAGTGTTTGGAATTACGGGTTTCCTCCGACTCGTAGGCGTTCAGCGTCGCAAATCTGCTGTCTTTTAGGTGAGTTATATTTGCACTGATCGAGATCAGGAAGTGAATCTGAAACAGAAACAAATCAATATAAACATAATTAAAGTTTATTCTCCAGTCATACGTTTTTATTTACTCATACACCCACATAAACACAGAAAAAATCAAAAAGAAAATAAAATATAAATATTAAAATAATTATAGTGTATTCTTACTTGTTTTAATGTATACATAATATTATATAAACAATCATACACTACGTACATATCTTTTATATAAATACACATTTACACACACAAATACATGCAAATAGTACATGTACATAGACACAGATACTATCATTCATTCATTCATTCATTCATTCGTTCATTCATTTATTCAATCCGTATAATTTATTCTGCAAATCAGCCATCCGGCCACCTACAGAGATGAATTCGTGGAAACATATTAACTCCAATGTATGCGAAGTACAACAAAACAAAACAAACAACCCCGACCCACCCCCACAAAACAAAAAACAATTAAACAACAAAAAACCCCACCAAACAACAACAACAACAAACTAGCAACATTAAAGAAAAAATTAAGAAGAAAAAAACGAAATTCAAACCAAAATACGATGCTATCAAAATACTTACCAAACTGATTGAAACAAGCAATGCTGAGAAGAAAGCTATCGCATAACAAACCAAAATATCCTTGGCCTGAAATAAAATATTAAACCGATATCACTGACAGATTTAGACATAAAATTTCCTGGTCCATTATCGATTACATTTTATGACTTTATAAAAGTTATGTTTATCTGAGAAATCATCCTCATCGTCATCATCATCATCATCATCACCATCTCTTTATTTATTTACATCTATTTAAAAATAATTTACAATAAATCTTTTAGTAATATGAATTCTATTAAGTACTATTAAAACACAAACGCACGCACACAGCTGTGTAACTATAAATATAACTCTGGTTCAGAACCTTCACAAAGAAGGCTGTTAAATCAGTACATATGTTGTATAAAGTAGTTTAATTACAGTGTAATTTCAGATGTTTTACTGCGGTAAGTTTAAATATTATTGTAAGAAAAAGTCGGGCAACACGTACATCAGTCATAAAAACGCTGAGTTGGTCATGACAGATTTCTCTGTTGTTGAATCCTGAAAAAATAAACAGTAACAGTCAATACAAAAAAAAAAAAAAAAAAAAAAACCAACAACAACAAAATCCAGTAAAAGTTTATGTTCTAGTAAAACAGAATGGAAAACGGCATTTCAAATAATTACTACTGAAGTTCAATTTTTTGAAGATACACACTAATTATTTTTCTGTCGTTATTTAAAAGTAAATTTTGGTAAATTAGACATATAGTCTTCGAGGTACATATGCTTACTGTAATAACAGGACAGTGCATACCATACGCATTGATGCTGGGTGGAATAAAACGTATGTCCATGTCTGTATACAAAAAAATAATTAGTTCTTTTCTTTTTTTCTCCAAACTCAACTTCTTCAAAACAAACTCGCCTAATTGACAACAACAACAACAGTAACAACAACAATATAAACAACGATGACGTTGCGATGATTATTGTTGTTGTTACTTGGGTAGATATTCAGATATTTATGAAGCTTTCTACTTCAGCATCAACACTCCTGACCTCACTGGCTTATTATTATTTTGATTATTATTAATTATTATTATTATTGCAGTTTTCATTATTAATTCTGTTGTCAATGGTTTACTACGACAGTATCAACACACCTAACCGACATCGTGTAATAAAATCTAAACTTGCACAGATCAATACAGAGTCAGGGGACAGGCTATTGTGGAACACTCTCTCTGCACGGGCTGAACGACATATTGGACTTTACGCATGCCGAGCTTTACCCAAGTAGCTCCATTGATTTTGTGTGCAGAAGTTGGCGACCGTAAGACGTCGTGAATGAGGTGAAGCATGTAAAAGTTGCAAGTAATAGCTAGTTTACTTTGTCATGTTATATTATCCTCTGCCTGACAGAAATTCATTAAGAAATTAAACACAGATCAAATGGTATCAGTGTGCTGAGCTTGTGAGCCAGTCTAGAAATGATGGTGAATTCCAGCACGCGAAACCTTGACGTCTTCGAGCAGAACTGACTGTCAATGTCCAATGATTTTACACATTTTCTTTCTTTGTTTCTTTTCTTTTTTCTTTCTTTCCTTCCTTCTTTCTTTCTTTATGTGTGTCGGTCTGAAAATTTTATCATCATTTTTTTTTTTTTTTTTTTTTTTTGCTCTTTAGATTTTCTTGTTTTAAAGAATCAAGCAAGAAAGAAAAAAATATCGGATAAACGGAGATGAAGTCGCTCTGGTCCACGCAAGGTTTATGCCTTTCTGACTTTTTACCTGTATCAGTGCAGGACAATATCGTTAAAATAGTTAAATAAATAATAAATAAATAAATAAATAAATAAATAAATAAATACATAAAACAAAAATGTTGTCTATGGTTTTGAAATAAAAGTGGCTAGAACTGGAAATTATCAGTGGGACAGATACATCTGCATCAGCTTTTCTCTGTCTACTGCAAATTATACAGATACTCTTTCAGCCAAATTCGTAAATAATAATAATAATAATAGAAGACAATAAAATAAAACAAGAATAAAATAAAATATTTAGTAGAAAATAAATCTTTAATATCTAAATTACACTTTTTTCCCGAGACGGACACATTTTTTGGAAGCTCAATCGCAGAAAGATCTGATTTGTAAATTTTTAATAATGTTCGATTGTCGAGTCTGGTTACGTTGTATGTTTTTAAACCTCAGTCAAAAGTTTCATTATTAAGCCCAGACACAGTCCAGTCTATAAATAGTTACATTTCTACGTTTTATTTTTCAAATAATCGAAATAAGAGTTATTCATTACATCAGTGTTTGAAGCAAATTAGGCTCCAAAATGGCGGCAACTTAGGAAGGATAATAAATTGGCGAAGTTGAAAGGGCGCCATTGCGTTCACACTTTTATAGCAGAGCAAATGAATGTCGATTTTTCTGAGATCTGTGAATATTTTATTATCTCCAGTTTTCCTTGGAGAATAACGTGTTTCTAAATGTGAGAAGTTTCTTTATGACATATGTTCGTGTAGAAGATTGGACAAGTCGAATTTACAGCGTAGTTTGAAAGACTGTGATGGCTTTTACTAAAGGCCCGTGTAAACCGTTCCTAGCTGCTTACCACGCACTGGCGACATCGCATTTCATTACTTGTAACATCACCACTTTACATCATCAGTATTACAGTCTGCTGACGTATAAACAAACAGATTTTCACGAGAATTGTCAAAGAATGGGTTACTCTTCAAGATCATCAAACGATCTTTTATATGGTCCTTCCTACAGACAGGAAAATACACACCAGTTGGAGACAATGGTCATAACGGGATACAACCGAGTGAGTGCACACAAACGGATCAATAAAGTCTCCTGCAACAACTTCCTGACTTCATGGTCACATGGTTGATATAAGGCAAAATGAAGACATACGTTAAGGACATTAAGATATTGTTATTGTTGGATGCTGAATCCAAACGATGAAACCTACTTAAAGTTACGTGAAAATCATCCGTAATACGACAAAGCGGATATCTGAAACACTTGTCAACTATTGATATCTGTAACACTTGTTAAATATAAATATCTGTAATAGAGGATGATAAAATTAATTGTGATAACTTATTACATGTGACATATTTGGGCTAGTGAAAGCAGCACGTTAAATCCGTGTATCATATATTATAATGTTTTACGCCTAGCAATCACGTGATAGCTTACTTTGACGACTTTTAACCTACTTTATTTTACCCCCATTTGATTTCATAAAAAATTTAGTAACAAAATTATAAGGATTACGAAATTAATACTCAGTCTCAAGTAATAAAACTGCTGTCAAAAATAACGTACTACTCTGACAGAGAGTGTACATGTTACAAACAAGGTTAACGCCATTAATACCGCTTCAAGGCACAAGTAATGTCTTCACGATATTTATAGACAGAAATAATGTTATTTCATATCGCATTACCCGACATCTTGATGAGAAACCCGCTTAGTCTCAAAGCATCTCTAAATAATAACAGTAATACAGAAAAAATAAGAACAGGAATTAATTTTGTCGATGAATATCGAAATGAAGCCGGAGTGTGCGCTGATGGTTTGCGACAAGCTTTCAAAACACTCTGCACTGTAATGTTTGCTGAAGTCCGCGAAGGACGGTCCCCGAGCTTTGATTGTCCCTCCACGCTTTCCAGTTTTTGCCTCGTTCTTATTATGGATTCAATAACGGTCTCTTTTAAGTAGGACCGGCAGTGGCGCGTGATTGATGTTCTTCATTTGTGAAGGCGCGAGCTGACGGTCCTACTAAATATGGACATTTCTCTTTTGAGCAGGGCTCGCCTGTTTCTGATCGCCGTTTTATTCAAATTCGTTTCCTACTTTGTCGTTCACCCACTGCACGGAAATAGCAGCAATTGTCTTTCGCTTTACGCCGTTCTGAATAAAGAGACAGAAATATGCAGTCACGTGTTTACGACTTCATAGCTAATGTGATGCGTTCTAAATGATGCATCAATTACACGCAAACAGGAAACACACATCAATTTGTTTTGCTTTCGAACGTTTCACTCAGAAAAGCACTGCTCATAACGGTTCATGATAATTATTTTCCGATTTAAATACGGATTCATCCCGTGATCTTAACTGCTAAATGGTCAATTATTATAAAACTATTAAAGGAAACCCGTCGTGATTCATAAAAATAATAAATTGTGTAAATTATATAGTTCACCCTCGGATAATCACTGTGGCTTTTGAATTTGCATTTTTCTTATGTCACATCGTACAAAGAAATGTTAAGAGTATAATAATACATCCAAAATAATTAAAGCCTGCTACAACACAGAAAAAGATACAACAACTTTACTTCTCATTTATTATCTAAGTTGTAAAGTAAATCTCTAGGAAAGTAGTTATCCATTTGAGACTCGTATGACTCGTATCTGTAAACTCACTGAATGTAAAACACCGTGTAAACGTCAAAGTGAGACTCGTATCTGTGCACTCACTAAATGTAAAACACTGTGTAAACGTCAAAGTGAGACTCGTATCTGTGTACTCACTAAATGTAAAACACTGTGTAAACGTCAAAGTGAGACTGGTATCTGTGCACTCACTAAATGTAAAACACTGTGTAAACGTCAAAGTGAGACTCGTATATGTGCACTCACTAAATGTAAAACACTATGTAAACGTCAAAGTGAGACTCGTATCTGTGCACTCACTAAATATAAAATTTTGCTCAAAGTAAGACATACTCACCATAGTTGGCGAGATTGATGCAGTCGCTGTCGTTGAACTCCTTCACAAGGAAAAGCAAGACGAGGAGGACGACGGGAACGGTGAGGATGGAGCACACGAGAATCCAGACAAGCGTGAGAATGTACACAAAAATGAGCAGCTACAACAGAGTAGAAAACATCACTGAATGACGTAGTGACGACATACATTTTACAAATCTATGTAACTACGTAAGAGTGATAGTGTGTGTGGGTGTGTGTACGTTATCGCCAGTACATCTAATCTTTGACCAGTACTTTTTACATTACAACTGACAAGGCAAATAAACATATAATCAATTATCTCGGAGATACAAACTATAAAATTATTTTAGCTTCTAACATTCGATGAATATTAGCTTTTGGATTTTGGCTTCTAACATTCTACATTACTATAACTGACTTCGTCATACTGCTTGAGTTAATATTATTGAAAGTATTAAATTTAAGGAACAAAACTAATTAAAGAAAACAGAATTTAAGTTCATTGAAAGCCTCTACTGCAAACGGACGTAAAGTTAAAAATAATAAAAATAATAATATATATATATATATATATTTTTTTTTCCAGTTCAGCATTATTCCAGTTTAACAATTACAAAATTCGACTGTCTACCACAGGCTACAGCTGCGTATTATACAAATATTTTCCGAATATACATGTAATACGATATACTCGGAAACGATCAGAGGACGGTCTGCATGGACAATGTTTGTAGCTGATGAATAAAACAGTGTGTAATTACAAATATGTTGAATCCTCTCGCACATCTGTTCTTGCTGCTGGAGTTGAACACTCGCCGACTCGTGGGGTCAGAGGACAAATGTCCGAATATGAGGAATATCGTGCCCAGCACAAACATTGATATGATGACTCCCATGAGAACGTATTCCATGAACCATTGGCTGAAAGACAAAACAAGGTTTTAATGTCATTATAATGTTATATTCAAATACATGGTACAGACTAATACTTGAAAGTATTCATTTCATCAAGGCAATAAGAATACTCCAGTCTGGCTGTAATATAAATATTTGTTATAACTATAAACCTTGCATGAACTGATGACCGAAAATTAGTAATAACTGACTAGTTCGTCCTATCACGACTGTTGTTATAACGTTATTTTCGGATTACACAATAAGGGTACGTCTACTTCAGTGTTTGTCTCACTGCTGATTTATCAAACACTTAGACATGTACTGTACTGACTGTGGGAAAATAATTTGTTGATTATGAATTAACCGAACAACTCTAATATGACAAGGTTCTTTAAAATATATATTTATAAGTTCATTCGGTCATTGATCTCTTTATTCTGTACAAAAAAAAACAACAAAAAACAACAACAACAAAACAAAACAACCCCAGATATCCTTGTCTCTGACATGTTGCTACAAATGATCGGAGAAACAAGAAAACATTTTGATTTAGGAAGTAACTCACACACGTTACGTCTGTGTACTGAAGGAATAAAGTGGATGACATTAAAGGTTTAATATCTGTCAAAACAGAAATGACAATTCTACCAGTAATCTGCCTCTCTGAGAAAACTAATCAATACGTTTGCGATGGTCAGACTAATTCACTTGTCATCATGTGAAACACTGTTACTAGCTGACTGGAGGGAAGGCCAGTAAAACTGGGAAGGAAGGGTTTGATATTTTTATGATGCTAATTCAGATGTCAACAATCTTTGTTCAAGTATTCATTTCTTTCTTAAATGGTAAACAAACCATAAAAATAAACTCTACACATTGAACAACTGTTTTTTTTTTTTTTATGTTTTAATTTTAAAAAAATGATTTTTTTTTTTAGAATGCATATATTTATTACTCTCTCTGTATGCATTTCTGTCGCGCGCGCGTGCGTATACTAGTAATAACAATTAATATAATTAATAAGAATAAAACAACAAAAAGCAAACATAAACGAAATACCTCCAAATAAATAAATAAATAAAAATAAAATTATAAATAAATAAATAAACAAAATAATAAATAAATAAATAAAATTATAAATAAATAAATAAACAAACAAACAAACAGACAGAGACTATGAACACGCCATGATAAAACGAGTCAAGCCACTGTTATTCACAACACACTATCTACACGCAGACAGTCCTGCTATCTACTCAGACATTACATTTTTTTTATCACATCAAGTCGCCCAGTGTGAAATCATGACATTTCTGGAGCTTCAAATTTGCATTTCTGGATACTTTTCTTGAGCGGAAATGTCAAAGGAATTAGAAAAACAATAAAATTCATTACTTTCAGAAATCAATTCATCAACATCGTTTTACGATGCGAATGGAACAAAGGGAGGTAATTCTGGCAAGGTGAATGTCGCTTTGCGAATAAAATGAAGAAAATTCCACAAAACGAATATATAAATAATTTTCTTTTTGGTTCATCTATAACCAGATTACAAGACAGAAATCCTTCCTTCAATCAATGGACTAGTTTTATCAGTTAGCAAAACGGACTATTTTTTATGCACCTTCTCATATAGATCTTTGATAAATTACATATTAAATAACTGTCTGTGCAGATTAAGGGGAAGGATCCGGCGACACTCTAGCTACTGAGAGACAGCCCACTTCAGTGTTTGGTGAAAATAAGTCTACGTGTCCATTAACATTAAAAATCTCACAACATACAAAAGTACACGTGATATATTTCCTTCGATGCATTACGTCTGGTAGATAACATATACAGAAATAAGTGATACTTCACATTTGTACGATATCGAGTTAAAACACTGACCCAAAATACATTCGTTGTAGAAATCAAAGAATACGTATGTGTATGTGTGTGTGTATGTGTGTGCGTGTTTGGGAGAGAGAGACAGACAGACAGACAGACAGAGAGAGAGAGAGAGAGAGAGAGAGAGAGAGAGAGAGAGAGAGAGAGAGAGAGAGAGAGAGAGAGAGAGAGAGAGAGAGAGAGAGAGAGAGAGAGAGAAACGTGGTACAAAAGCACTGATCTCACAGAGTGAAGAAATCTCGGATTTGCATCTAGGTGAGAAATCTTATTTCATGTGACAGAATAACACTGCACTTTCCTGTCAAACACTCGCTCTAGCTCCGTGTAAATACTCACAGCGGGACTTAACATTACAACATTTATTTTTCACTGGAAGTTTTATCACTTGATGATCAAATTAGAACAATTTCTTTCAGTTGTTACTCGTCAATCAACAAACATATTTGATTGTTCTTAAAAAAAAAAAAGAAAAAAAATTAAAAAAAAAATTACAAAGAACAAATCACGAAAATCTAATAACAAAGTGAAAACAATAAATCTAAATAATTAGGATTCTGTCCGTCTGTCTCCATTCTGTCATATGTTCGACCAGCCATATTTCTCTGTCGACCTGTATCTTTATTTGTCAGTAATTACGAAGAAATCATATTTATTGGGAATCTTTTAAAGTAACTGCAGCCTTTATTAAAAAAGAGGAAGTAATAAAATTATTCCGGTTTCGCTTTTTTTTGCAATATTAATATCTTCACCGTTCAATAGCAGCAGGACGACCGCTCTTCATCAGTTTGTTACGATACATCGCAAATGAACGATTCACTTCTAACTGGCTTCATGGTGGTATGGTGTTTATGAGAAGCGTGAAACTAAATTCCTTGCAGTAACTTCCTACCAAATGAATCGTACGTGTTTATCTACTACCTTCAGCTTTAAATAAACACAATTTGTTTTGTTGTTGTTGTTGTTGTTGTTATTATCTTTCTATCGATATGAACCATTCGATTTTAAATTAATTTCGAAGTATGTAAAGTTACTATTTTTAGCTTAATTTTATATTTTTGTTTTGTTTTGTTTTTTGAGCATTTATCTTCCTATAGTCATTTTTTTTCTGTTTATCTGTCTATCTATATCTGTGCATCTGCCTGTCTCTTTGTCTGTCTTCCTGTCTATTTTTCTGTCTGTCTGTATCTCTCATTTGTCAGCGTTTTCCTGTGTAGACTGTAAATTGTAGTGTCAAGTGTTAGCAAGTGTTAACAAGTGAAATGTGAGAGGCCACTTCACTCTGTGAACATGTAAATTTATACTTGAATATTTTGACTTTGTGTTTAAGCTCAGAATGTTACGAAGCTTTTATCAACAGCTGCAGAGAAAATGCGTGAGTTTGCACGCTTTTATTTCATTTCAGCTGTTGTCTCTACCCAGAGTTATCAGAACGTTACGTCAATTTTCACAAATGGCTGTTGTGTTGGCAGCCGTTTTCTGATGTCAGCAGTGAAAATATACGTGTCATGTGACTGTTGCCAGCAGCTGTAGATCACTCGGTTATCGATTTTCTGAATGTATTTTTCTCTGTTTACTTTGTGTGGGGAAGGAGACAGCAGGGGGACATCTCTGTGAATTTCACCTCATTGTTTTCGTTTTGTTTTGTTTTTTTGGATGTGATAGTTTAACGTAATGCAGGTCCGAACAAGACATACAGTGATTTTCTTCTTATTTCGTAGGGTGTTTGAGAAATACACTATACACCTAGCTACAAATGTCTCCAAATGGCAGAATTCAGTGAGGACATTTAGCCAGGAAATCTGGGTTCACTGTATTTTAAGTTCACTCTGTCTTCAACATCTGTGTAATGTCTTGTCGGACTGGTGTGATATTCAGCATGGTTTGACAATACGTCTTAATGTGTCACTGATACGAACGTTTGAAAAATACAGCAGCTTGGTGAAACATTTTCAAAACAGTATTAAAGATTTCAGAATCGTGGAAGAGAACCTTCGTGTCTTTAAAGAAAACATTCTTAATATATTTTTATATTCTTGCTGACGTCACCTATCTCCATTCCAAGTCCTCCCTATCTAAACATTACTTACGTCTCTCTACTAGCACGTTTCATCTACAAAAAAATATTTTAATTCAAGCTAGATTAAGTATTTCTTTTTATTTCAACTGCAGAAGTCATCACACAGTTTTTATCTCTCTAACCTAAGTGACTCTTTCATCTACAAAAAAAAAATTAAATTAAATTCAGGGATTATAGTAAATGTTCGCTGCTGTATAATCATAAATACTGAAACATCAAAACCCTTTCAACATTTTCATGTAAGTCGAATAATAATTTCTAATGGTTTGGTCATTATACCCTCCCTAGTGACTGTCTTCTCAGCACAGAGATCTCAGTTATAACATAAAACCTTTTAACGAATAAAACATATAGTAAATAATTACCTAACCCTTTCACATATACATTATATAATAGTAATAATTACTCTTTCACGTATAAGTCATGTAGTAAATATTACTGAGCCCTGACAGATATAAATCACTTGGCAAGTAATTAGTTTTTCATGTATAAGTCATGTAGTAAATAGTAGTTAACCCTGTCAGGTATAAGTCATTTGATAAGTAATTACTCTTTCACATATAAGTCTTATAGTAAATAATTATTCTCCCACATTGAAGTCATGAAGTGAATACGTATTCTCTTACGTATAAGTCATGCAGTAAATAATTATTCTTTCACGTGAAAGTCATGCAGTAAATAATTATTCATTCACCTACAAGTCACGTAGTAAATTTTACTTAGCCTTGTGACGTCATTTGGTAGGAAATGATTCTTTCACGTATAAGTCAGGCAGTAAATATTACTTAACCCTGTCAGATATTAGTCATCTGGTAAGTAATTACTCTTTCACGTATAAGTCATATAATAAATAATTATTCTCTCACATATAAGTCATGAAGTGAATACGTCTTCTTTCACGTATAAGTCATTTGGTAAGTACTTACTCTTTCACATATAAGTCATATAGTAATTAATTATTCTCTCACGTATAAGTCATGCAGTAAATAATTACTTAACCCTTTCATGTATAAGTCAATTGGTAATAATTAATTTGGCGTATAAGTCATGTAGAAAGTAATTTGACATGTAAGTCACGTAGTAGATAATTAACTCTATGATTGGTAATCAATATAACTGCGCACACAGTTTGTAGTAGCTTGGTGAAATATTTTCAAAACAGTTTTACTGATTACTAGCATGCTGTGTTAACTACGTTTTGTTTTACACGATTCTATAAGTTACACGTAAAGAATCTCTGAACAAAGATCATTTGTATGAAAATACGTAAGTATATATGTCTGTGTTTTTGTACGTGCGTTTGTGTGTCTGTGTGCGTGCTTGTGTTGTGTGACACTATGGATGTTTGGTTGTTAGAATATGTTGTGATGATACGTTTCTGAGTGTGATCATGAAATCGTTGCTGTATGATTCTGTAAAATTAAATTAAAAAAACAACGAAGAAATAAATAATTATGTTTAATTATATGTATGTATATGTTAATATATATGAGTGTGTTAGTGTGTGTGTGTGTATGTGTTTTTGTGTAAAAAAAAATTCATCACAATAACTTTGTTGTTATAGACGTTTCTTTACTTCATAAAAAAAGTAATAAAAAAAATTAAAAAAAATATATGGGTTTATAAGAAAATAAATTAATATAGACAACATCTAAAGATGCCAGCGGTGAAATCTGACACATTATTATCGCTGTCTTTTATAGGATACACCCGCAGGCTGAATAGTTCTGATAATAGGATAACGATATATCTTCTTTTTTTTTTATTTGTTACGTAGAAAATCTAGAAATATTGCTTCACGTTATTAAACAACGTAGCTTGTAGGCATGATAATTCTGAATGTTTACACGGGCTAGTGTCAGGCTGGTGTTATACAGGTCAAAATGATGATAGACAGGTTTCTAAGTCAGTGCCAGGTTTTCAGATTATACGTCCGTACAGACATGCAGACATACGTGTACATACTGAAATAATTAACGATTCAGATAAATGTCTAAATAGACATCGTAAGTAACCATTACTCGTATTTAAAATATGTAAATAAATAAGTATGTATGTATATAAAAAAAAAATGAATGTATTTATTTATATATATATATATTACTGTTGCATTAATATATATACAAATGAAAGAAAGAAGACATAAGTAAGATAGACAGAGAAAAAAGAAAGAAAAGAGAAAGAAAGAAACAGTTCACAGTAACTTACTGCCACATTTTGTAAAATCAACAGTTTTCACAAAGATATATTTGACACTATATTTTTATTTTAAGTTTTATGTAAAGTGAATCTACGTTTTTTTTTTTGTTTACTTTTTTTTTTTTTTTTAATTTCATTTCCACGTGACTAGGGTTAACATCTCACAGAGACTATTTCCTTTAATGTTCAAACAGTTTATTAACAGCGTGTGCACGTTTTTCAAGTGTGAACAGTGCACCTGACTAGTTTATTAAATCTTAAACTCTAATTCAGTTAATATTTAAATAACCACGTTATTAATGGAAGGATGCACGTTTTGCATGTATAAATAGCGCGCATGTCAACTTTAACAGATAGCACTAAATTATTTCTGGTTCAAATCTAGTTCGGTTTTTAAATCAGCCAATCATTTTCTTACAATTAGGGTGCACGTTTTGCTCGAACAGTTATTTTCTGGTGTTTTTCTTCTTTATTTTTTTAACAAATAAATGCTGTGAGCATGTAAATATTTGAATACGAACTTGTATATTAGTTTTCTCTGATTAACGTGCACAGTGTAATAAAAGCGTCCAGACCGATTCTAAATATTTAGATTGTTTCCAGATTTGATAAACCAAACGCTCGGGTGGTCAAAGTAAACGTAGCAGTTTAAGATGACTAGAAGTAAACGTAGAAGAATAATACATCCAGTACTCACTGTGAACTCGACTTTAGTAGGGCACGTGACCGCTGTGCTCCAACCAGAAGATTTCCCGTGATTCCTCCGAGACCAATGAGCAGAATAATCCACGCAATCAGTGACGCACATGGCACGTGAGAGAGACATTTCACTATCTTCTCACAACATGTGGCATTCCGAGCTGAAAAATAAAACACGTTTTAGTAACTTTCATCTGCTGCATTGTGCTGATCAGTTTAATTCTATTATTCGCAACAGTACGTATAATCCCAAGTCAAATCATCGAGTTACCTCCCTTCCCAAACGTAAAAATCTCGGTTTATCACCAACATGTTTATCCCGTTATGTTTCTCATATTCTGTAATTTTACTGAACAAATGCTTTGAATCAGCCAACAATTTTTATAAATTAACCAACAACAACATAATAAAAAGCTGATTTGTAAAGATTATGTTACAGTTGGTGCGAAACAAAACACACACATAAAGAAAATGAGTACGCATAGTTGTTGACTATAAATATATTTTAAAAATACAAACATCCGTAAAAAATAACATGGTCTATGATTAATGCAAACGCGTATCTGTGTGTTTGTGTGTTTGTGTGTATGTGTGTCTGTGTGTATATACGCGTGTATGTGCGTATATATTATATAAGCCTGTATGAATGTATATTATGTGTGTGTTTGTATATGACGCATGTGTGACTATATATTATGTATTCACGTGTGTGTGGGGTGGGGAGTGTGTTAACAAACAGACATTAAAGTAAAGGGACAGATTGCTGTGGTAATAACTGTTAAATCATAACAAATAATGTTCTGTTGTGTGGAGAAAAACAAATCAAAGTGAGAAAGCTGCAACAGAGTAAAAATTCCTTATGTCTCCAAAAAAAAAAAAAAAAAAAAAAAAAAAATAAATAAATAAAAAAATAAAAAAAAAATAATAATAAATAAAAATTCCAGGTCAACAGAACTTTCCCGCCCTCGCAGTGAGAAAGTTAGTTTGAACGTCTGACACAGAGAAAGAAAATTTAGAAACGTGTTTTGAAATCCTTTCTAATCCTTTGACTTTCTAAAATATTTGTACCTTCATGAACTTCACTGCTAAGTAATTAACTTTTAAGTGTATTATAAATCATCTTTTTTCCAGTAAACAGACAAACATAAACAATATCAACATAATAATAATAATAATAATAATAATAATAATAATAATAAAATATTATTTTCAAGCGGGTAACTATACATAATTACGGCATGTATTTTTTGTTTGTTTTTTTTTCTTCTAAATTATGAATAAAAAACAGAAAAAAACGAATGCATTAAGGTGGAGTTTAGTTTGTTAAGTATCAAATTTTGTATATGCAAGCGAGTTTTCACAAATATATGATCAGCTTGAAGTGTTTTATTCTGATTTGTGAAAACAGTTTCTTTCAGTCTCTTTAAATGCGAGAAAACAAAGTCAAAGTTAAAGAATGTGTCACTGCGACCAACTGGTTAGTGGAACTTGACATGTGAAATCTTATCTCTGAAATCTTTCTTCTGCAATTTTCTTGTCGTTAAACCCTTTGAAACATTCCACGTTTTTTTTCACTGGCTGCAAGTTAGCCTGTGTTTGTGTCAGTTTGTAGTGGTTTGCGTAAAATTATTCTTAGAAATATGTTTGATTAATGTCTGTTATAAACACTTTTACATACGTACATATACATACATATATTCTCAGATATACACATGCATACACTTATCTGTTACCTACAAATATAAATACAGACGTATAAACGTACATGGACACAAATAACTGTAAACCTTACAAAAAAAAAAAAAAAAAATAATAAATAAATACATAAATAAATCAATAAATCAATAATGTATAAAACGTAAATAAACAAATAAATAATGCATAAAACGTAAATAAACAAATAAATAAATATGTACATCTTAAAGAAACGAATAAATAAACAAACAAAGAAACAAATAAATCAACAAACAAGCAAATAAATCAATAAATGTATGTTACGTAAACAAAGAAACAAATAATAAATAAATGTATACAAGTTGTAAAGATATCAGTACTATCAAAGCGACAAGATACAAGAGAGAAAACAGGAAGCGCTGAAGAAAATCTGAGTTAAACAGTCTCACATTATCAGTTTGAACTTTGACCGTGAGCTTCAAACCACATTTCCACTGGCTTAAACATCGACTTACACAAATCTCATTACAAGTACTTTTAACACTCGCAGATCGATGGTGGAATGCCGCGCAGTGCACTGTGGTATATATATAGCTCTTTTACTGCGAAGTCGTTTAAATTAGTACGAGTATCATGAAGACGTTTGTTAGTGCATTGTGTGATATGTAACTCGTTTACTGTTATAGCGAGATACGTAACTCTTCTGTCGTGAAGATACTGAAGTTACTTCTGAACATTATCCTGAAGAAATAATAAAAGTTATTCTTTTTACTGTATATTACGCAAAAACACTGCTGCTAATCTTATTGCTAACCGTAGTGGTAATTATAAAAACATAATTTACAATCAGAACCCTATTGGCAGTTTTCAGTGGTAATTGTAAAAACAGTGGTCTCATAGTCAGTGTTCTATCAGAACTACTTTGTCAGAACACGTCGTATTATCGTGGTGTATGATAAGAAAACTAAACTGTGTGATTAGAAAGATTAACCGAGAATTACAGGGAAACGTGAAGGAATGTTGAATAACAACACAGCACTTTATTATTTATTACCTGTTTACAGTATCACCAGATTATACACTGTTACACACTGGACAAGAAACACGTAATTAACGAACAACATTTAGCACATAATACGTTTTGTATGATAGGACATCACGTTTCAGTTTTATGTACTATATATTCTGAGAAAATGGATTCGATCCTGCAACTTACAGCACTTGAAAATAATACCGCTACTCCTTAAACACAAGATAACAGATGTTTAATAAATTAGGTGGTTAGTGACTAATCATAAAATAATGAGTGTATTTGTTGATGGAATAAACATGAAATAATGGATGTTTTTATTATGACATATGTGTATTTGTATACGAGTATACGAGCGTGTTTTTGAATATATATGATATGATATACACGTTTTTTTATTTGGGTGAAAAGGTTTATGAACGTACGTGAATATGTATGCGTAGGTTTGCGTAGATGTATATATATATGTTTGTGTCACTGACACGTCGTTTTTCAGCAGTAAAAAGCGAATACGTAATCAAAGTGGAGGTATTTAATATCAGACAGTATTACACGGAGAAGCAGGTGACGATACAGATATCAGCTTTTCTGATATAAATTTACTGATAAGACTGGAGCGAGGTGGAGTCAGGTATCAGATGTTGTTACTAATATCACGTCAACAACCATCAAAATGTTGTTTAGATTCGCTTTCTCTTTTCTTTCTTTAATCACTTTCCAGTTCAAAAAGAATGGCGAAACTTAAGAAGTAGGAAGTAGTCTCCACTTACTCTGGCAGTAAATTTCATCTGTGTTCTACACATTAAGTTCAATACTCGACTCACTTATATCAGTTTGGTAAACTGACTTTTTTTTATCGTTTTGATTCGCGTTACATTCGACTCAACAAGACATATAAATAAATAAATCAAACCAAG
This sequence comes from Chrysomallon squamiferum, assembly GCA_012295275.1. Taxonomy (NCBI): domain Eukaryota; kingdom Metazoa; phylum Mollusca; class Gastropoda; order Neomphalida; family Peltospiridae; genus Chrysomallon; species Chrysomallon squamiferum. The sequence goes on from CM022670.1 coordinate 6,323,832, forward strand.
AATAAAACAAAATAAAAATAAAATAAATAACGTAATAAACTAATAATAATAATAAAAAAAAAAAAAAAACTATAAATCTTCTACGGATTGTATAATAATGAGAACGAGGCTGATTTCTGCTAATTAATTACTCGTTTTCGCGGAGAGAACAAACTGGAACAATCCTGTTTCGTGTATTAAACATGATTCACCTAAAGCGAACAAGCAGCCATCATTTCTCCAGGGAAACGAATTTTTCTCCTGTTTCACTTACTGAACCCGACGTAAATTTCAACACAATGATTATAAGCCGAAATTAATCATCAAGTACATTTTAACAAAACCTGTGCAAACCTAATTTAATCATCAAGTAAATGTTAACAAAACCTGTGCAAACCTAATTTAATCATCAAGTAAATTTTTACAAAACCTGTGCAAACCTAATTTAATTATCAAGTAAATTTTAACAAAACCTGTGCAAACCTTTTTTAATTATCAAGTAAATCTTAACAAAACCTGTGCAAACCTTTTTTAATCACCTTGTAAACTTCGACGTAACTACTACAGATATAAATGATCAGTGTTCGAATTATTAAAAAAAAAATAAAAAATAAAAAATACTAACTCAAATGACAGCTCATCGACATTTAGGATATTTTCTGATTTAAATAAAATTATCATTAACACAATTTCACAGATTTGTTGTGTTTTTTCTCCTCCAAGAACTGCCAAAATAACAAGAACAGTTCTTTCACTTTTATATACAACTCCGTATTTGATTCATTTTTCAAACTGTTTAAAGAAAAGTCCATCTAGTTAGAGGTGATATAATTACGTAGGCAAACATTTAATGCGAGCTGAAATAGAGAATGTTTAAGATAACAGTATTGACTGTATAAAATAACAGTATTTCGTGAGTGATGTAGTATCACACATCGTGTTGATTTTGATCTGTTTCAAACAGAAGTTTTAAGCGTTGACATAAAAACAGTCTCAGTTTCAAAGTTTCTATGAATGCTAATCAGACCAGACTGTGAACAGAAAGTATGAACACGTGTAAACAATAAAACCCCACTGACGTTTGAAACGAGCAAACATCTGTTAACACAACTGATTGGAACAGCGGGTAAACCAAAGATGAGACAGACGTGTTAAAAATAATCTATAATTCTCAGTCTCTTCATTTATAGCTTACATTACTCATTTATCTTAATACAATACAACAAAAGCAAAAAAATAAAAAAAAAAAATAAAAACCAAAAAAATAAAGAATAAAAACCAAAAAACCCCCCAAAACCAACCCCCTCAAAAAACCCACCTAAAATAAACTAAAATAAATAAGTAAAATAATAAATAAATAAATAAATAAATAAATAAAAAAAAAAAAAAAAAAAAAAAAAATCAAATCGATCTTCCTATTATAACATTTCTTGTAGAAAAAACTTAAGTTTACCATTCACGTACGACAGTTCTACGACCTAGCTGTAAGATTCTCTCAATCTGTCACTGAAATACTCATGGGGAAGTGAAAAGACGAGTAATGAATCGTTTTAGAAAACGAGGAATTTTTATCGAACTCTAAACTGAGCTTGCTAGGAAAAGCCAACAACAAGCCGAGAACGTGACAAAATGCCGCCGTTATCGTGTGCTTAATTCGACATCATATTTACGTAATTTGCCGATCACTGCCGATCAACACCGAGAATTATTGATTTTTCACAAATGGGCAAACATTCATTAAGGCAATTTTCTAAGCTCTAAAATGACTGAGGCAAACCATCCAGTTCTGTTATCTAGTGTTGTGATTTTTGCAGAGAAAGAAAAAACAAAGATAAAACAGAGAGAGAATGAAAACATAAGAAAAAAAGCGACTGACGTATACAGGAAGAAAGCCAGATAGATATGAAAAGAGAGAGAGAGAGCGAGAGAGAGAGAGAGAGAGAGAGAGAGAGAGAGAGAGAGAGAGAGAGAGAGAGAGAGAGAGAGAGAGAGAGAGAGAGAGAGAGAGAGAGAGAGAGAGAGAGAGAGAGAGAGAGAGAGAGAGAGAGTCAGGAGAGACAGCCTGAAGGATCCAGTACTATTACATCACTAATCTAAAACTGATTAGATAAAAATAACACAGTAAATATGTGATTTATTGCTTGATGTTTTATCTTTGTTACTTGCTATTTTCATGTCTTTACATGTGTTTTTGTTTTACCACATTCTCTGAGTATACTGCTAGATAACACAATCACACTGCTACTTGCATTTCAATCAATCAACAACCTGAAACATATTTATCAAGTACGTTTGTTATGGGCACACACGAGAATAACCAGGATGGTCTGCAAGCATTGTTAATGTGTTAGTATGTTAGAAAAAAAGAAAGGATGGTACATCTCCTTTCCTGTACTTTAAATAGTTCTAGGGAGAAACAGCATGCGATCCTTGAACCTACAGTTCTATATGTTTTAAAACATAGTGCACTGAGAATTGTTAGTTAAAAACGTTTCTGTAACTGAACATCTAACACAGATTCTGTTTGCCTTGTTTCTGTTTGTGTTTTCTCACTTCGAGCTCTAAATCAGCGAGTTTATGATGTGAAGCAAAAGCTCGTGTTGGTCTGGAATTCCTACAGAAATTCGATACTGCTTCAAACTGCTGGATTGAGATGACCGATGGTCAGACGGCTTACTAGCCAGCAGTTCCTACCCGTGACCTCTGTTTGACCTAGTTCACTGCAAAGCATTTTCAGCTGAGCATGAAGAATAGATAAAAAGTCTGTAATGAGTATAGCGTGACTGGTCACTTCGGGAGTGGAGGGGGGTTTGTGTTCTTTGACAAGACAGAAAAACTGGCTCAGGTTTTGGATTTTACAAGATTAAGCTGGGAGATAATAAATACAAATCAGCGGTTCTGGACATCCCAAAACAAATAATTCTGTAATCAGTATATCATGGCTGGTCACTAGAGGGTATAGGTGAGGGGGGGGTTGATGTTGTTAGACGTCTTGAACGACTGGGTTAAGCTTGGATCTTACAGACGGTAAAGGAAATTACAGTTAAGAAGATGTATATGGAAAACAGAATCATCTGTCTTAATGTGCCAGTGTATGGTAATGAGCGACTTGTCCTATCAACGCTGTATAGTATCTGAATAGTTAAATTAGCTAAAGGCACATTGTTTTATTACTTTGTTTTGTACTGAGTTCTTGTTTGTTTTTGTGTGTTTTTTCGGCTTATTTACATGCTTTAAATCTCACACACGAAAATACAACGATTAACTGAAAATACAAACAGTAATAATAACAGAATAGCTACTTTGAAATTTCAGTATTGAAGCTAGGCATAATCCAAAACAAGACAAATATCAAACAAAATCCTCCATATATTGGTAACCGATCTAGTTTAAAACGTAACTGATGTCATTTCTGTTTAATATTCATACAACGTGTCATTTTATGTCTTTCACAGTACAACCGTATCATTGCAGTCTAACTGAGGGTTAATAAAAAGTGTTCTCTAAATACAAGCTGTCCTTCTATTAAGATATGGCTGATTTCTGTTTAAAGCAATATTCGAAACGCTGTCCTGTCTAAGGAAGTTGCCTTTTTGCCACCAAAAAAATAATACTATATCTTCCTAAAGAATACTTAATAAATGGTGCTAACTATAAAGACTGCCTTTGTATCAAGATTAAGCTGATGACATTTCTGCCTTCAGCAATGTTAAAAAAACAACAACAAAAAAACAACAACACAATGTCCTGTCTATAGAGGTTTCTCGTTGTATCAAGATTCAGTTGATTTCATTTCTGCCTGCAGCAGAGTTTAAAAAGTGTGCTGTCTATAGAGGTTGCCCGTTGTTTCAAGATTCATTTGAGTTAATTTCTGTCTACGACAGTGTTAAAAAAGTGTCCTGTCTGTAGAGGTTGTCCGTTGTATCAAGATTCATTTGATTTCGTTTCTGCCTGCAGCAGAGTTAATATAAATTAGTTTACAACTCGTTTAATACTGTTTCTATGTGGAGGGAAATTCTCGCTATTTGAAGATCTTTGCCAAGTCAGACTGAAAAATTCCTGCAACTCCCAGAGAATGAGATTATCACAAGTAATCCCCACAGGCCATACAATTAGCAGAGGTATGAAACGTTCATCACCATGACAACCAGCAGGTCACCTGTCTGTTCGTACATGAGTCTGCATAACTTGTCTTTGTTTATATATAGATAATAATACAACCGTTGTTAGCAGTACCCTTTTTATACACAGAAACCAGAAAAAAAAATAGACTATCATTATTGTTTCTCTGTTTATAGAGAAACGCAGTCATATTGCAACACGTGTGTGTATGTGTGTGTGGGTGTGTATATATATATATATACACACATATATATATATATATATATATATATATATATATATATATATATATATATATATATATATATAATATATATATATATATATATATATATATACACACAGTTTATTACAGTTAATTATAGTAGCCCCACTCTTCAGCTATACATAAAACATTAACTCTTTTCTTTAAGATAGAATCAGTAAGTCGTAAGAATAGCTACACATCCAAAATCTAAAAAAACTGTCAATATCAACCTTCACAAACTGAAATAATATTTAAATTATATATAAATAACTATATCAATAAATGTCACAGACACATATTCATAAACACATCTTTTAAACGTTGTACACACACACACACACACACACACACACACACATAAACTAACATACATAAATCAAGACGTTAATAACATATTTAATTAAATCAGGTAGCAGATATTCTGAAGGCTGAAACAAGAGTCTGTTATAAACTACTTGTCTGGGGTATTCAAAGTGGAGAGATAGCACGTGTAATCCAGCCACTGTATACAAGCTGTAACAGATGGCAAGTCTGAAATGATAGATGTACGTGTAGAAAAAATACACACACGTTTACAACTTGCACACAAAGCTGAGCACAGTGAGCCAAGGCTGAGATGAGTAACCAGGAAGAGAAGTGGGCGTGACTCGGTGAAATACGTATTGAAAGTGTCTAAGTTAACTGCAGAGATAATACTTGAGTGAAAAAATGTAGATAAAAACGTTTATTTCACAATGGCTTATGAATGAATGGCTTGCGTATATAAAAATACAACGTACACAAATACATTTAATTATTCTAATATATATTATGTATATAAATACAAAACTACAAACATATACATACATACATACATACACACACACATACACACATACATACACACATACATACACACATACATACGTACATACATACATTCATACTTTCACACATTCATACATACAAACATACATATATATACAAATATACGTAAATACATACATACATACATACATACAAGTATCTAACCAAATACATACATATACATGCATATAGATATACTTACACATACTACCTACATATATATACACAAATACATTCATACACATACACACGCACAAACATATACCGATATCTTCAGAAGTTGTAAATTTAGTCAAAAAATAAAAATAGAAATAATAATCAATCCTCAGTGCTGAATAGAAGCTAAAACAATTTTCACTCAACACGTGTAAAAACATTTCACTTGTAAAGAAACAAAGAACAGTTATATGACTGACGTTTCCGTCAATGCAGCCAGGTAATCATTATGAAAAATAAAGGTAATTAACAAGTAATTAACAACTCAAAGTGACAGATAATGGTCTGGCAACGAGGTGGTAAGGAGGACATTAACAAAACACTGAAGTGAGGAAGGATAAAAGAAATAAAGCTACAAACATGAATGCACAGTAAACTGATGTCAGATCTGTTTTACAGACTTCGTTCGATAAATGACCAGTCTCAAGCAGAGTGGGATCGATTCTCGACAACGACTCGAACATTTAAACAAAGGAGACGCGACGTGTTTTGGTTCAGCGATTAGTTTGTAAGTAACTCAATAATAAAATAAAATGTTCAGAGCTGAAAACAGGTTACGAAGAACCTTTCTGGTTAATAAAGATAAAATAAAAAAATAAAAATAAATATATAAACACATATATTTATATATAATATTTAAAAAATAAATAAAAAAATAAAAAAAATAAAAAATTATTCTTAAAAGAACAGTAAATGTAACCAAACTCAAAAGCTTTTTTTCGTAAAAAAAATGTATTTAAATAATACGACAACGTTCCTGAAACTTCTAAACTGTGTTCTGTGTTGGTTTTTATTACTATTATTATTATTATTATTATTATTATTATTATTATTTTTTTTTTTTTTGATAACATCCTTTCTTTTTTCCTGTTTAAAACATCTGACAAACATTACAGTAACGAACATTTCAGCTGAAATCGTTTTCAAGGAAGTAACATTAACAATCACTGAATATATGTTTTTAAAATAAATTCCTCCTTTGAATAATGCAGCAATCACGATCTTCCTATTGAACGCCGTGTGCAAAAATACACATTTATCTTTGTTGTTTTTTTAAACAGTAGAATAATTATTTTATTTCCTTTGTATTGTTGTTTTAGTTATTGTTATTTTTTTAAGTTAAAAAAGTACTTCACTGAATACATTGTATTAAGAGACTAACAGATACGTACATGATAAGCATAAATTAACATCTTCATTGAAAAAAGGAAACAGATGTCCCCGGGTTGTCCTGACAACGCCTCTGTTAACAATACACAAGTTTGACATTGTTCCTCTACCCGCGTTTTTAAAATCAAAGAAAACTATTGTTTGAAAGTAAACATGAAATGCAAAAAAATTAGTTGTGCAATATTTTTTCCCTGTCGAGTAACTGACCGAACATTATTTTATTCTTTATCATTCCTACTGCAACAACAACAATGGCAGCAGCAAGAACAACAACAACTACTACTACTACTACTATTATCATCATAATCATCATCGTGATCATCATCATCATCATAATTATAATATAATAATAATAATAATAATAATAATAATAATAATTATTATTATTATTATTATTATTATTATTTGTTTGATAAATAACCTATGGATCAAGAAAAAAAAAAATTCATTTCGATCACGGTTCAGAATACATCTACAAAAAATATTAATGATAAAATATATCTAAATAACAGTTGACTAATTATAGAAAAAAAAAATAATGAATGTGTTCTAGTGGAGGTATTAAAAAAAAAAAAAAAAATACGATTAACTTCCAGTAACTGATGACAGAAGATTAATTAATAAAAGTGTACGATCAGAGATGTCGTTAAACAAAAACGAAATTTAAAGCTTTACAGAAACGACTGAATTAAGTCTAATGTTTAAACCGAAGTGTCCCTGGTGAGGGCGTGTCTCTCTATAGCACGGAACTTCAGTTTGTGAAGCGTTCTCTGAAACCTAATACACACTTTTTTTTCTTCTCTCTATAAACCGTCTTCAGCTCTGAATGAGAAAAACAGGAAGATAAATTTACCAAAAAAAAAAACTGAGTCTCCTCTGAGAGGGTTTGCCCCGAGAATAGCATAACAACAGCTGTGAAAAAAACCCAAAACAAGAATTACTTTAACCTTTTATCAGTTTTTTTTAAAAAACGAGTGCTTCCTGCTATTTGATTTATTTTCTTTTTTTCTTTTCGATTTTATTTTTTGAAATATTGTAAAATAAAACCAGTATAAAACCTACAAATATTTATTTATTTTCCCTATATATATATATTTTTGAAAACATGAAAAAAAGAACTTACAAATATATAACCTTTTTCAAAACGATAGAAAAAAATAAACACAATCTGAAACAAATGTCAAACGATTTGAGGAAACAGAACGATATTTATATAACATAAATATTAAATTACGTAATATGTTTGTAAAGGCATTTTAACAAAATTTACAAACGTTTTAGAAAAGAAGTCAGTGATGCTGATGAAATGAAAACGAGGGAAAAAACGAAAACGATTATGATAAGAAAGAAACGTTCCAACACATTTTGTATCAATATAATTATGTGTTATTTTTAAATATAACCCAATGGATGACTATGAATAAAGCCTTTGTCGTATATTACTGTACAGTATCATACAGCCACGATACATAATAATTACATTAACAGTGTTTATAAATATAATCATTACTTAAATGACTAAACCTCTGAAACGAACATAATGAGTCTTAACAAAAATGAAAAAAAAATTATATATCCATTGAAATCAACAGACAGTTAGAAATTGTGTTAAATGAAATCAGGAGCCCAACGAACTAGATAATGTGTTAAAGTGGACGCATCACAGAATTCGATAAACCACAGAAATTAACAGTCAGCAGAATCCTGCAGAGATGAAGAAGTTGACCGTCATCTGAAGTTGAAAAGTCCTCTGGAAATCGACACTTTTGTTAATCGAGTGATAAGTGAAGTCGACATTTGTAAAAAGAGTTTTGGTAATGGACTGACTTTCCGTGGAAATCAGCAGTCCTTGAGATATCCAAGTTCTCTGAAATCGGCGGTTCAAGGATATCGACAAGTTCTCTGAAATCGGCGGTTCAAGGATATCGACAAGTTCTCTGAAATCGGCGGTACAAGGATATCGACAAGTTCTCTGAAATCGGCGGTACAAGGATATCGACAAGTTCTCTGAAATCGGCGGTTCAAGGATATCGACAAGTTCTCTGAAATCGGCGGTACAAGGATATCGACAAGTTCTCTGAAATCGGCAGTCCGCTGACACTTGTGTACAGTTTTTGAAAGCTGTGGTTTGACACTTGGCCAAGTTGTACATGTTGTATTATTATTATACTCGACACGAATAGATCAGAAAACAAGAAGAAAAGAAATCGGCGTAAACATTTTTTCTTTGTCCACTGAATGAAAAGATCGGACGCAGAAAGGTTATGAATAAATGACGGGCCGATGGACTGAGCAGTGGAATCGATAATCCACACTTCTCACATACAAAAGATTGCTGCTGCACATGACACTAATCCGTGAGCTATTAAGATAATCCTTTCTTGTGAGTTACTGTATAATACGCTGTGGATTGCTAAAGTGACCCATATTTCTCTGTTTACATCTCACTGAATATTATATTTCATTATCAGAAATTACTTAATTGTTTATTTAATATTGCATCAGTATTATAATTATATATATATATATATATATATAGAGAGAGAGAGAGAGAGAGAGAGAGAGAGAGAGAGAGAGAGAGAGAGAGAGAGAGAGAGAGAGAGAGAGAGAGAGATTATCTATCCTACTTAAATTACAAATGATAATATTCTAAATGGTCATCGGTCACTCGATGCCCTGATGACCACTTTACTTGAAATGTTAACACAATCACACTCATTTGTTTTAGTTATCCGTTTCCTAAGTGGCACATTTGTATTCGGCTGATTTTGAACATTCACCAGTCTCGTGATATTTGTTATTAAATTATAGAAAGAGAATGAGTTCTCAAAAGAAAACAGAATTTTTAAACAGTTTTCGTTTCATGTTGTTCGTTAATTATAAATATTTGCAACAGTTTTTTGAAAAACGATACCTTTTTCTGTTTTAATGAAAGTATTAATTTCGTTTGAATGGACATTAATAACTGACTGTAACTCATGGATTGTTATATTATTATTATTATTGTTGTTGTTGATGTTAATGATATTTCTAAATATACATAATAAATAACTGTCCCAGCATTGAAATTCTGGTTAAAACGTTGTTGCTGTTATTGATATTTCTAAACACATATAAATAAGTGTCCCAGTACTGAAGTTCTGGTTAAAACGTAGTCAGTCTGTGTGTGTTGTAATCTCGTGATATCAGCGACTCCCCGGACTCACCACGCTAATGCTTTCCTCACGTTTCCAGTCTGTCTTCATTTGGCAGACTTCAAACCGCTACCATCTGCTGATAATTTTGGTCAGCGTAAAGTGAGACCGGCGATACGCCCCAGCGACAACCCTGGCTCAGACCAGCAGAGCAGGACCTCAGTTAGGGGAGGTTTCAGGATCAGGAATTCGTTAAAAAAAATTGGGGAAGGGCAAATCCAATGATTCACAAATAATACTCATCTCTGTTGTCTGGTTATGTTTCAAGACAGAATATGTTAAATTTATAACCAAAGATAATGGCTGGCGAAAATAGGGGAGGGGTGCTGAAAAGCACCCCCCCCCCTGGATCCGCTCGTGGTTGTTGGCTTCTGAAATCTCTACAGATGCTGTTTGCATTAGGTGCAGGTTTTTACGACAAATATGCCAAACAGGACGGAAGGAATCTTGAGAAATACATCTACACTTCGCGCCAAATATTTACACGAACAATTAAATACATCCCGAACAAACCTAACACTTGTTTTCCTTTACAGGATCCTGCATTCATCCCATAATTAATGTTGATCTTTGTCATTTCATAACAGAGTTTTGATGTGATGATAACTTTCAGTTGTAAATCTCTGAATGAACTGGTCAGTGAGCAGTTTAGAACTTCTAATAACGGAGTTATCTATAATCGTATGAAACACACACACACACACACACACACACACACACACACACACACACACACACACACACACACACACACCTGCATATCCATACCGACACACAATGAAAAAAAAAAGCAAATAAATTACATTAGCACATTCACATATACGTAAATACAAAAGAACACACAAATACATTCGCTGAAATGAACGTAAAAACATAGCAAACAACCGACAGACATATTCACACAAAATCCTCTACAGCTGAAATTGAACCAAAAACCTAATAAAATCACCAAGATAAAAATATTTAAAACAGTAGCAAATTTGAAACTGAATTATGTAAATAAAAATAAATAAATACATTTTTTTTTTTTTTTTAAAGCAGACATCAGAACACAAACTGTATCTAGAAAAATATTCCTACTGGAAAACACACTATAAAACAACAAAATAAAAAAAAACCAAAACAAATTGTAACTGGAGCATAAATTGTATACAAATGTTCTAACGTGTATAAAAATTATTTTATTGAAATATTAACTGCATAAAATGCTCATGCTAGAACAGGACCTGAATAAAAAGTTATCTAACTGGAAGATAAACAGTATAGAAAATTGTTCTTATTACAAGACAAATTGCACACAACTATCATATTGATCTGGATGGTGGGAATTTCCCTAAAGCGCCATCTATCACTAGAATTTGATTTCTTCTTAGATTGTATGTGAATTCGTGCTGCAGTCAGATGTGTTCTCTACAATAAAATTAGTCTGAATGTTGTACTAACACAACAGACAGTAATCTGATATTAACTTACTGTGTTAGATAGTATGGATTTGTAGTCATTGCTAGTTACAAGAAGAAGAAAAAACAACAAAGATTGATGCAAGAAAAAAAGAAAGAAGGAAAGAAAGAGGAAGAATGAGGACAAAGTGATAAAGTTATTATTTAGAAAATTAAAAACGTAAGTATGAAGATTTAGATTTTTTTCAGGGAAAACACAGAGAGAAAGCGAGTTTATTTTTTTAGTTTTTAAACTGTGATAGACGTATCGGAATATTCAATCATTATAAACAAACAGTCGTGTTTTTTTTTACATCTCTCTCTCTCTCTAAGGAGTTATTTTCTCTACAGTTAGTCATATCATAAATATCAGGAAAAACAATCTTTTTCTCAGAAACACTCAATAGGTTAAGACAAATAAAATAAAATGAAACAAATAATAAAAATTAAACCCTGACAGTTATCTACAGAAGATAAATTTACACAAGTATGTAACATTAACAATAATGAACACTATTCGTTTTGGCTAATTACTAACAAAAAAAAAAAAAAAAAAAAAAAAAACGCGCTGAAACGTATCGTAATAAACCACAACTCGAGGCATCAAACAGTACGAGAATAATAAAACGCGTACAGACATAACATAATATACGAAAAGAGCAGATTTCCATTGGCTGTTTAGAGAACTGAAACCAACCTTGTTCTTCTTCTGGAGTTTGTGGTTTCTCAACGCTGTTATCCTCGAGTTTGTGATCGAGATTAATATTCTCAGTCTCATCGACCACTATGGGTGCGTTGATATTCACTTCGTTCTGCGGTTCTGTGCCGTCATCCATGTCGAGCACGACGTATCCTTTGTGACAGAGCGAAACACAGCCTAGCTATAATACTTCCTCTACGAGGCTTCACAACAGGTTCCGCGAAAATCCAAGCGAACACAAACGACTGGGTTAGTGGCCACCAAGCAGAGCCAAGTGTATCGTGCGCTCCACGTGCCCCGCTGTAAACATCCGTGTCACGTGATTAAGTCAATATTTTAGCAGACGTGCACTGGCGAGAGTTTTAATGTAGATTACCTAAAGACGCTGACCGCCGTCGCAGATCACAATGACAACATTGTGCAACAACGTATCAGAACAACGACGTAGAACAGTCTGTGGCAGACGAGAGTGGGTCAGTCAACAAGTAACAGACGCTAACGGCAGCCATGTTAAAGCAGCAGAACTGATACAACCGATGTTTGAACCGTAAGACACGCACTGTTCAATAACAACTGTAACCAACGATTTTCTCGACGCATCAGCTCTTCTTTGCTGACGTCATCTTACAGTTTAACAAATCAAAACAGCTGTTGTAGGTAATAAACCCAGTATTCTACACACACGTGTTACTTACACTGCAGTAGTTGGAAACAACATTTACAAATAACAGATAATATATAATACTCTAAAAATACAAATCGATATATAATATTACACAAAACACCCACATAAATTAAATAGAAATAGAAATAATACTGTAAAAATAAAAATTAATATAGTATGATAATATAAATTATTATTGTCGTGTCAACACAAGTAATAATTTTAAACAACAACAACAACAACAACAACAACAACAACAACAACAACAACAACAACAACAACAACAACAACAACAACAACAATAATAATAATGATAAATAAATAAATAAATTTAAAAACATTCTGACATTTTAGGCAATGTATATTCACACACACCTTTACTCCAGAACCTACAATTTAAAAATTCTTTTTTACTAAACCCCGTATACCCCGGACACCCCTGCAATCCACCACTGACTGAACTGTCTGCTGTTGACACGAAGTTGCGTGTTCAGAAGGAATAACGTGCGTGTTTTACACTTTGTGTTTAGCGAGCTCTGTAATGTGTCTGATAAACATCTCTCGCGTCAAGTCGTCAGTTAGAGTTTTTGTTGTCTTATTTACTGGTTCACCAGCCAGACACTGATATGTAAGTTTTTATTTCTTCTTTTAATCAGTTTCCGAGACGATTAACGATGTGACAGACACACCGAGATAACAAGCATAGATAATATATGTCAGGACATTCTTTATAGTTATATACATATGCACATGCCTATTCACGTACCTGTATACTATTGCATGCATAAGTTTAAAAAAAACATACATATATACAAACATATACACACAAACATACTTACAGACACAGGTAGACAGAGATAATCAGGGATGCACGTATACAAAACAATCCTGTATATATATATATATATATATATATGTATGTATGTATGTATATATGTATGTATGTATGTATGTATGTATGTACAGATAGATAGATAGATAGATAGATATGCTTGCACAACATACATACAAATATTTATACTTGTATGAGAAAATATTCTAAAATTTATACATTAGGAATTAATTAATTTATTATTATTATTATTATTATTATTATTATTATTATTATTATTATTATTATTATTATTATTATTAAGAAAAGAAACATTTCAACAGTAAGTTTGTTAATACATGATAAGAAACTGTTTTTCAATGAGATGAGAAAACTCGAGTTTTTGTGATGTAGACAGGTCTGTTTATTTGACTGACAGGAAAACACGGACAACATTCAACTATGTCATGTGTTATATCAAAAAACACCTGAGTGATGTACTGGTGAAAATTGATCCAGAAACCTAGAACAGCTCAAATTACTGTCCCCTGATTGTCCGTGTGTAAAAATATTTCAGTAAATATCTACCACGTACACACACTTAGGCGAGAAATTCCCACCGCCTGTTGTAATTAACTCAGAGTTACCTCCCCTGTCTTGTTGCATTCCAAGTCGCCGGACGAGCAAACCAATTAACATGTTTGTATCTGTAATCATCACCTGCGTTCAGCGGACAGGTAAATCACTTACCTGTCTCACTCACTTTGTGTCTAGTTAACTGTGTACCACGTGACGCTTTTACACGTGATTAAATAGTTAAATATGAAAGCCCGTGCAGCGTGTGTATCCTAGTTACCCGTATTTTACGTACAAAAATAATGATAAACAGTACAGCGACTGGGACAATGCTAATAACATGCTAATAACATTCAGTAGTAAAAATATCACGACTTTTGAAGATAACAAAGCACACTAAGTTATGTGCAGCTTTTGTTTTTGTTTATATAGATCTGCTTTTTATTTTTTATATAAAACAAAATCCAAAAATGAAATTTACCTATCTATATCATATATATATATATATATATATATATATATATTATATATATATATATATCAGTGTTTCTATTTATATGTGTATATCTCTTTGACAGTTTGCATGCATTTATCTGAAATTAATATTTTCACTTCTGTAAATGAAATTCAATCATGCTTACTATAACATCATAACAGATTCTTTGCCATAAAATAGAAATATTTTCAAAAAGATCACCTTGATCTGTCTGAGAAACACAAACCGCCCTAAACTCGGCATTCTTTTCCCTCTGCGTTTTGTCTGTATAATTATGTTTATATTTGTGTTCAGTACCAACTTTGTTGCTCTTGTGAAGAAAACAGTCAACCTGCCAAAAATTCCATAAAGCTGAAGGAAGTAATTCACCGACATTACATTAAAAAAAAAAGTATAAATATATATATTTTAAAAAGTTTAGGTTTTATAGGTGCATTCTTCTCTTCTTGCTTCGTTTTTTAATATATATTTTTAAACTAAGTTCAGTTACTGGCTCGTTCTCGGTTATTACCGAGCAAAGTGTTTGTTGTATTTTTCCTGTTTTTTTTTGTTTTATTGTTTTTTTTGGTTGTTGTTGCCTTTTGTGTTTTGCAGCAAGAAACAGGAAACGTAGCCAAGCAACAAAAACAACAACTGAGATCAAATAAATCTAGTTTGCACAAGTACATGGGCACGTAAAAGATATAAAAAATAAATACAAATATTTATGTCATTACATATCTTGTGTATGTGCGCGTGTGAATTTGTGTATATGCAGATATAGATAAGACAGAAATATATGTAGATATATACCTAGACAGGTAGTCAGACTTAAAATAACATTTAAATATTCATTAAGATCAAAATAAATAAATAAATAAATAAAATAATGATACACAAAAATTTAGATATTAGATTACGCGGAAAGTTAAATGTTTCAAATTCATGCACCTAAAGAGAGCCTCATCTAAATTTCGTACGACACAATCTACTGAGAAGAAATCAAGTTGTTTGAAATATGTTTTATTGTTGTTGTGTGTTATGGCTGAATGAGGCGTGTTGACGCATTTAAAAACTCAACACCTAATTCATTGAGTCTGATTTCAGCAAAAAACGCTTTAAATTTGTCACAACAAAATATTAGACTGTTGCAGGATTAAACTGTGCACAAATAAAAACAGTATATATCAACTTACAAACAACTAACATTACACTATAAAACTGTCCATATAACCAACCCTTCAGCTGAAACATACAACTGCCATAAAAAACAAGTCATTATAATGATACCATCAACTCTTGTCTTGAAATACACTGTGAAACTCTCTCATGTAATAAATCTTTCTGTTATAAATAGTTGTATCTTGTAAGTAATATTTTTTGTCAAAAAAACAAAAAAAACAAATAGCTCTTATGATTATTGTTATTTTTTTATCATCGTCATCATTTTTATTGTTTATTGCTACTGCTACTGCTACTACCACTTCTGCTACTACCACTACTACTATTACTACTGCTACTGCTACTTCTACTACTACTATTACTACTACTACAACTACAATTACTACTACAGTTATTATTATTATTTTTATTATTATTATTATTACTAAAATTAAAACAAGTCTAGATTATCACGATTTTTGTCCTGGTAACGGAATAAAACAGTCAACTTTACAAAATGTATGAAAGTTTAAAGCAGACACGCGATTTTCTGACGGGGATGATGGGAAGATGTTTGGAACATATGTTTGAAACATCTGGAGAGGAAGGGACAACGACAGGGGGAGGGAGGCTGGGAGAGGTCAGTGCTAGGTCAGGGCGAGGTCAGTCAGCAGACACAACTCATCAAAGTTCACAGAGAACTTTTAAAATAGTTTAACAGATAACACATCAGATAACGAAGTTTGGAAAACCTGTTAATAAAGTCTATAGTAAGATTTCACAGTAATTAACATCGGTAGTTTGGAAAACCTGTTAATAAAGTCTATAGTAAGATTTCACAGTAATTAACATCGGTAGTTTGGAAAACCTGTTAATAAAGTCTATAGTAAGATTTCACAGTAATTAACATCGGTAGTTTGGAAAACCTGTTAATAAAGTCTATAGTAAGATTTCACAGTAATTAACATCGGTAGTTTGGAAAACGTGCTAATAAAGTCTATAGTAACAGTTCACAGTAATTAACATCGGTAGTTTGAAAAATTGTTAATAAAGTCTATAGTAACAGTTTACGTTAAGTAACATCAGTTTTGTTTTCTGTGTTAAACTGGACTACTCGTTCCCGTTAGCAGAAATTATATCAGTAATATGCTAACTGGGTTTTTTTTATAACCTTTTACCATACACCCAAAACCGTCTACCATAGGTTTAGCACAGGCCCGAAGAAATAATAAAAAAAAAAAAAAAAAAAAAAAAAATGAAAATATGAGTAATACACTTTATACTACTGGTTCATATTTCAAGACCAAATGTCGTTTCCAGCATTATTTTTATCACAAATACAAACGCATGAACGCACACAGGGACAGAGATAAAATGAAACCTGTATAAACACATAAACACAATACTTCAACTGACACAAAATACTTCAGCTGTGAGTGTGTGTGTGTGTGTGTGTGTGTGTGTGTGTGTGTGTGTGTGTGAGAGAGAGGGTGTGTGTGGTGTGTGTATATTACTTTTTATCTGTACTAGCTAATGTTACCGTGAGGTGACAAAAGCAATGTGAACTAATTGTCATTTTACGAGGTTGTCATGTTTGCTGAAACTCATCACTTATCAGCAGCTGTTGCAACAACCACGCTATCAGTGTCAACAGTGAGTGGTGTGTGTAGCTGCAGATTAACTCGATAATAATTTTATATCGATGTCTGAATCAAAACCAGTGAAACAAATTTATTAAAAAATTAGTATTATATTGCCAAGTTGATAAATACGTTTTTAACGTACGTGTAAATTTATCGAATACTCAGTCTTTAATGACTTTTCATTTCACTTTTCCCAAAACTCGTAATAGTATAGTAGAATATTTTTCATTTCCAGTTAGTTGTCATAACAACAGATAATACATTTGGTAAAAACACTAGCACAATTACTAGTACTGTTACTACCATATCAATAATTTCACTACATTTATCATTATACTATTACCAATACTGATAAACTATTATACTACTAGTATAACTAGTACCATTACTATTGTTGTAGCTGCTACTACTATTATTTTTAACATTGTATAGACTAATACTGCTTGCTGTCACTATTAACAGTACTTATATTACCATAACTGCTACTGCTGCGACTACTACTATTACTACTGCTACTACAACTGATATTAATACTACTTACTACTACAAGTATTACTACTACTACTGTTAGTACTACTATTATTACTACTACTAATTGTACTACTACTATTGCTACTACTATTACTACTACTACTGTTACTACTATTGCTACTATCACTAGTGCTACTACTCCTACTATTATTTATTATTATTTCTTTACTACTACAGTTATTATTAGTGCTACTACAACAACAACTACTGCTTTATTATTATTATTAATATTATTATTATTATTATAAACATCGGCTGCAAATAACTGATTTCAAACACAAAACATGTCGGAACAAACACATGACATTTCGCTTTGTTAAACAGAACGAAAAAAACCCCCATTAAGTTCGTCAGCTAAGGGAGGTAACCTAGTTCTGTAAGGTAACGACGTGTTACTTGTCATCTCGCGGTCTGTTAACACTTCAGCCGTGCTCTAACCCGTGTGACCTTTGACTCCATGCCGGGGGTAAGCGAAGCGTGACACTATGAGTCACTTCACTTTACATATCGTACAGGTAGGAGGTGTACAATGACATTTCACTCGGGACATTGCATTTCACCGGGCACCTGTCGCGAATCTGAATATTTATCACAGGGGGGAGGATCAGGGTGGATTGTTCGGTTATGCTGTAAATATTAAATTACACTGTCTGGCTAAAACAGTTTGTACAGATTCTACAAATTAATGTTGTTTTAGTGTAGATTTTTTTTTTTTTTTTCCGCTTGCATTTATTTATCTAATCAGATTAAAATAAAAATCAATATGATAATTATCCGGCGGCATGTTTGTGTCACATATTTTCAGGCGATGATCTAAGTGTTCTTACAAGGCTCTCTAGCAAAAACAAATAATTAAAAATATCTAAACAGTACAGGTTTTTTTTTTTTTTTTTTTTTTGGTGTATGTAAATGAGAACAGACAGAAAGGTATTTTTTTTTTCCTGTGAGAAAACTGAGAAAGAGACTGAGATGTTGAAAAACGTTCTGGTCGTTGAGGGTTAGAAATCTGCACGACCTTCAACATTTTGTTTTGTATCCGCCCCTGATTTGTTCCTGGCTTTCAGTTTTTACTCATGATTAATGAGTTTTGTGAAACATGAAACTGACCATAAGATGAGATTAGAAGAATAAAAAAAAAAAAAAAAAAAAAAAAAAAAAGGAAAAGGAAAAGAAAAAAAAAAAGTAATGATTGAAAAAAAAAAAAAAAACAGAGGAAAAACAAAGAGACAGAGAGAAAAAAATAGGGAAGGAGAGAAAGATTGAAAAATAATGAATAAAAGAAAGAAAAAGTGTGCGTGCAAGTGTGTGTATGTGTGAGTATATTACAGTTATATGTCTGTCTGTGTGTGTTTGTGTTTGTGTGTTTATACTAAACAATCAATAATAATTATTTTGTATAACGCATCTGTATAAAACTGCCAAACTGACCTAACTAAAGCTATTTATACGACTTAGGTATCTAAAACTGTCACAATGACCTAACTAAAGATATATATTATGTTATAAATCTCTATAAAAATCTGTCACACTGACATAAATACAGATACGTATTATATAACCTATCTGTATAGATATCAGCCACGCAGACCTCACTGAAGACACAATTATATAACGTATTTATACAAAACTCTGTTACGCTAATTAAAGACACATAACAAAAGTGTATAAATATCTTCCACACTGACTCAAGTGCACTAGTAATGAATGTGTGAAGCACCAGATAAAAAAAACCTGAGATTTCAGTGACAGAAGAGCTGTGATTTCTAATGACAGTTTCAGGAAGTGAAGTTTACTTAATTACACTACAGCGCTGCTTTCTTAGACTCGCTCTGATCTCATTAACCTTGACCTTCCACACAGAAAGAAATTCTTGTGACCTACTTTCAGTACAGCAGATGATGAAATCAGCGTACATTGTACTCGGGTAAAATCTCTTAATATTTAGGCCTTGAGATCGCATCTCGGCTCTTTCTCCAGAAATAAACAGGAAGGTGTAAGACAACTATATATATATATATTTCGTGTTTTTTTTTTTTTTTTGTGACAAATCTTCCAACACACTAACACTCACTTGTCAGACAACTGTTTGGGCGCTGTAGATAAAAGAGATACACGTTTTATCATTCAGCAGATTAAAAGCGATGCCAACTTGTTGATTGATTTGTCGATACAAAGTCATTCCTTAGCGAGTGGTTAAATAGACATAATTTAATTTTCTATTCTGTCATCTTATTTTCACTGAACAACACACACACACACACGAACTCATTTATTTTATGGTTTACGCACAAACCGATGAATGGACATATAAAACTCCAATAAAATGTTATTTACAGAATTTGAGACGTCTTACTCTCTGTGATAACATACACATACAGCTTCGTCGTTCTGGAATGAGAAGATTCTAAAAATCAACACTGTAAGAATTCTTATCAGGACAGCGTTTGGAAAAGTTCCAACAAATCAATTAAAAGCGGTCAGCGGGTTTGATCTTTTGACCATTCTGATTGGAGGATGGTCCAGCGCAGCCATTAGTGATCCATCACCGTTTTACAAAAATCATAGGTTGTCTACTTACTGCTAAAGTGCATATAACTGTGAAAGTACTTTTCTTTTTTTCTTTTTTTTTTGTAATGGTAGAGCAGTTATTTTCTCTTTTACGTTGTCTGTCAGAAATACTTTATATGACAAGTAATATCTATGGATGAACGATCGTTTAGCTGAGAGGAACGAAAACAAAATAAAAATAGGTTGGCGGTAGAAAAATGTGTTTATTAAATTTGTCAAAGTAACATTACAAACGACAGAAAAATGGTGCGATACGCTGTGTGAGATATATATATATAAATATATATATATGTGTGTTTATATATATATATATGTGTGTTTGTATATATATATATATATATATATATATATATAGATATATATATATTTATATATATATATCTCACACAGCGTATCGTACCATCTTTCTGTCGTTTGTAATGTTACTTTGACAAATTGTTACTTTGATAAATACGAACAGAAAGTGAAAGAGAAAAAACTGTCTATCCGCACATGTAACTATTTGTGTATCTAATTCGTCTGTAAGTCTTTTGATCCAGTCATCTACCAGTTTGTCTGTATGTCTCTCATTTTAACATACCTAGCCTCTAGTTACCTACATACATACAAACACTGGACATGCATACATATATATATATATATATATATACTGTACATACATACATACGTACGTACGTACGTACTTATATCCCTACAAATGAATCAAAAATGATATTATTAGAAGCAAAGTTATTTGAATAACTGAATCATATTTTTAGTATTAACTGACTCTTTTATTCATCATTTTTCATTTTTTCTTTTTATTCGTGTTCTTTCTTTCCTTCCCTATTACATAACTACACACATACACAAACACATAAACATGCACATACACACACACACACATACACACCCGCATATACACATACATACAAGTAATGACAAATGCATACATACAATCAATCTCTAATTCACTGTAGCAGACTGAACTGTAAATCTGTTTGCTCTCACTAACGCGGCAAGTCTTCACAATGTCGGTAAATCTTGTTAATTTACTGTAATGGCGAAATGGAAATGACAAATTTTCTTATACCGTGCGAGCAGCAATCACTGGAGAACGGGCGAGGATAATTTAATGTTGACGCGGTTGTAATAACAGAGTCAGTCAAAGGAACGGTGGTGGTGGTAGTAGTAGTAGTAAAGCAGTAGAGGTAATTGTAGTAATAATGGCAGAAGACGAAGTCTAGTGGTACTGATGGTAACAGTCACAGTAGTAGTGTTAGCAATATTTGTTATAGAAGTAGTAGTGATAGTGGTAACAATATTGGTAGTAATAGTGTTTGTACTAGTCGTACTTGTTGTAGTTGTAGTGATAGTACTAGTAAAGGTAGTAGTAGTTGTAATAGCAGCAGTATTAATTGTAGTGGTTGTTATTGTTGTACTAGTAGTAGCTGTAGTAGTAAATGTTGTTTTTGTCTTTCTAGATGAATAGTAGTAGTAGTAGTAGTAGTAGTAGTAAGCAGGAACAGTAGAGTAGTAGCAATATTTGTTGTCTTAATAATACTAGTTATAAAGAGGGTATATTAATAATATTACGAACAGCACTGTTTTATACAGTATAATAATAATAATTATTGGAATAATTTGTGTAAATACTTTGGGAAAAACCTTTTACACTAATAATTAATTCGAACTAATGATTATAAACGCCAAATAAACACTGAACGGAAAGGGTTAAAGTGTTCCGAATTAACGTAGAGCTCCAAGGGTTAAAATCTAGGCCGCAAGTAAGACAGCAATAACCCGCATCAATCCAGCGAGCGCCCTCTGCTGTCATATTAACGATTAATCATAGATTCTGTCCTATGTAAGTAGACTGAAGGTTTTTCTATAAACTGTGTAAATTGATGTCACGTGATCATCATTCGGTAGCGGTACCATTGTAAAAATCAATTACTGCGGAATACAGTGTTACCATCCAAGTTCTTCCCGTGTCCACTATGACGTCACAGTGTTAAGGACATCTTCACACCCCAACAATTTTTTGAAAACTGTCAACGTCAGTCTTTGTAAACCAGTCAGTTGGAATATTTATAAGATTTATTTTATTCCTATTGATTAATGAAAAAAAATCCATCAAACAGATGTTAATCTAGTAAAGCTAACGTTTAGGATAAATAAAATTTTATGTAATTTTATATCTGTTATTGATTAATAAAAGAAAAGAGAAAAAAAAGGATAATCAATTAATCAATGATTTCGATGTAAACTGAAATCGCGCGGATTAACGTGAGAACGCGATTTGACACTGGTGAAGAAGAAGAATCGATACTAGTAAATGAGACTGTTTTTATACGTAGTAAACAACTACTAAACACAGTACCAGTCGACTGTTAGGCTTCATTCGCCATGACGGTAACATCTGTTTTGACAAAAGAAAACACAAATATATGCCTGCATCGGTCAGTTCATATGCACGCGTGATTGTTGCATACCTGAATGTAAACAATAGACGAAAATAATGCTTGATGATCTGAATTCGAGATAAACTTGTCACCGTATAAGTTAAAATCATTTCTGTGCACTGTAGTCTGACTTGCATACAGTAAAATGTGGTCGGTTCTTTCGCCGTTTAGAACGAGATAATTTTCGCTCGCGGCTATTTCTGTTTATGATTGAATACACTTGTAAAATGCACGACTTGTGACCTATCACAGTTTACACACAACAGTTTTGTAAACAAAGCGGTGAACGCGATTTGTGATCGAGTATTGATCACACTGTCGCCTTTTCACCTAGAATCTACGTACTTGAGTAGGATTACTATAAGCTAACCGTAAATAATAAATAATTTAGAAATAATAATAATAATAATAATCGCAGTTAGATTTACACAGATATTTTTATACACATAAATACAGAGTTAGATGCGTGAAGTTATTTCGCACAAGCAACGCGAATTCACAGTTAATTAAAATAATCCATTAACATGATCAAACAAACCAATGGTCGCTTATTTACGTAAACCCGTCGCACGAGAAATGACAGCACGGATCAAGCGGGGAGCTCGCTCGCCTCGTGCACCCCTCTTTCTCCGCTCTGGCATTTCAACAACAGACAGCACCCCAGATGACACCTTGTCGCCTCTTACCTGATTTTTTTGTAGGCTTGTCATCTTCGTTTTCGTAGTCTTTCAGGGACAGAAGTTCCCCGTTCTCGGCCGCTGTGCCATCCATTCCTGCGTTTGCTAGCCTGTGAACTTGTGCCATTATCATATATCAATACCGAGAGGTTGAGCAGCGCTAGTAGTCAATATTCCAACTCCATCGCCTCTTTTCAGTGTGCGGCCTTCTCCGAGCTGCTGTCGCCTTCCTCGCGTCGTGTGCGTCGTACCCAATGCGAAGTCTGACTAGACGCCATGTTAAGAGAAAGAGCTGATTTCACGTGTCGTAAATGTTTAAGTGAGAATAATTGTCGCCGGCGTCGTTGTACGATGTACGTTGGTGTG
>CM022670.1:6352660-6432660 GCA_012295275.1 Chrysomallon squamiferum
TGCACCTTAGAAAAATACAGCACGTGTATGTAATAAAAATACACTTTGTATTACAAACCATATACCTCGTTTTTACTTCAGCAGCAATATATTAACAAAAATAATACACGTAGTAGCGATATCAATGCATTATATCTATAACGTTTTATTAACATCAATATATCTAATACTGATAAAGACGACACATTTTTATTATAATGTATTTTTAGCATTAATTGACATCATTGTTACGGGGCATTAATAAATTAAATGTGCAAAACACCGTTATCATTGGCACTATTTTTTTTTATAGTGTATTAACACCATTGTCTACTCAATAAACTGGAGTAATGAGATTATTTGTCTCTGATGTACCGAACAGCCCGACCTAATTCTTCACTGAGGTAAACATTAACACAGTTTTATATAACTTTATTCAGTATATTCCTATAATTACGTGAAACTGTGTAATAGTGTGTGTGTTTGTGTGTGCGGCTTTGTTTTGTGTGTATGTGTGCGGATATACTTTGCGTGTATGTGTGTGTGTGTGTGTAAACGAGAGAGAGAGAGAGAGAGAGAGAGAGAGAGAGAGAGAGAGAGAGAGAGAGAGAGATGTAGCTAAAATAAAACAGATTATAGATTATTTGCTGAAGTTGTTCTACATAATTTAATAGTAGCAGTAGTAGTAGTAGTATTAGTAGTAGTGATAGTAGTAATAAATGAAATAGTAAAAGTAGTAGTAGAAGAAGTAGTAGTAATAGTGGTGGTGGAAAAAGAAGTAGTAGTAATAGTGGTGGTGGAAAAAGAAGTAGTAGTAGAAACAAAAGCAGAAGCAGTCGTAGTGGTAGTAGTAGTAGTAGTAGAAGCGGTAGTTGTAATAGTAGTAGCAGCGGTAGTTGTAGTAGTAGTAACAGTCGTAGTAGTAACATAAAAAGTAATTGGAATACAGTAGTAATATAACTGATGGAAGTGGCTGCTGTGATTGTAATAACAGTAGCTGTCGTACTTGATTCTGTGTTAAAAGACGTCAGCTAATTTTATCGGTGATAGCTGTATCCGTTACAAAAACTCATTTCCATCACTGAAATGTTTCACGTACAATCAGCCTTTGTCAGACAGTGAATATTTATTTTTATCTCACAGAGGATGAATAATTTATTAACTGTTCACAGCTTCCTGCGGTTTCACAATAACAAGTTTACATTACAATGGCGAACCATTTCAGCCAGTGTTTGGTCATCTAAATAAAATTCAAAGATAAATTAAAATAATTTATAGAAATAACAAAATAAAAATAATAATAATAATAATAATAAGGTATGTTAAAACAAAACATGGAAGAAACAAACCTGGAAGGAAATATAATTTTAAAAAATTAAAATAAAATAAATAAAAAAAAAGTATCAAACGATGATATAGTAACGTTCAGTTAAGGGGACATAACTCTGATTAGTTGTACAATTTTGAGCAGCAGCAGTAACGTCTCTTGAAAATAACAAGCTCCGTGAAAAAATAAATCTAAGGCGACTCTACAAATGTTTTCAGAGCTGAAGCTGTAGAAAAGTTATAATAATTAATAAGTCTACGACCATGATGAAATACACTGGTCTATTTTTATCTCTGTGACAGCCAATTGTAATTAGGCTGGTTTACTCTAATGATGGCAATTTTCAGGGAAATGGATGTAACTAATCTGTGCAGACTGCCAAACAAAATCCTGACTTGTTACATGACTGTTTCTAAGATGGACATAATCACAACAAACGTACATGCATATATAAAATCAACAGGTTATTTATTTATTTATTTATTTTACTACTAGTATTATTATCGTTACTATTTTGTAATTTTCTCTCTCTCTGAATATATATATATATATATATATATATATATATATATACGCACATATATACACATTTTTGATCATGGATCTCTAGTAACAGTATTACTAAAAGTTGAAGTAAAATAAATAAATAAATAAATAAATAAGTAATCGTATGTTAGTTACGAATTAAGGTCAGTTTAAATGTAAATAATGTAATATTTAAAAGTGCACACTTTATCGTGTCAGTTGGTTTATTAAAATCCACTTTTCTTCTGCAGATTGACCGCTAAACTTAAAATAATTACATTTGACCTAGTTCACTTGCATACTGATCAAATAAAATCCGTTCTATTGTCCGAAAGAAATAATTCTTTGCCTACCTTAATTTATTTATTATTCGCACAAACCATTAATTTTAGCCTTTAATGCTAATGAAAGAACACAGTCAATGAGATAAAAACTAATAATAACTTAAAATGAGCAATTGCAAATGTAAATAGATATTGTGTCGCAATTTTTGTCACGGAGTATAGGATCATTGTTTATACCTAATGGTATAGTATTATCGGAAATGCTCAATAGTAAACCGGAAATGTGATAAGATCATTTATACTGTCAAATAAAAAATTAAAATAAAAAAAAAAAAAAAAAAAAAAAAAAGAAAGAAAGAAAAAAAGAATGTAGAAGCTTTGTAAAACAGCCACTGTCTTTTAAAAAAAAAAAAAATTTTTTTTTTAAAATTAAAACAACGGCATTAAATGTTTTTAAACAACGGCATTAAAGATATGGTTAAAAGTTACAGAGAAAATTCTAGAAACAGTCTGCTGACAATACCCAGTGTTCTTTTACATACGTTCAAAGTCTCTGCTCAATGCCACAGGGCAGTCTTGATCCGGAAAAAGGAGCACCAACATTTTGTTTTGATTCTCAGCCTTCACACGACTCGGGTTTCGCTCACCCACTGAACCGCAGCCAGTCTTGTGTGTTTTTATAAAACATGAACAAAGATCATACATTTTATGTTTAATCGCTATTGTCTGTGTACGATACAGTTTATAACCTCTTTCTTTTAGTTACCAGTTTTAGAGAACGCGTATATTTTATGACACCAACAATAAAATAAAATAAAATAATATAATATAAATGTAAAAATGTATAAATATTTAAAAATCCAACAACTGCTAACATATATACAATTATTATTATTATTATTATTATTATTATTATTATTATAGTAGTAGTAGTAGTAGTAGTAGTAGTAGTAGTAGTAGCAGTGGCAGTAGTTGTAATAATATTTGTAGTAGTTGCAGTAGTAGCATTGGTAATAGTAGTTGTAGTAGCAGTAGAGAAGCAATACCACTAATAATAATATTAAAATAAAATAAAATAAATAAAATAAAAAATAAAATAAAATAAAATAAATAAATATTATTATTATTATTATAAACGAATGTATTCACAAAACGTGCCAGAATTCACGGGTTTGAAAATAAACATTTACAATATTTAAGAAAAGATATTCTAAAATCTATCACCATGAAATAAATAGCTGACTGTGACATCGTGTTTAGTGTAACTGTGAAGTAATGAGAATACCTGCATAATGTAACCATTCAGACCGGCAAAACTGGTAATAAAACACAATAAAAGGCTTACAAAGGGGCGGAAACTCGGGTAGGGGTGAAAGAGCCACTACATATTTATTATTATCGATTGTTGACATATCTTTTATAATTAGATTCATTTCGTGTTTATAAATAACGACAACACACACTCCTCGTCTGAAAGCCTCGTCGTCCAAATCACACAAACCCCAAAAATAAAATAAAATAAAATAAAATAAAAAAAATAAAATAAAATAAAATAAACTTAAATAAAAATAATAATAATAATAATAATAAGAAGAAGAAGAAGAAGAAGAAGAAGAAGAAGAAGAAGAAGAAGAAGAAGAAAAAGAAAGAAAGAAAAAAGAAACGAATGATAATTGTGCAGTAAGTTTTTATAATTTATTGGTTCAGTCAGTTATGTTGTAATCGATTTTAAACCAGGCGAGATTTAAATATTTATTTTAATTTACACCGATATGCCGACATGACTTATTATTGAGTATCCATGACAACAATTCTAGAACGAAAAAAAAAAAAAAAAAAAAAAAAAAAGAAAAAAAGAAGAAAAAAGGAAATACAAACAATACTTTAAAAGGTTTTTTTTTTTTTTTTTTTTTTTTGTCTTTGTTTTTTTGTTTCTTCAGCTACCACTCATTTATAGAATATTTCTTTATCTACTTTTTTGTTTACCTTTTTTGTTCTTTATTTGTCTTTCATTCATTCATTCTTTTTCATTCTTTCTTTTCGTCTGTCTCGAAGTAATAGATTTTAAATGCATTTTCATTATCGCTTTGTAACAAACTTCATGATTCAGTTTAGAAGAATTTTGGAAAGACTCCTGGGAAAAAGAAGAAGATGAAAAAAAAAAAAAAAAAAAAAAAAAAAAAAAAAAAAAAAAATGAAGAATTCTTTCTTGAAGGAGAAAAAAAGATTACGTGATAACAAAAATTTCAGTCTTGGAACTAAATATAGAAAAGGAAATAGAAAAACCAGAAACCAATCATAAAACATGACGTAACGATGCATTACCAAAGTGAAAAAAAAAACCAGAAACAGCTAATACATCATTTCTGTAATGTCTGCCACTTTTACCTGTAATGAGGCAAGGTGAGAAAGGTGTCTACCTGTTGTGTTGCTAAAAGCAAGAAACTTTTGTTTTGTATACCGCTTTCCCAGAGATCGTTTATTTACTGTGTACGTGTGGAGATATTAACAAATAACCTAAACACGTTTTCTGTACGCGTTTCAAGCGATTGCTTTATTTATTTCCTGCTTAAATTACGCGTGCTGTTAGGAACAAGGAAGATCTTGTAAAGTTTCAAGTAAAATAACAGCGTGCACTAAATTAAACAGACTTCTTAGGTTACTCTTACGGTACTTTATTATTAGGAAAGGATATTAACGATTACAACATTCCCTCGATGTATATCAAACAACATTTACCAAATAAATAACATTCTCTCGATGTATATCAAACAACTTGTACCAAATAAATAATCTTGAAATACTTTCAAAGTGTATCTGTGATCTTCGTTTGAAATAGCACTAGTATATTTTTAACAAGAAGTTATAACGTGAATCGTTGTGAAGTGTAACGAAATTATAATTATACAGGCTGTTAGAGCCATCACAACTGGTCCATTTTAACAAGAAACAGAAAGAAAAAAGAAATATTTGGAATTACATGAAACACGTTGAACTAAATAACAGCACTGTTATTAAAGGGTGGTGATTGTACGTGTCTCGCGTAAGGTTATTATTATTATGAGTAATGTGAACAGTACAGTGAGAAAGGTTTTTAAATGTCATCGGAAATGTGCGCTGTGGTTTAGCCCGTGTCTGGTCTTGTGATGTTCTGTTATTTGCAAACCACGTTTATAACAAACACATCACAAACTCATAACAAGCATGTTTATCACAATCACATTTGTCACAAACAAGTTTATTACACAGTTAAACTTTTCAAACATACTGGACAGAAACCTCGCATGTAAAGTTGTGAACGTAAAAACATCAAACTCTAGATGCGGCAAACTGCAGGATCAATACTCGTCTGTACCCTTCGCTGGACTGTTTTTCGTACCAAACAAAGCTTTATTGCTGTTTTATCAAAGGTAGTGATACGTTTTTTCTTTTCTATTAAAGTTTTAAAATAATGAATGTCTTGAATAAAAACCGACAAGTAACTGATTGGGTGAAAGCAACAGTTTTCTTGTCTAATAACTCTCTCTCTCTCTCTCTCTCTCTCTCTCTCTCTCTCTCTCTCTCTCTCTCTCTCTCTCTCTCTCTCTCTCTCTCTCTCTCTCTCTCTCTCTCTCTCTCTCTCTCTCTCTCTCTCTCTCTCTCTCTAACACACACATCACATAGACATACAGGCATACAACAACAACAAACACACAAAAATATACCATAGAAAAACGTCTGACATATGATCTCTAATAATTTAAATATTTGTAGAGGTATCTATAAACAAATATTGACAAATTCAAACAGCTGGTGATAAATACTTCAGACACAAGGACTCGTTACAAAAATTTACAATTTAAAAAAAAAAAAAAATTTTATATATGCTCCTCTACCTGAAATTAAAACACGTATTTATTTTATTTAAAAATAATTGAATATGTAAGTAAGTAAATGAATGAATAAATAAAAACTAGATACATAAACATTTATTATATAGTAATACTGAACAATAACCTACAGACAGTAATATTTTGAATTAATCTGAAAACACATATACTCAGAGACACGTTACATACACAGACCATTTAAAAAAAAAAAAAAAAAAAAAAAAAAATACGATCAATACCTTTAAAAATAAAAATAAAACAAATATGATTTAGTAAAGATCTATAAAGAAAAAAGATGAAGTCAGGGACTATCAGAAAGAAATGAGCTGTAGAAGTGAGAGGCGGGTTTGGTTTCTGGCAGACATTTTGTCTTGATGAAGTGTTGCTGGAATCATTCCAAGACAGACGAGAACGCGCGTTTTAGCAGCACCCTTAACAACCTGCTGAGACAAACAGCAGACGTCGTGGCTGATGTAAGAGATGAAAAAAGAAACACAACACTGCAGTATGTATGGATTTCAAAACTCGCTTATTAAGCGAGATAATTTTTGTTAAAGCTTTTTGTTTTAAATTACCTTTTTTTTTTTTTTTTTTTTTTTTTTTTTATGAAATAGCAGAAATGTCGTGCTCGTTAAAATAGTTTTCAAGCTATAAATAAATTATTACATCTCGCCGACGTTTCTGAAAAATGAAACTCAGGTACATAATAAAAAAGGAAGATAGAGAAAATAAAAACGGTAATGTCTGTGTATTTGTGTGTGAAAGACTGACAGAGAGAAAGAGTAAAGGATACATGGAGAGAGGGAGAGAGACAGATAGACAAAGAGATTGAGAAACTGAGTCAGAGATAGATAGATAGAGAGAGAGAGAGAGAGAGAGAGAGAGAGAGAGAGAGAGAGAGAGAGAGAGAGAGAGAGAGAGAGAGAGAGAGAGAGAGAGAGAGAGAGAGATTCAGATATAACAGATGGCAGTACAAAGAGTGTAAGCTATGTTGGCGATACATCAAACATTACAACGTACAATTACGTCTGACAGTGTATTCCACTGCAGCGCGGTTCTACCACCGCTCAATTCCTTATTTAAATACAGCTTCTCATCATCGATTGTAAAACAAACAACACAGAGGTGAAACTAGATTCTAATATATTCTAAATATCTGTACACAGCTATACAAAAGTGCATCCAGGATTCTCTCTCATATAGTTATAATTATAGTATATAATTGAATAAATAAATAAATATTTGTTCAACGATACTTTTTGGTATTTTGAAGTAATGATTATTATTATTATTATTATTATTATTATTATTATTATTATTATTATTATTATTATTATTATTATTACATTCTCGTAATTATGATATTTGGAACTTGTATAACTGCCTTTTCAGAAACCGCATTCCTATAGATAGAGAAAAAAACAACCTTATTCTATCATTACACATAAAAGATAGCCACAGATTTACCACCATGCTACAAATTACTAAATCTGAGAAACGGTAATTAAGTTTAACGCTTTAATAGTTAAATCTATTACAACAAGTTCTAAATTGCAGCAATTTCTGAAACAATTAGAAACACAATTACAAAGGTTAAACGGGGAAAAATCCACCAAGGTTTGGCTGTGAATCGCGAAGTCTGGATTTCATCTAGAGGAGTATTTACGAGTCTGGTTTTGTTGAATTAATCTTCTTTCAATATTGTATGTGTGTGTGCACCTGTTTTCACTACACACACAGAAATAGACAGGGCTGCTTGACCAATGTCAGATGTTTGAACTCTTATTTTACAGGTCAATACTCTTAAAAAAAAGAAGTTAGTTCTTATTCAAGACAAACGTTTAAGAATTAATATAGCAATGTTTCTGATGTCGAGGATGATAATGATGATGATGATGATTTCAGGACGAAATTGTGAAGACGTCAATACTAATAATGATGATAATAATAAAATAATGATGATAATTATAATGATAATAATAATGACATAGATGGCGATGATAATTATAATATTGATAATAATAATAATGATGATGATGATGATTATGGTGAAAGTGATGATGATGATGATGAATGTGATGATGATGATGTTGACGACAGTGAGGGCAATGATGATGACTATAATGTTGATAATAACGATGATGCTATTAATGGTGATGGTGTAGTTATCTAGAGTTGTAACTTAGTATTTGCTTTAGTATATTCAGTAGATTTAGTGGCTGTAGTAGTAGTAGGTACCAGTAGTAGTAGTGGTGTATAGAAGCAGTCGTAGTAGAAGTGGTAGTGCATAATGGAATCAGAAGTAGTGTTAATGGCAGTAGTAGTAGCGGGAGGTGGAGAAGGGGTAGTGGTAGTGGTAGCAGTGATGACGTTGGCTCATTAACAGTAATGATGAAGGTACAATGCTTTTTTATTTATCTATATATGTATCTATCTTGGATATCAGAAAATTGGGTAGCCATGAATGTAATAATACAGCATTCATGTTGAACTAAACTTCATTATCAACAAACAAACGAACAAACAAACAAACAAACAAACAAACAAACAAACAAACAAACAAACAGACAAACAGACAGACAAACAAACAAACAAATAAACAACATCAAATAATAGCTTCATCTTCCTGGTTTTGCGCATGCTCTCTCTGACCGGAATGTTAGACGTTACTACTTAGCGACTCTGTTTCAGTTTTCCGGTTTTAAACTACTTACATTTATCATTAGTGAATTAGCACACGAGCAAGTTAGAGTCTGTGTCACTGGGCAATCACTGCAGTTTGTGCGTGTTGAAATTAGATCTAATTAAAGTAATTACAGCAATTTCTTTTCTATCACGTCTAATTATACTGAAACCGAACATTTGTAAAATATGGGTATTTGATACAAATTATTATGGTGAAAATATTCGTGTGAAAGTACGGTAACTGGGAAGGCAACTGATATAAAATGTTTACATGAATTTTCTGCATCATTACGATTAGATTAAATATTTAAAATTAAGAATAATGTCAATAAAAATGTTTCGTGATACAAGAACATTCATTGTGATATTCATGACTTATTTAAATTATTTACATACACGCATTCATGTATACAAACGTATACTTTTTCCTCGTGTATTTTAAATAAGTCATATTTTACTCTTGTGCTGTGTATCATGTCTTCGTGATACCAGTAACTGAAGTGTCTTGATTCAGTTTACATTTTTCTTGGCAACAGAATTGATATTTACAGCTTCAGAGCGCGTGGCAATTACTTATCATATAAATTAGTTTAACACTTAAAGATGAAAAAAAAAAAAAAAAAGTAAAAAATAAAGTAATATTAATAAAAAATAAAACAAATAAAAAAATAAAATAAATAAAAATAAATAATAAAAAATAAATAAATAAATATTGTTGTTATAAAAATATCACAATTTTGGCCATTCCGTTCGATATTAAACATTTTCTAATTTTTTTTTTTTTTCTTCAATAACTAAAGAGCTTTTAAATGCATAATTGCACAAATAAGAAAAGAAACAATTAACGTTTTTTGATTTTTTGCTGAAGGCTGGAGCTTTTTTTAAGTTTCATCGCTATTATTTATAGATATTTTATTTTTATACCTATATGATTTTACATAACTTATTGTTCATGAGCAATCACCGAATAATCTTGTTTTTGTCTACGTATATCAGTAACAGCTGTCCAATCGATTGACATAAGTCGTGAAAACAGTAAGTTTTAAAGAAAATATTCACAAACTGAGGTCACGTTATCTGACCACTGGGATTTTCTTGCTAGTATGTCTAACAACAAACATCAAAGAGTACTTACCTGGCATATTTGTTAATTCTCTTCCTACCTAGATCACTAACCTTCCATCAAGTAAAACTCGGAACTCCACCCTCTTTCCACAAGTAGATCCAACTTGTTGCTTGCGTCTGCTCCGTTTTCGTACGGCTTATTTACGGACGAGCTCATCTCGGCTGAGGGGTGAGGCAGGTTCTACGAATAATAAAAGCCGTACCCGTTGATTTCGGTTGATCGAGGAAAGAGTACCGCTGGTGCTGAGATGATGTAGGCTTCGAAAGACGACGTTGTCACCCCGAAGATGGTCTGTATATAATAAAATAGGTCTGTGGGTCGGTTTCTTAAATTATTGGCTTTGTTCCAAAGTATGCATGAAGCAAAACGCACACCGACAAATAAAGATAGATTTGTGTTCAATACAGAGTAAACTCGCTTTTATTTCATTGCCAATATTTCTGTCTGATATTTGACTTGGAAAAATCTAAGAAAGAAAAACAAAATCTTTAATCTGCAAAGACAGAGCTAGTTTTAAACGCAGAGACACAAATCTTTTTTGTTTAAAATGTGAAGAATTCTCGTGTTTTTGTTTTCTCAAGTTGTTTGTTTTCGTGGCTGTTCTTAACACTCATCTGAGCCGTCTATTAGACACGTTTGTCACTCATATTAATAACTAAATAAATTTACACAACAGACTCACAGACTTCCTGACTATCTCTCTCTGTTTTTCACTCTATTTCTCCCACTCTCTCTCTCTCTCTCTCTCTCTCTCTCTCTCTCTCTCTCTCTCTCTCTCTCTCTCTCTCTCTCTCTCTCTATCTTTCATCACCCCAGTGCCTTTTTTCTATTAGTTTTGTCGTTAGTTATCTTATTTTATTTCATATTTGTTTTAATTATATCATTCTGGTTTTAAAAGAGTAAATTCAGGACAGAAAAAAAAAAGAGTAATAAATAAAAATAAATAAATAAATAAATAAATAAATAAATAAATAAATAAAATAAAATATTTAAATAAAGGAGGAATTAACATTAAGAAGAATAACCTGTCACATGATAATAAAATGGCGGCCTCCATCTACTTCTGTTTTGTATTACTTTGTTACAGTTTATCGTTTTCTGTACAAGCGAAACGTTTATCTCTACCTTTGGTAATTAACACTTGGCCTTTTGTAAACGCGACTCAGAAAGGTATAATTTTATTAAATTAATATTAAATATCTACCAACAGGAAACAGACGATTCTTCAGTTTCACTTTGACACGTTTTTGTACAGTGACAGTGACCTTATACTGGCACAATCAATGAATCATATAGTTCAACAGGAAAGAAATGCAGCAGCTGACAGATTTTTCTTTGATTTTAAAGTCGTGCTAGACTTACTTTCTAAGTAAATATTTTCGAGAAGAACATCACTAGTTTTATTTAATAATAATAATAATAATAATAATAATAATAATAATAATAATAATAATAATAATACTACTAATAATAATAATAATAATGTCTTAATCAAGTTAATGCTAATAATAATTAAGAAGAAAAGTGACAGCAGATTTATGTGGTAATAATTATCGTTATTCAAGACATTTTTTTAATATTTATGATGAACAGCTAGAAACTATTACTGATAAAATAACCATAACTAAATAAAAATATAAATATATAAAAAGATTGTGCATTATATAAACAGGTGTGTAATTCCCTTTATTTTTTTTCTGATTTATTTTTAAATCAAAATATAATAATTATTATTAGTAGTAGTATTTGTTCAGTGTACTTTATATCTTATTTAAAAATATAAAAACAAGAATGACAACAAAAATAATACATATATAAAACAAAAAATAATAAAATTAAAAAAACAACAACATTTGAACAAAAGGTTGAATGTCTTAACATTTATTTATAATTTATTTTAAAATAAAAATACAGAGTAGTATGTATGTTTGTGTGTCTATATATATATACACAGATATAGCTATAGATAGATAGATAAATATTCCTGACATAACAAAATAATGAAACAGTATTTCCTCTTTTTTATTGTTTCCAAATAAAGTGAAAGTGAGTATCAAGAAAATATTTCTGAAACATTTACACACAAAATACATACACACATATTATTCAAAAATTATTATTTAAATTTTAATTTACTAAACAAATAATAACATTATAAATTAAAACTTGACAGGTTTATTCATTTATTTATTTATTTATTTATTTATTTATTTATTTATTTATTTATTTATTTATTTATTTTAAATATGTTTAATTTTGTTCTGTGACAGCCTGGGATGTGATCTACACACACGGAGGTAGTAACCTGGATGCTGTCGTAGCTGGATGTTCAGAGTGTGAACAACAGCGATGTGACGGAACTGTTGGTTATGGGGGGAGTCCTGATGAGACAGGGGAAACAACTCTTGATGCCATGATAATGGATGGGTTTGTTTTGTTATTTATTTGTGTGATCAATTCTTCATTTAGTTTTTGTTTTTCTAAATTAAAATTTAATATTATATATGTTTTAGATATATATTATATAAAAATATTTGAATTTATTTTAAATAAATTTTTAAAACGTATCTAAATTTGAATAATATTCTTTGATGATGATTATTATTATTTTTTTATCTGGTTGATTTAGTTTGATTTACTCTTTCTATCATCAATAGATTTGATACTTAATGACAGCTGAGATTCTGGGATAATTAATAACCCAATGAACAAACAAACAAACAAATACCCCCCAAAATATGTAAATGAATAGAAAAGAATAAATAATTAAAAATATATTATCAAATGAACAAATAATATGTAAATATATAAATAAAAAATATGTAAATAAATAGAACTGTGACTGTAGAGAGAGCCATGACGTTGGTGCAGTTGGACATCTTCACTTCATTAAAAATGCTATCGGAGTCGCAAGATCTGTGATGGAGCACACAGAAAACACGCTGTTAGTTGGAGAATCAGGTCAGTGGTTGTCTGGGACTGGACACTGGGTTTTTGACCATCTACACTGTAATAAGACTAATATGTCATCTTAAACTAGAATAATACCAGTAACCATTGCACAGTTTGAAAGTATAAACACATAAACATACTAGCACAGAGACGTGTATTTTATCTAAACATATATTTGTGTATATTAATCCCAGAGGAAATAGTTGAGATTAGTTTAAATATGTACTGTGTTGACAAATGTGTACATAAATAAATAACAATAGTCAAAGTTGCACCCACACTGATCTGGTAAAATACTCAAATTTCACTTTCAGCGACACAGTTTGCTGTAGAAATGGGTTTCAAATTGGAAAACCTGTCAACCAATTCTTCTCTAGAGGAGTGGAAAAGATGGAGGAGATCAAACTGTCAGCCGAATTTTTGGAAGGTAAAAATAAAATAGACGTTTTCGATTCACTTCAAATATCCAAGTTATATATAAATACCCAATGATGTATCTTTCTATTTATGATTTATATATATTTTCTATTTATGGATGTATATATACATCTGTGTGTGTGTGTGAATTTATGTAGATATGTGTGTATGTTTATGATTTACACATATTTTCTATTTATGGATGTATATATATGTGTGTGTATGTGAATATATGTATGTATGTATGTATGTATGTATGTATGTATGTATGTATGTATGTATGTATGTATGTGTATATGCATGTATCGATGTAAATGTCGTACCTGCATGTGTGTGTGAAATATGATTTTTTTTTCTTTTTATATATCATAACACATACACATAAACAAACAAAGAAATTTAAAACTTGTACACACAGGGACATTCAGACTAACTAACCCATTCATAGTAGTTCTTATTCACACCAAATGTAATTACTTAACTTACTGTAACTCCTAGATATTTCTATATTTTCAGAATGTTGTTCCTGATCCCAAGAGAAACTGTGGACCATATTCTCCGAAATACAAGAAACTGAAACCTGACAGTGAGTTTAAGAAACACGTGGATAAACACAACCATGACACCATTGGTATGATTGTTATTGACAAACATGGCAGAGTTGCAGCTGGGACATCGACAAATGGACTAACATTTAAAATTCCTGGGTAATTGTATAATCATTTCTTATTTAATGTTGGTTAATAAATTTCTAATGTGACATAATGTGATATATATTGTGTATATATATATATATATATATATATATATAAACTGATGTGAACATGTTATTGATTTCTATGGAAAATTCAATTTCAGAATAACCAAAATAGTTTGAAATTTATCATCTGATCCTAGAAAATCAATTAATGTTTCCTAATTGAAGAAATGTTTGACATTCGATATCTGATCCCAGAAAATTAATTTATATGTTCCAGTGATGTCGTTAAACAAATGTTTGAACTTCACCAGTAAGAGAAAATTAATTAATGTAATGCAGTGATGTAATTCAAATAAATTTAAAATTAGTTACCTGATTAAACTGTTGTTGTTGTAGTCGTGTGGGAGATTCTCCTATAATGGGAGCTGGAGCGTATGCCAGCAACGATGTTGGGGCTGCAGCAGCGACTGGCGATGGTGACATCATGATGAGATTTCTACCAACGTTAGTGTCAAAACATCGTCTACTGATCTAGCAACAACTTTTTAAATTGAAATAAAAATAATTAAAACAAGACCACTGCAATTACAACAACTATAACAACTATAATAACAGTAATAGCAACAACAACAAGAGCAATCAAAATTATAAAAATTAAAATAATAAGAAGAAAAATAAGAATAGCAACAACAACAAGAGCAATCAAAATTATAAAAATAGGAATAATAAGAAGAAAAATAAGAATAGCAACAACAATAGTAACAATTCTACAATATTAACAACTACAACAATAAACATAACTGCATTTGTCAGTACATTCTTTAAAATCAATTCAGCATTTCACAAGTGTTAACATTCCCTCTGTTGTTGATTTTTGTTTGTTTTCAGTTTCAATGCGGTCTCCATGTTATCTAACAGCCTTTCTCCTACTGAAGCAGCAAAACGATCTCTTCTCCCTATTATTAAAAAATATCCACATTTTGCCGGTGCTGTTGTTGTAGCTAGTGTCGCTGGTGACTATGGTAAGTTTTATTTGCTTCATGTCAGTTTAACACTGTCTGTCTCTCCATATGTCGTATTTTAAGTGAAACTACTGATCTGTATTTTATTATTACTTTAAAAAGAAAAATGTACTGTGTGTGTGTTTAACTGTAAGTTTGAAACTGTGTATATTTACTAACAGATAGATATGTGAATGATTACACTGTTATTTTATCTTATTATTCTTATCATTGTTGTTGTTGTTGTTCTTATTATTATGTTATGTTAGGTAATAATTATTAAATATTATTAAAATATTTATTTATTTATTTATTCACAGGTGCTGCTTGTCATGGTTTCCGTTCATTTGAGTTTTCAGTGAGAGTCAAGGAAATGTCCAACGTCACAGTTGTACAAGTCACGTGTACATAGCGTCAGACAACACAAGGGAGA
The DNA here is from genome assembly GCA_012295275.1 of Chrysomallon squamiferum. Lineage (NCBI taxonomy): Eukaryota > Metazoa > Mollusca > Gastropoda > Neomphalida > Peltospiridae > Chrysomallon > Chrysomallon squamiferum. Next base: position 6,367,959 of record CM022670.1, read on the forward strand.
CAACTGTACCAGATCTTTTTATATTACTTACATTAAATAATAATAATAATAATAATAATATTAATAATAATAATAATAATAATATTAATAAGAATAAGAATAAGAATAATAATAAGAATAAATAAATAAAAAACAATGAAAGAGAACAAAATATCAAAGCAAAGCAATCAATAAACATTCTGTCATGCTGTTTGTTTTCATTTCCATTGTTAGGGTTTGAATATGTATTGATCAAATGGTAATGTTAAAGAAACAAAATATTTATATTTTGCTAAAAAAAAAGATCTATGTAGCATCTCTCTCTATAGGTGTGTGATATTATATGTGTGTGTATATGTACGTATGTATGCTTAACGTATGTAGTATAATGGTATATAAAAATATTTTTAAAGAAATTCATTTTGTAATTTCTGTTTACTACATTGTGTAATTACACATACAGATAGTACTGTGAAATTAATTAAAATTGTATATGCTAATAAGAAAGAAAAAAGTGACTGCATGTTTCTCTGTGTGATTATTATATATTACGTCGACAATGGAATGACGTCATCACTATATAGCGCTGGTAGAAGGACTGTGTTTTGCAGATGGGTGTTAACAACATAATTAATTTAAAAGCTAGGAAATAGTCTTAATAGAGATCCTTCTTTTATTTACAGGTAACTGCATGTTTTTATTTTCTTTTTGTATTTGGCTTTTTGATAGATCAAAGAGTGACGCCCTGAACAGATACAAAACCAATAATAATAATAATAATAATAATAATAATAATAATAATAATAATAATAATAATTCTTTGATAAACAAAACAATAATTTCTTTCAGTACGTTCATAAGAGAACATTCTACTGTTTTAATACTCAGTAAACAGTGAAAGAAAATGATCGGTGATTTCATTAACAGTTATACAAAGTGTTTAGCCGCAACTTGTTTGAGATTTGGCTTTAAGAGAAGGTAATGTTAAGCATTTTCTTTTATATGGAGAAGTCTATATGAAAAGAGTTTGATTGGAATTATCCACGAAAGACTTGATCAGATTTCGTTTGTCTTATGTCAAAAAATCCCCACACTATTAGACTATAATGTGATACTATAACCACACACTAATGTATGCCAGTTTGTGATAAGTCATAGGCTTACAGTATTTTCTCGTTTAATTTTTAATTTTTATTTTTTTTTTTTTTTTTTTTTTTAAAACTAATTACTTATAACATAAAAGGAAAAGAGTTATTGTTATGGGTTTACAATATTTTCACTTCTATCTTATCTTTGTAATTTGATTCTGGACAAAAACGTTGCACGTTGTCAGCTAATTAAAAAGTGTAAGACGAGAAAAACAAAAGAACTGAAAGAAATGTTGAACAGTTTCCTTATACAATTACATCTGTGATTCGTTTTTCAGAATTAATTCTTCATTCTTTTTCTTTTTTTTTTTTCTTTTTTTTTTTCATTTTTTATTTTCATCTCTTTTGTTTGCGACAGAACTGTTAAAATTTTCTTTACAGTTTTTATTTTTATTAATCTTTTTTAATTTACAATATTTGTAAACTGTATTGCAGCTGAGTAACATTTTATTCATAGTGTAAAAATGTCATCCTTAATATCATACACGTCATTCTTCTTCTTCTTCTTATTATTATTATTATTATTATTATTATTATTATTATTAACGTATCCTAGTATGTATTAAAAATATTAAATCATTTAATATTGATGCAGTAGTAGTAGTCGCAGTAATAGTAGTGGTAAAGGTAGTAGCAGTAATATTTTAGTGAGAGCAGTGGTTGCTACAGTGTTAGAAGCAGCAAAGATGACAGTAGTATTAATAGTCATCGTATAGATATTATTATTATTATTATTAGAAGTAGTAGTAGTAGTAGTGGTAGTAGTAGTAGTCTACAAAATGAAACGTTCTCTTTTCTGTTTTGTTTATTTCATATAAGTACAATTAATACCATCAGATATTGTTATGAAATTTAAAAAAAAAAATATATATGAATAAACAAAACTGCAAATAATTTTTTTTTTTTTTTTTTTTTTTTTTTTTTAAATTAAAAGAAGAAGAAATTAGTTTAAATATATCAGTGGTAAAATCGTTAACCATTAAAATATAAAAAGTAAAATTTGTCCTGTGACATTATCGAAAAAAATAAGAAAAGAAAAAAAGACAACTGACATATGTCAGTTAGAAGAATCGATATTTTCTGTATGGTAAAGAAGGAAATCTAACGTGAAATGGCTAATGTACAAGATAGATTACTATTATTACAGCTACGACAGTTTTTATAAATCTGACTTTTTTTTTTCTTCAAATTATTATAAATGTCGGTAAATGAACTCATTAAATGCACTTTTCAGCTCTTGGCGAACAGCAGTGAATTTATATATATTTATTGATTGATTGTATATTTCAGTCATGCAAGTGATATTTAATAAACTAATGGCTGGAACGGGACATTTTCCAATAACGTAATACTGATGTAAAATTAGAACAAAAACATTACTGTTTATAATGTCTAGCGCATGAAACGTGTAAGAGAGAATCGACAGGTGTAATTAATACTGTGTCAGTTCTCTTACTGAGAAAACATTGATTATCTCCTGTAAAGCAAATGTTTGACAGTTCTGACACTTCGATGTGTGTTTTGTTTATGGAGAACAATTTCATTATTCTAGAGTAAAAGCGGCCATTTTCCCATCAAACTTGTCCTCTCATGACGTCATTTGAAAAATGAGAAAATACTGTTGCAGTTTCGATGGCTTTTTGATAATTCTAGAACAAATATATATAATAACACAATAACCAGAGAGTTTGATTGCTTACTTCAAAAATATACCATCGTCGTTGTCGTCGCCAGAATCGTCGCAGTCGTATTTTTTAAATCTTAACTTCTTGTTGTTATGTTTCAATGTTAAGTCATTTCGTCACAAATGAAAATTGTAATCCCACTGGGCCATTGGTTTCGTATATTTTGGAGACCAAACACTAGAAGACACGCCCTTTTTAACCTATATTGTAAAATTTTCAAAAAAACGTATTTCACAAAGTATTGGTAATTATCGATATTTAGAGATTTGGAATAAAAATAAATCTCTATACCAGACACTGAATAATCCTATTAATAAATACTGCACACAAAAGTTAAAAAAAAAAAATAAATAATGAAAAAAATAAAACATAATTCAATATATACATTTTAAGAAAAAAAAGACATTTCAAGTCTATTCAAGTCATTTCGAGTCTGTTTCCGAAAACCAGGGCAAGGTCGTCTAATACTGAACAGTTCCTACAATGAACTATTTAAATCTCTTACTCGGGAAACGTGACGAGTTGGATCAAGAATAATAATAATAAGCTAATCTGAGTCTGCATGACGTTGTCACGTTAACCTTTCGTGATGAAACATATACAAATGTAATTTGCAAATTTTTAAATCACATTATTTCAGTTAAATGCTAGAAATATTTTTTTATCTATTTTTATTAGTACTATTACTGTTGCTGCGGTTGCTTTTACTGCTGCAACTACTACTATTTCTATTACTACTACTACTACTACTACTCTATTATTATTATTATTTTTACTATACTATTATTACTATTATTATTGCTACTACTATTACCACTAATATTACCACCGCTAGTATTACTACTATTAGTAGCCATACTAATATTATTACTACTAATAGTAATACTACAACTGCTATAATTAGGATTATTACTGCTTATGTTATTACTACTACTACTATTTTTATATTAATTTAATTTATATATATTTTTATGTATGATCGTTTCTCTGTAAAGTATAGTGTGGTATTTATTCCGTTGTTTACCTATGTTTCATTACTATTAACAGCAGTGTAAATATATTATTGTGTTAATCTGTCAGCGTGAAATGATCAGCAACTAAGCATGATTAGTTACTTACGGACTGGGATTATCAGCTATTCACAGCTCTCTCGCGTGTTTGGTTTCCGCTGATCTAGCAAGCGGAACGTTCAGTGTTTATAGAATTAGGGTCGGATCTAGATCAACTGACAGTCGGAGATCTCAGTAATAAGATTTCTTAACATGTTTATTATTTATTGTGAACATTCCCAAATCTATGTTTTGTTTTATGTTTTCCTGTCCAGTCTTAATTAGTAAGAAACTGTAACTGCCAAAGAGCACAGATAAAAATTATCTAGGGGTCGCTACTAAGTTCCACTCGTGACGTCATCAAATACATCGCGGACAAGTTTGATTCAGTATTCAGTTATCAGTACCCGTCTACGAAATGACGTCACTACTCCAGTTATAAAAGGGGTAAACCGGGGTGACATTCTGTAATAGTGTCATTTTATTGTCATATTTTGTTATAAGTCCTAAACAAATGAAATATATAATCTCAAACAGATGAAATAACACTCTGGGAGACGTCCCCAGCTGACGTCATTCGCCCTTTGGTGAACTATTAACCACTTTAAGAAACAATGATCTAAATGACAAGTTTAGATTACGCATGTTCATCAGATTGTTTCAGATTATACCAAAGTATATCCAATTTCATTAGATCGTTTACTCTTTAAACGAAAACCCGTAATAATAATTTTAATTGGAATGGGCATGCTCAGGTATTTCGGTGTCCTATAACTTTTTTTTTTTTTTTTACACTATTTTACGAAAATCGGAATATTTCGTGAAATAAAGTAAACCCGCTTCCAGATCACAAAGATCAAGAGACCTACCGATACCTCACGACTCTGCCGCTAGAAATCAGCGCGTTCCAGTATGTTAATAATGAAATGCTTTATTAACAGACGTGTTCTGAAATGAGTAATCACAGAGAAGTTTTGTACGACGCAACTCACCTGAGAAGTACGGGGTGTCGAATTCCAGACATGAAGTACCGTTTTACACGGATCACATACCGTGACGTTTACTGTCGTAACTGTCTACATGTTACAGCTGTGTTAGTCTGTTCACGCTTCATCGAATCTAACTGTCGTCTTATTTATCCGTTTTCTTTTTCAGACGCAACCGTCTAAGTCTGTTCATTTTAATACACACACACGAAGTAACATTTTCCTGTATAAGAAGACTTCGTAATGGTAAGTAATTAAGACAAGACGTATTATTCAAAACGTAACCTTTCAGTAGGTAGGCTTTAAGGTTATACTGTTCAAAAACTGCATGTATTTACAACCGTCTCTCTGTCTGTGTGAAATATCCGTGAATGTATGTGTTATGTATATGTGTGTGTGTATGAGTGCATGTGTGTACATATGTATGTATATATGTATGTATGTATGTATGTATGTATGCATGCATGCCTACATGAATATATATATGTGTGTATGTATTTATGTATTTGTGTAAGTAAGAATATATCTAATTATATATATGTATATGTGTATATGTATATATATATATATCACATTTCAGTTGACTGCCGTTTGAAAGCTTGTCAGTTTGTCAGCAAGGAATAAATGAATAAAAAAACAAACCAGCAAAGCATCATCGTCGTATAAAAAAGAAAATCAAAATTTAAAAAAGTAAATATATTAACAAGCAATTATATAAAAAAATAACGAAAAATAAAAAGAAGAAAATGTAAAAGAAAGGTGTCAACCATGTCCATCACAACTCGAGCGTCGCTGAAATCTACATCAACGACTGACCCCGGCAACCACGTCGCCAGCTTGACAACGTCAGCAGCCAAGGGAAGACAACGTCCGCGAAGACGATTAAGTAGTCAGATGACATCGACAACATCTTTCGATGAGCCTGACATGACGATTCCAACGAGGAAACTTTCGAAGGAATTCAAGTTCGAGTTGCTGCATTATCAGATTCTGAAACCTTTAAGAAAGACAGAGTGTGTTTACCGTAATACTCTTCCATCTCTGCAAGGTAAGTGCCATTTGTCTGAGTATGTACACAAAATTCAGATATCTTCAAATGGAAAGTAATTAACTTTTTGAAGTCTAAAAAAAAAAAAAAAAAAAAAATAATAATAATAATAAATATAAATAAATGAATAAATAAATAAGTAAAATATAAAATAATAGTAATAATAAAAATAATAATAATAATAATAAATATAAATAAATTAATAAATAAATAAGTAAAATATAAAATAATAATAATAATAATAATAATAATAATAATAATAATAATAATAAAATGTATGAATGAATGAATGAATGAATGAAAAGAAAAAAAAAAAAAATTAAGAATTAAAATCCACCGATATCATCGTCTGTTCAGATAAAGATGTATCAGTCTCATAAAGAAACAATACATATCAAACTGTCTGGTTTGTCGATTGCAAACATCACGATGCTACTTTTTCTTACTTATATACGAAATGAAATGTATCCTTGACAACGCCGGCAAATAATCTTATCATATTTTAATTACTCTTTTATTCATGATTTCTTAATTATTATTATTATTATTTTTTTTTTTTTGTCCTATTTTAATTACAATTAGCCAGATTTAACAACAAAGGCATGCAGACTAAATATATCTGAGTTCTGTCCTTTGATTTGTAGCCGTGACGTCATGGCGTACATTGTGAACTAATTTGCTGTTAAGTTTCTTCAAAGACTGTAAGTAAAAATACAGTTGTCTGCCCGAAATAAACGCAATAACGTCACGAATTCAGTTATCAAGTAAAATGGCGGCCTTCAAATGCTTTGTAACAGTATCATTTTATTATTAAACTTGCCATTAAACCATTGGAACCGATTATAGGTGTAATACAAATAATGTTCTGAACAAAAAGAATGTAATGAGAATTAACAAACACACAGAAGACAGTCTGATTTAGATTTTATTAATCACAATAAAATAATCTACACGTACCACCGTAATACTGATCATTTCCATTATCATTTATTCCGTCGTCTCGTTATCATCTCATCATCATTAATTATGTTCAATTTTCATCAATCACGAAAATCAACCAACACGACAGCGACATCCTCACCCCACAGAAGCTAATGAATGAGTTTCAAAGTACAGTGGTACCTTGACCTATGAGTTTAATTCGTTCCGTCACCGAGCTCGTATCTCATTTTGCTCGTACATCAAATCAATTTTCACAACTGAAATTAATTGAAATACCATTAACCCGTTCCAGCCCCCACATTTCCATTTTTTTTTTTTTTTTTGTATCGTGTTTTTAAATAAGAAAAATGTATTTACAAATGACAAATTTGTATAAAAACAAAATAAGAGAATGTAAAGAAATAAATTGGTTTTGTAAAGTGTATTTATCTTGAAGATCAGACAAAATATTTTAACGCCTTTGGCTGGAGTTACAGCCTTTATCGACTTCTTCAGTTTCAGTATGGTACTACGCTCGTACTGCCTAACCAAGTTGACTACATGCACACCTCGCTCATGTTTTTCAATGATTTCATGCTTTAATTCAATCGACATCATCCACTTCTTCTTCTCAGCATTTTCTTAAGGTTCATGGAAAGAAATTTGGCTAAATATTGCACAAAACGCGAGTACAATACACCAGAGATGCGTCCGCGCCGAGTTAACCACGTCAAGTAAACGAGTGAGACGCGGGATGCTGGCCGGATGTTGTGTTGTTCGTTGCACCAACTAGCGGCGTATCTGAATTTCGCTCGTAACTTGGATTTTGGCTCGCAACTCAAAGCATAAAATCGCCCGACCAATGCTCGTAACTCGTAAACTGGGGCACTCGTAAGTCGAGGTACCGCTGAAAGTAAATGTAAATATGTAAAAAAACAACAAAAAAAAAAAAAAAAAAAAAACAGTGAATGAAAAAAAAACCATTACATTACAGACGTGCAGGTGTACAGAACCAATAATGTATCTGGATGTAGTTTTTTTTTTTTTAATAAAAAAAACACAAAATGAAGAACAAAGAAAACAAAAAAAAAGAAATAACAATATCGAAGACAGATAAAGACAGTAATTTACCTGTAATTACCAGAAAGAAAAAAATACGTTAATTCGTCATTTTACTTTCTGCATAAAAGTCAGAAAAAAAACAATGAAACTCACTAACAGGGAAAAAAAATCTTTTATCTCGATTTTTGTGAAGACTGGATAAAACCTGCTTTCACTTACTTCTCTTTGTATTTTAAAATGAAACTTTAATAATACAGATTGTTAAAACATCTGGGGACGTCGTACATTACAGAATTATTTCTGTCGTTCAGAAGATATCGTTTAATTAATTACCAAGGAAAAACACACCATGCACATAGAAAGCACGTTAAAGATGAAAACACAATCATCAGACAATTTCTTTCTTCTTCTTAAGTATTTACTATTTTTATTAGATTGAAATTACTTTTAAAAAATATGTAAAATATCAGTTCCAAACCGTATTATTCAAGGACGTGCCTACGCATGTATACAGTCTTGATCTCTTTCTTTTATGAAATAAAAATAAACTTACATTGACAAAATAAACGATATATTATTATTATTATTATTATTATTATTATTATTATTATTATTATTATTATTATTATTACAGCGGTAGAAACTGAGAAAGTGATCAACGAGTTTGAAGCTACGAAGCGGAATCGCCCGAATGACGTCAGATACGGTTATCTAAACGACTGTATCAGATCCTACATTGAATATATAAAACAATACGAAATGGTGGAAGACAAAACTCTGGAAAGTTGCTGAGTCATCATCCTGATATCACAGTTGCGGTAATCATCTTCATGTAAATAAATTCACAACAAATTAATCAAATAAATAAATAAATAAAACAAAAATATCAACAACGACAACATAATAATAATAATAATAATAATAATAATAATCATAATAATAATAATAATATGATGATGATGATTATGATGGCTGTTACAATAGTAGTAGTTATTGATGTTGCTGCTTGTAAGAGCAGTATAAAACAAACGTTTGCGACGGGGAGTTAGTCAAACATAACTCGCTATAGGACAAAATACAGAACAAACTGATGAACATGCGTAATCTGAACTTGTCATTTAGATCATAGTTTCTTGAAGTGGTTAATGGTTCACCAAAGGGTGTTTGAGATTTAAATATCTATCTATCTATCTATCTATGTATGTATGTATGTATGTATGTATGTATATATATATATATATATATATATATATATATATATATATATATATATATATAATGAAATAAAATGAAATAAAATATGAGTATATATCACATTGTGTAGGTTATATCACCTGTACACCGGTCACGTGACATGTGACATGACGTTGTACTCTCGCAGATTTGACTGACTGATAGTTTTTCCAGTATCAGATTTATATGACATAGCTTGAACCTCTAATTTAATAACCAATATAGCCTGCGAACAGTTATTTAATTACTTTGTCATGCATACAAACACAAGATAATTATTTTTCTAATCCCATCAAAATATTTAGTCTACTTGATAGAGTGTGTTCCAATGAACCGATAATTTAAATTGTTTTTTTTTCCCTAAAATTTATTTATTTATAATGTAACAGATGAAAAATCATTAGCTTATTGAACAGATATGTAATCACATGACTAGAATAATTATTTAATGTTTCCTTGTACAAATATTTCGAATAAAAAAAATAAATACTAATGAAAAAAAGAGAAAAACGTTTTGCCTCCAGTCATAATATATCGACACAATGGATAAAAAATGTCCTAATCTTCAGACCATCTAGATAATTTTCAAAACAGAAATAAATATAATAAAACTAACATTTTACGTACATTGATCTATGTGAAGAATTACAGTTATGTTGTTAAACAGGTATATATGAAGGAATTAAAAGATGTCATCCCATCCATCATGACGTCATTTCAGCTGTGCTATTTTCATCTTATTGGTAGTTCGTAATATCAAACAAAACCAAAATTAACTTGATAATTCATAACGAATCAAAGGTTATCACCACAGTTTGATTAAAATACTGTTTATGTAATATACATTACATATAGCAAAGTATACATATTCTATTACATATATAAAGCAAAGAATACATATTCTATTACATATAAAGCAAAGAATACATATTCTATTACATATATAGCAAAGAATACATATTCTATTAAAAGCTCGATCTACCTCACATTTATGTAACAAAAAAAAGAAAAATGTTTACGTAAATTATAAACTCGATATCGTGATTAACTGAGTGTTGTTCATTTGTTTATAACTTCAAAGATGACATGAAACAAAATTGTTTCTTTGTCTTAGCCTGACAGCCACCAATCAAACTGAGTCAGGTGTAATCTAAGTCACCTGTTTCAAATATTAATTATACTAGTTAGTCTATTTAGGTTAACCCCAGCTTTTATTAATTAATTACTCGATCAATTTATTTGTTTGTTTGCTTATTATTTTTATTTTTGTTTTCTTAATTATTTTTTTATTTTATTTTATTTTTGTGTTGTTTTGTTTTGTTTAAGTAGTGAAATAAGGCGAATTAAAAAACCAAAAAACAACAACAACAACCAAACTTAAACAGATAGTTAAATAATTTACACATACACACTAACATACGTATATAAATACGTACGTACACACATAAATAAATAAAGATCTATATAGTTTATCTGTTGTACACAAAGTAAGTGTTAATATTAAATTACGTTTCTCTGTAATAAATCAAAAGATGCGACTTGTTAACATATTTTTGTGTACTCAGATGAACATTTTTATATTTTGTTTTGTTAATGTTGCATGCTATGGTAATATTAGAAATACTATGCCAGCTGTAAGTATGCATTACAATATTTTGTATTTAAAGACTTTATTTAACCTATGCACTGATGACAAATCTGTATTTAGATTCGGTGATATATGTTTATGCAGACTGAATTGTGATGCATTTTTATTTAGCGTAAATGGTGATATATTTTTTATTTATTTAAAATAACCATATATTTAGATTAAATGATAATATATATTTTGTTTAGATTGGAGTGTGATATATTTTTATTTACTTAAAATAATTATAGAGTTAGATTAGACAATAATATATATTTTATTTATATTAGACAATGATATATATTTTATTTATATTAGATGATGATATATATTTTATTTAGAGGAAGGTATATTTCATACCAAACACTGTACATTTGACACTGTATTTGTCATTTGACATTTAAATAAGAAATCAAAACGTCAATATTTCGTCTCATATTTCACGTATTTCAACAGAGATTTTCCCACAAACAAAACTGGGATTTCTTTCTTCACGTATCTACCTAGATTCACACGCTGGGTTCTTTGCTTAACACCTGCAATTTACGTTTAACCCATTATATTTTATATTTTTGTATATTTCTATTAAATATAAATATAATGTGTATCACCAGTGCCGACAATATTACGATCTAGTGTATCAATATTACTACATTTTACTTCTGCAAGTCACCAAACACGTCATTTTCCAGTTCACTGCAGTGAATAACAGCAGATCGTGTCTGATAGAGTCTTTCTTTCAACTCGCACGTGGAAATATTATTTTAATTAAGTCGTCTACGAACTCGGCTTAAATGAACTAACGGGAAATCATCTCCCGTAATTTGGACAGAATTCATCACATTCTGGACGAAGTGAAGGAGATCATTGTTCGTGTCACGCAGGCGACAACACAGAATCGTGCGCAATTACCACGACTGGACTCCACTGGGAACACATCACAAATGAACAGCAAACATGCACTGGGTTAGAGTTTTGTTTAATACGATAATAATTCTTTTTTTTTTTTTTTAATGATCGATCCATTTCGGTAAAAATAAATGTATGGGTTTTTTTTGTTTCTACGATAGCGAAGAGAATAGCTTTAACAACTCGGAGTATCAGTCGTATCAGCGTCAGGCGTGTACTCACGTTGTGATTTACGTAACAAAATGTTTTTCAGTTGTTTTTTTATTATTTCGCACTGGTGCTCTGTACTATTTCGTGGAATGGTTTCTAAATCTCAGTACGGATTTAATTATTGCTTAGCATTTTGAGAATAGTTCTGCGTTGTCATCGTGGTAAAACAGGTGCAGAGGTAAAAGTAGTGAAAGGTACGTTCTAATTTACAGTACAGGTAAATGTTATATAAGTGTGTCGTGTGTTAAGGTGTAGTAGAGTGTTTGCTCCAGGAGTGAAGGGCTGGAGGATCAGTACTTAATAAGTGTCTCCAAATTTTTTCTTCAACAGTGAAGATGTTTTGTCGTCAGGTAGTTTGTTATGATTGCGCGTTTGGTTGCTGATATTGTTATTATAAAATCACATACCTATTAAACAACAGTGTTTTATTATCTGAAATATGTGTAAGCTCGAATACATTCATAAATTTATAGAAATTCATTTGTAAGAAGATTGTCGTGTACACGTTTACCAATTTGGCATATTTATTATAATTATTATTATTATTATTATTATTATTATTATTACTGTTACTATTATTATTTTTATTATTATTATTATTATTATTATTATTATTAATTTATTTTTTTAAATATTTATTTATTTATTTATTATTATTTAAATACTTTTTGCTGCTTTCCTCAAAAATTGTTTTGCCAGTTTATTAAAATCGTGATTTATGTTGACGTCACACAGAGAAATGCAACTAAAAAAATGTTCTGTTAATTAATACGAGTACATCTCTTTCAGACTGTAATTAATTACAAAAATCAAACACGTAGCTTATTATAGAGATACATTTAAATATCGATTATTAAGCACTTTTTTTTTCACAGAAAACTCTAACGAGAAATCTGCTCTCTTTGAAAAGTAAGCAACATCTAAAGACTTATTTTTTTTACACAGAATTCCACTTATATATCAAGTAATAAGAAATAACTAAATAATGAAAAGTCAAAAATAAACTTGTCTGTCGGAGAGCTCGTTTATGTCTTTTTAAAAATGTATTTGATGGTAATTTTCATAATTTTGTTTTGTTTCCTTCTCTCCGTCTGTCTGTCTTCCGTATTTATCAATTCATTTCTTTTTGTTCTGTAATAATAATGATAATGATAATGATAATAATAATAATAATAATAATAATAATAATAATAATAATGATGATGTGACAATAATAAATATCATGATGATGACATAAAATGACGATGATGATGATGATAATAATGATCATGATAACGACAATAATGATGATGATGATAATAATGATGATCATGATAACGACAATAATAATAATAATGATGATGATGATGATAATTAGGAGATGGAGGATATGAAAGCATATGTTTACTTTCTTTCATTCCAATCTTTCTTTTTATTTCCCCTTCTATTTTCGTTTCTATTTTGTCTTTCCAAAGTTTTTCTTTTTCTTACTTTCTTTCTTTTTTATCCTCATTTCCTCTTCTGTTTTTTTTTTCATTCCTTCCTTCGTGTACTTTATACAACAGTTGACTAATTATACAGACAATATTAACAAAGTTTCACAGGAGAAGCCATAATCCCCAGACGTCCAGACGTTATAAAAAATCTTTTATCTCGACAGTTACCTATTTTTCTCAAAGTACGACAATATGTTTATGGAGATCAGCATATTACGAAAAAGTCCACCATTGATCTTTGCTTTGCATTTCATTAACTTTATGATAAAAGAGAAAGAAGATATAAAAATTAATGAAAACGGAAGGAGTCGATAATGGGACTAATTGTTTGCCGGAAAGAACATGAAAACGTGTATAACACACCTGCTTCCATTTCCAGTGTACAGTGTAACGACGTCTGCTCTTTGGTATGAATAATTTAATCCTAGCATTTCACAATATTTGTATTCGATAATTTAACAATTTGTTTTCTGTAAAAACTTATTTTCAAGAGACTTCTGTACCAGAGATACGTTAATGACAGTAATTTAAAAACAAAAAACAAAAAAAAACGTTCTCTTTCGTCAATACTGTTTCCTAGTGAAACATAGTAACCCAGTAACATGTGTTTATTATATGTCATTATATAAATATGTGTTTAGGAACTAAGGTGTGGCTAACTGGTTAGATCACTGACCTGAGACATGACAGTATGCAGGTTCAGTCCTTGTCGGTCCGCCTTGGCTTCTCAAACGTTGTAGTGTGTACTACCATGTCTGTGGAAAGATTAATGTAAAAAAATCCTTTGATGCTAATATATAACATTAATCTTTTAAATAAATAAATGGATGGATGGATAAGCACATAAATAGATAGACAGATAGGTAGGTAGGTAGATAGGAATGTAAGTAAGTAGGTGCGTGTAGAAATGGATAGACTCTAGTTAGATAGACAAGCATATGTGACTAGTATATTCTTATTAAAATAAATTATTTACAGTTAAATAAATAAGTAAATAGATAAAAGATTTACTCAAATGTTTTGTCCTTTTAATTTTTATCTTCGAACTGACGTCACAAAAAGATAACTTGTCATTTCTTCAGGCTTGTTGATTGCTTGTTATAATTTTATTATTTGCAAAGGCTGGCGACCAAGGACAAATAACGTAATGACCTGAAAAAGTACATTCTTTATTCTGTGTACTTCTTGGTCAAGAAACATTACCTGTTTTCATAAGTTAATTATTTTTATTACTAATATTTTTTCCACGCTATTAAAAATAGCGGAAACTCAAGTATTACTTTTAATTAGCGGTGATTATTATCTGGTGCTATTCAGATGAAAACTTAATAGATTGGTAAATTGTGACAAGACTTGTACTTAGTAACCGAAGGAGAAAGTAAGTAATTTATTTTGAGACAATATAATGTTTTAAAACGCAATATTTGCTGTAGTTTACAGAGACGAAAGTCATTAACAAAGTATGTGAAACAGAAGTATATTACTCAAAGATGTTTTCTAAATGGTATTGTTATGGCTTCAGTTACCCATTTTCTTGGTAGATTAAAGTGATTTATGAAAAAAATCCACAAAAAATAAAACTCATTTTACATCACAGATATTTAATAAATGTATAGATCTTTTACTAAATAGAAGACACATAATCCAGATTGGAAATATACGTGTGCTTGTGTGTTTTGTTTGCGTGTTTGTGTATGTGTGTTTATGTGCGTTTATATGTGTAGCTATGAACAGAAACTGACTAACAGAATGGACATTTCAATGGAATAGAAAAAATTGATAAATAAATGGACCGGTGTTGTTGCTGCTGCTATATGACGTCATCATCACTATCATCACCATCATCTCATTATTATTATTATTATTATTATTATTATTATTATTATTATTATTATTAAGTTAATGTTAATCTCTCATACGGACACTCATGAATACTTGAACAGTTGAGTTTTTAAACTAACATTACATTCATGTTGTAAGTAAGTTTGCAAACTGTCAGTTGTGAACTTGACGATTTTAACATTTAACCCAGGTAACAGAACAACTAACGCAACGACGTAATCAACACAACAGTTAGGTCATTTACTCAGTCAAAACGTTACACTAAATCAACATGTGATCAATGGAAAGTATTGTCCTGCTTACAAACGTCGTCACTCTAATAACTTGTGTTTTTTTTTCTACTAATGCAGTTGTGTTGTCCCCTGCTTTCTCGGTTCCGGAATTTCAACGCAAAGCTATGGATTATCGCCCTCATAAAATTTATCTCAACTGCAACTGTGATAAAAAAAAATTAAAAAAAAGATTAAATCGTGCATAAACGACACTGCACAAACCTCAGAATGATGAAAGGAAAAAGTATTTAATTACTGGGAACTGTTAAATGGTGGAAAGAAAAGGTGTCGAGTATTTTTGTTGTTTTTTATTTCAGTGATTTGATTTTTTTTCTGTTTATACGACTCCAGTCACTGGTTTCTTTTCGTTTTAATGTGTTTACGTCTATTGATTGACGTTTATTTTTTTTAACTTTATTTTTTTTATTTTTTTTTAATTTTTAAAATTTTTATCTCTGGTTCATTCAGCATGACTCTCATCCTGTGTTTCATGTTTCTCTTCGTGGTAAGTATAGTAAGATATTCTCCGCATTGATGATTTTGTTTTATTATATCACGTTTCAAATTTTTTACTTGTTTCTTTTGTTTCTCTCAAATCCTTTTTCCTTACACATTTCCATGTCCTCATTCCGTTTTCCTTTTTTCTTTCTCTTTTATAACCTTTTCTTATTAATTTTGCCTTTCCTTTGTTTTTCTGTTGGTTTTTTTAGTTGGTTTTTTGTTGTTCATTTTCTTTTTCATTCTTTCTTCAACTGCTTCTTAAAAATTTCTGTTTCTCTCTGGTCTTTTGGAGGTTTTCAATTAACTAGTTCAGTGATTCAGCTGGTTTCTCATTCTTCTGCTGGTAACTACATGAAATACACGAACTAATTACAATCCGTTTTCCTTAAGCTAATTCATTCGGTTTAATGGAAAACGGACAGATGATGTATAGCAGAGATTTATTGTCTTTGCATAGGTGTACGTGTGCGTGCTCGCGTATCTGAACGCACGTGTGTATTTATATAATGTGGGTTTTCTGAATGTCTGATTATGTGCGTATGTGTGTATTTATATCTGTATTTATATTATGCAAATATCTCCCGTATGTTTAGTTAATGTTTATATATGCATGTGTGTGTGTGTATGTTTGTGTATGTATTCAAGTGTATGTGTGCGATTTGATTATGTACCTATGTTCCTGTTTAATCATATATTTACGTGTTTTTGTTGTGCGTCATCTATGCGTATGTATCTACGCTGGCAAAAGGTTATATTGATTTAAATAAGAATAACCGCATAGTGATGTGTTACTGCTTTTTTTAACGATCCATTAGTGATACAAGTTTTTTTTATTGACATAATTTGTATTTGCTTTGAGACAAAATACATATGATCGGATAGAAGGTTTTATCACGGGTTAGAAATGCTTGACAAATACACAAAAGTTTGCAAATATTTCTATTATGTTACTCGAAACTGTCAACATAGATGTTGTGTCGCTAACACAGGGAAAAAACTGATCTGGTATAAAACCTAGCAATTATTTCTTTTCTTTTTGGCTTAATTTGTTTATTTAAAGAAAGAATAATGTTTAAAAAGGAAAGGAAAAGAAAGAGAGAAAAAAATAAAATAAAACACATCTTGTTGTTATTAGAAACAGGTTATTCTCTCAAAGCTATACATCTAAGTTATCCAGTGTTGTAAGAAAAATTATTGAATATGTCCTTTAGATATGTCATTTAAAAAGTAAAAACAGAAACAGAGGAAGGAAGAAAATTACAAATAAAGATTTATATATTTTATAAGATTTAATTGTGATTGATACAGTTTTTCTTGTCAATCAACAGTAACTGACAGTTATAGAGCACAGCATAATATTAATAAATATATAGATAGATAAATTCTAATACGCATGCGTAGTCTCAATCGCATCACCAGTCGCCTTTCAGGATATTAATTTCTGCAAGATGATGTTCTTCGATCTCGTCGCGACATTTAAACCAACAACAACAACAAACAACAAACAAACAACATATCAAAATAGATTCCTGTTCATTATGTATGTCAGTCTGAAAACTTTAACTTCCTGACAAAAGAGTTCTGATATCTAAAAACACAGTTTGAGAGGTTGTTGCCTCTGATTTGTTTTCCCCATTGAACACGTCAAGCTAAAAAATATAACGTTTAACGATGTATTCATTAATGTATCTGCTGAATTAACGTATTATATTTGTATTAATATATTGTTATCATGCTTGCATTAATTTTTCCTGTTTGTATTAAGATATCATATTTTTATTAATATCATGTATATATATTTTTATTAAAACATTTTTATATTAATGTATAGTGTTTGTTTTAATATCTCACATTTTTATTACTATATAAAATTTTATTAACGTTTCAATTTTTTTATTAGTATATAATGCTTTTAATAATGTATTACTTTTGTGTCTTGTTCAAATTAATATACTTTTTTTCATTTTTGTATTGGTATATCGATGTCTTAATAAACATATCACTTATTTAATTAATCTACATAACTGTACAGTACGACATGATATGGACGGGTAGCTCCGCCTACATTTGCATTAGGGGCGTGGCTTGTAATAAACAATTATGTGCCAGATTAGTTGTGTTATGATGAAAAAGAACAACGTTCTGTAGTTGGCGATGTTTAGTTGGTTACTCTAACAAGTAAAAATGAAGAAGTATAAAAAGAGAGAAAATGCTGAAATTGCTGAGATCAGAGACAGCTTGGGATTTCTGAACACAGTCACATTACGTGAACATTTTGTAAGCATCATTTGTGATTCTTGTCATCGTCATCTTGTTCCTACATCATCATCGTCACCTTGTTCCTACATCATCATCATCATCATCAGTTTACTTCATTTATCATCATCATCAGCAGCAGCAGCAGCAGCAGCAGCGTTGTAATTTCGTGTTTTGACGTTGTAGGGATGAGGTAAAACAAATCTGACTAGAAAGACATGGACCATCAACGTCATCATCGTCATCATCATCATCATCATCATTTTAAATATTCTCTGTGGTTTAAACAGCCAAAGAACACGTAAAAACTTTATATTTAATGAATAAGTTTGATAATTATTTCTTCTTTTCTTTTTATTTTTCAGATGTTTTATTTGTAAGACTACGTTGTTGTTGGATTTCTCTCCTCTTCAGAAGTTACGTTCTCCAGAAAGAATGGAGTGATTTCATTTTTTTTTTTTTTTAAAAAGATCAAAACTGGAGTGCTGAAAATAATCTGTTTCCTTAACAGAATTTTTACACACAAAATCTTCTTTGTTTGAAAAATAACACGTGTGCAGAAAAATCTTCATTATTTGGAAAGTAAAATGGATATTTCATAAAAATTAGATTTGCTTCTTCATGGATATTCTGGGGTAAAGTAATAGTTTTTAAAATAAATTTAATAGCTTAAAGAAAAAGACAAAATTTATTTACAACAACGATTTTTGTAGTTAAAAACAGGACTGTATGAAAAAAAAAATCGTTTCCTTGAAATGTAAATATTTGTGCTATGATGGAAAAGAAAATTGTTTATATAATACTTGATATTTTTAAAGCTACTTGATAATTTTACAGACCTATTCATTTTTTATGGGTTATTTCATTTTTTGCAATCGTTTTTATGTGAATAATTGATTTTATTTTTAAATTTAGTGTTGTTAAAAGGAAAATTCCATTCAAATTTTCAGTTGTTCCTAATAATAATAATAATAATAATAATAATAATAATAATAATAATAATAATAATAAATAAATACTGTCGTTTTTATAACGAATAAGATAAAAACAAGAAATTTTTTTAAATTTTTTTAGTCAGTGGTAACATTTAAGATTAACTTTGAACATACAAGATATAAACAACGAACATTACTCTTTTTAAGGTAAAAGTTAGTTTACTTGCCAATGGGTGTCAAGAACAGTGTCAGTCAATAAGAAAAAGAACAGAGAAAGAAACAATATTACATTTTTTTTAAATCAAACAAAATAAAGATAAAAAGATATGAATGCATAGGTGGTCTAAGTAAATTTAGCTAAATCAATTTTTCTTTTGGGCTTATTCATTTTTTTTGTATATTTTTATTTGACTTTTTTAAACATTCACTTTTAATTTATTTATCAAAAACAAATAATTACTTTATCGTTTATCGATATTAAAAAAAAAAAAGAAAAGAAAAAAAAAATATTTAGAAAGTCGATTCATTTTATCTAAACATAACAAAAGTGACTATTTGAAGAGTCGAATGAGGATAATTAATAAAGCTGATAACATTTTCACCAAGCGAAGAGTTATGACGTCATGACAGGAAACGTGACCAACTACACGGACTCGGAGTTTGAGATTTATCTGCTTCCTGTCTCCATTCTTGTTCCTGTTCTCGCCGTCGTCATCCCTCTCATCATCATGGCTGTCGTCGGCAACGCCCTCGTCATCATCTCGTACCTCAAAGACAAGACGCTGCAGACCGTGCACAACATGTACATCTTCAACCTCGCCATCGCCGACTTCTTCATCGGGCTGTCCAGCATGAACTTCTACGTGGTCTACACCGTGACGGTGTGGCACTGGCCCCTGGGTCGGGCGATGTGCAAGGTTTTTCTCTGCATCGACTTCACTCTGTGCCTGGAAACCGTTCTCCTCATCATCGTCATCAGCCTCGACCGCCTCATCCTCATCACGTCGGGGGCGCAGTACTCGCAGCGCGAAACGAAGAACGTTGCCTACGTCAAGATCGCCGTCTCGTGGCTGTTTGCCTTCGCTCTGTACGGCCCGGCCATCATCGGGTGGGACTACTGGGTCGGGGAGTCGTCCGTCGAGGACAACGACTGCGACACGGAGTTCAGCGACAACTTCGAATACACCTTTAGCGACGGCGATCGTGGAGTTCGTCGTTCCGTTTGTGTCCATCGCCGTGTTGAATTCTTTGATCTACTGCAAAATTCGAAAGCGCAACAAAGTCTTCGCTCAGAACGTCGTCAATCCGTGCGTCATAACGGTGTCGTCGCGTCTCGACGTCCTCGACCGAAACGTGGCCAATCTTCCAGCCAATCAGAACACGGCAGCAAGCTCCAGATTATCACGTGACAAGAAAGCGAGGAAATCATTGGCTCTGCTCGTTATCGTGTTCGGCATTTGCTGGGCGCCGTACACTGCGACCACCATTTTGAAAACTTTGTGCGAGTCTTGTGTGAACAAGAATTTCTACGAGTTTCAAACGTGGCTGCTTTGGTGCAAGTCGTGCGTCAACCCGCTTCTCTACGCTTACAGCAGCGTAAAGTTTCGTGAAAACTTCAAAAAACTCCTCTTCAGATGTTTCAGATACTCGAAGCCTTCTCAACAAAATTCCTATGTTTAACACATGAAACTGATCATTGCATAAACGTTTAACTGACTGCCTGTAATTTTAAAACTATTTTATAAACAGGACGCTGTTTTGAACCATTGTAATGTACAGTTTATGTATATATATATATTTATTACGTACAATTTGAGTATATCATAAAGTTTTATACTGTTGTTACGTATGCCACTGTCACGTGATCCAGTCAAGTAGATTATTTTACACGTCAGTTAATAATTTCACTTTCAGTTTGTTTTTAATCTAAAAGTTTACAGACGGCTGGGATCACTGGACCGTTATCTTATTAATAAAAAATTCAAAACAATAAATGATTTTAAAATAGTTACTATCAAGACAAATAATTATATGTAATTATATACAGCACAGAAATGTCAGAGCTTATGCATTTATGTTGTTTAGCTGTCTGGATCCAAAAAAAAAAAAAAAAAAAAGAAAATAAAATAAAAAAAAGACAACAGTCGATACAACAAATTATACTAACGGGTCATCAAATGTTTAGTCTCCAAAAACAGAAGCGCCCGAGGTGTCTGCCAATACACCTACCGAACCAGCTTATATATATATTTCAAAAGAGAGTCTGTAGAGAGAAAAGGAACGTTGCCGAAGTTACTAAGACAAAAGAACTCTGTGGTATTTTTCAAGGCAAAACTGGCAGAGCCGGTGTGTGCTGTAATTTTTACTGGATTATTATCTCTTCGGAAAGTAACACAGAATCAAAAAATTAGGAATCACAGATTGTTATTAAATAATAAATTAATAAAAACGTTAAACTGGTGAAAATCTTACATAAAATTTCCATGCAGAATTTACCTTACTTTTTTAATACAATTATTCTAATAATCTGTTACATTACACTATCGGCGACGTTTTCTCGCTCAGATACATATAATATATATATATACAGGTAATGTTTTGCTAACAGCATGTTGATTGTATTTAAACACGTTTACAAGGCAGTGCTTGGTTAGTATGTTGAACGATTTTGTTGAAAAGAAAGACTGTGACCTGACTTCACTCTTGTTAGTGACAGACTTCACTCTTGTTAGTGACAAACCTGTATGAAGATCTCATTTATTACCTGTCGAAACTGAAAGATTAAAAGAAAGTAATATGACAGTTACTTCATGTGATAAAACTATTGGCGGAACTGAATCTGTTTGTGTATCTCTTTCACACTTCCACAATTAGTTCTGTTAGGAGACACTGTTCAGGATTCGATCCGATGAGCTACATGTGATGAGGTGACATTTATTATTATTATTATTATTATTATTATTATTATTATTATTATTAAATAATTAAACGTGACATTAATTGTAATCCAGACTAGATTTAACGCGATGTATGTGAGCACTGATTCGCTTTGTCTTGTTTATCCGTCTTTATTTATTTATTTATTATTTTTTGATACACAGGTATGACATCAAAACAGCCACTAAATTCAGTAGACACGACATTTCTCTGTAGTTTATAACTATATCTTTTAGTGTCTTTTATTAACAAGATGTCATCAATACGTTAAAGGAATATATTTTATATCATCTATCTACCTACCAATCTATCACTACCTAACTACCTTACCTACCTACCGATCTTTGTATGAAGATAGACACATAGATAGATAAATAGATATTGATATCCATCTATCTCTCTATCCACCAAACAGTCCATATATTTATCCACTCACACACATACAAACAGACACGCACATACAAACACACGGTGATATAGGCAGTCTCTCTGTTTAAACACGGTAATTTCTTCCTGGGTGAAGAGAGTTTTGTTTCGCACAACGATTTTTCTAAACCAAACGCAACAATACAGATATTTTAACAAAATGTTAGTTTAAATAAATTCAAATTAATTTTTAACAAATATAAATATAAAAATGTATATATAAAATACATGTGAAGTAATTTATTTTATGTCTTACATTTTGTATGTTTATTTTCTGTTCGTACAACATGTCAAATTTTTTTTTTTATTCTTAAATCATTTGTGAACAATTTTATTGTGATATTGTTGAAAATACATATTAAACTTTTAATTGTTTTCTGTTCTTATTTTATAGAAAATATTGTTTTCGCTACACTGAAATCAGTGTCATTTCACATTCATCACTACCATCGCAATAAGAACCAGAACAACAACAACAACAACAAAAACAATGATAATAACCATAACAGCAACAGTAACAGTGATAATAAAAGAAAGGAATTCAAGAAAAGGACACACACACACACACACACACACACACACACACACACACACACACACACATATATATATATATATATATATATATATATAGAGAGAGAGAGAGAGAGAGAGAGAGAGAGAGAGAGAGAGAGAGAGAGACCAAAGCCAACATTACGATATTATTATAAATAGTATGTTATCGAATAACATTATTTGTTCTTTTACTGCTACAACAACAACAACCACTACTACTACTATTACTACTATTATTATTATTATTATTATTATTATTATTATTATTATTATTATTTAAACATTTACACTAAACCCTTTAGGAAAGCATTTTAGTAATTAATTTATTTAAACAAAATTACCTTGTCCAAGGTTATTCTATGTTTTTCAGTGAAACTGTCTTTTGACAGTCTTGCAGATAAACTTTACTGCGTCCTATGGTGTACAAAGTTAATGACGTCATTCCATTGTTGACGTCATATTTGTATATATGCTGTCAGAAATAGAAATAATTCGACTGATACTAGTCGTGAAATATAGGATCATAATAATACATATCAAATATTATATAAACAATGTTCTTTTCCAAAGCACAAATATTTACACTTCAAGGAAACGATTTTTTTTTTCAGATATAAGCAGGTATAGGTAAGTTTCTTTATGCTATCAAAGCACAGTTTTTGATGATGTAATCAGTAACGAGCTAGGAATTCAAAACACAAAATGACTTTCAAGAAAACAAAACCAAATAAAATAAATTTAGCAATCTCTTAAACCTTTTATTTTATTTATTTTTTTTTTTGCTGGTGACACTTTTTTTTTTTCATTTCATATGATAAATGCTTTTCTAAAAAATGTATTTATTTATTTATTTATTTATTTATTATTATTATTATTATTATTATTATTATTATTATTATTATTATTATTATTATTTTTATGTATGTGTGTGTTCTTTTTTTATGAGAACGCTTATCTATGTGTGCGTGTGCGCGTATATATGTTTATGTCCTCATGAGTAACAGAGAGTAACTAAATTTATTAATTATAATACGCTTTAAAACAGTGTTTTAAACAAAATATCTCGCCACAAATAATAATAATAATAATAATAATAATAATAATAATAATAATAATAATAATAATACATTATCTAGGGGGAACCAATCCAGAGACATTTTTTTACAAAGCATCTTGTGGTTATTTCCCTTGAATCAGATCACGTTATTTTGAAAAAACAATGACTGGCGTGTATTAGAAATTTCTAATTAAATTCATTAGATTTCAAAAAGTTATCCGTAAAGTTAGTCTGTATGTAATACTAAAAATAAAAATAATTTCATAGTAATTTAGTCGAATTCGCATCACAGAAATGATTAGAAACGATTATTAATTAATATTTTATGGATACAATCAACGGCAAATAAAGTACCTGTTATTAGTGCAAATATTTCACAACAAATCAAAGCACGCTTGTCGTGGGTACTGTCTGTATCAGGATAAAATTGCTAAATTTATCAGAAATGTAAAAATCTACATCGTCTCTTCTTACTAACTAAACTGTTAACAACACATAAACAATAGCAAAGTCTAAAACTCTAAAACACCAACACTGTGTTAAGTTAGAACCTTGCTGCTAGATAAATTCAACATATAAGTACTCGAATCTCCAGTTTCTAGTGGGTGATTGATTGAATTACGTTCGATTATAGTTTAAGCCACAGCACATGTTGATCGTTTAGTTTCTTTAAAATTTAACGTTTCTTTTCTCTTGTTTTTTTTGAGTCCAAAACGGTTTTTGTAAGATACATGCGGTGTTTTAATCGCGATGGTGTTATCTGTCTTCTTGTGTTTTGTTTGAGAGATCTGTGTGTGTTTACAAAACACAGGTTTGTTTTTCCTGTTTTGTTTTTATAAAGAAAACTTTACCAGTTCACGTGATACTCTTGTTGTTTCTGTATCCGCAGTCACGTTAGATCGTAATGTAACAAAAAAAAAAAAAAAAAAAAAGTATATGAATTGTGGGATCACAGTTAACAATAACAGCATCGTCATAAACAACAACAACAACATCAACAACAACAATACTATAAAAAAAGTAATAATAACAATAATGACAAGAACAACAACAGTACTGTTATTACCAATGTTTCTTCTAATACTACAACTACTACTACTAGTACTTAGAGTAAACAGTGTACAGTTTACTTTGTCATAATAGATATTTATTATATTGAATATATACGGAATAACTGATTATTATGTTAAGATATCAGCTTGGTCCTTCGAAGAGTAGAATGACGAATTGCAGCGACACACGCACGCACACATACACCACGCACACACACACATATCACTCTGGATAGATATATAGAAATACAGAAAGACAGACAGATAGATATATAGCCAGAAATTGCGTTACTGAGTGTTGTAATAATATATATTAACCTTTTACTGAAAAGGAAAAAAAAAAAAAAATTGTTTTATTAATTATCGTATTATTTTATAATAAGAGACATTTATTACACGTTTATGGTCACTATATTAATGTGCTTCTGTCGATTTATTTTATGTTTTTCTAACAATATAGACATTCACACATAGCTGAGCTCTGCATTGCTGTGAGTAAATTGTATTTATACGAACTGAGATAGTATCGTTAGTAATATTTTCATCGTGACGTCTAATTAACAAGTATACACCAGGGACGGAAGATTAATATAAAACAGAAATAAATGTAATAGTTGCAGAAAACAGAGCAAAAAAGACAAAAATCAATACGATTATGATATCGAACTCGATGACCTTCACCACTTCAAACAGACGTTCAGTCTCTGATGTTAATGTAATGTGTAATTTGTTTTAGTAAGAATGTTTTATTTTTAATACTAATACTCATAATGATAATGGTAATGATAACAATAATAATAATAATAATAATAATAATAATAATAATAATAATAATAATAATAATAATAATAATAATAATAATAATAATAATGTAGGATCGGTATGTGTGCGTGTGTGTGTGTGTAGGTGTCTGTATATGTATGTATATTTTATGTGTGTATATATGTGTGTGTGTACGTATGTGTGTGTGTGTGCGTGTGACTAGATGTGCGTATGTGATGGTTTCTTCTTTTGGTGTGTAGTTGTGTATGAATTTGGAAGATCGTGTGCGAGTGGGTGTTTGTATTCGTGCATTTGTGTGCGTGTGTATGTGTGCGTATGTAAGTGTATAGTAGTTTATCTGTGGTTGTGTATATAAGTGTATATATGTTATGTATGTGTCTGTATGTTTTACCTGCGTGTGTATGTATGTGTGTGTACGTAATTATGTCTGTATATTTGTGTATGTGTGTAGGAATGTATTTATCAATGTATGTACGTGTGTATGTATGAATGAATGTATCTCTGTATGTATGTGTATATTATTAGCAAGTTAATCAGAATATATATCACTACAGTCATCATTTAACTAAAGTTTGTAAAATTAGTATTGATTTGTATCTGACATGACTCTGAAATCAGAACGTACAACAGAAACCAAACTCTCACTGTTAAACTCTTTCGTTTTAAATAATTTGTTCAACCTCTGATATTTATTGTTCTTGATATTTTAAACAAATAAAGAAAATCTGAAAATGTCATTTCTGTAGTTTCAGAATACCAGTGAAATTGTAAAATATTTAAAAGTGAACAGACAACAGACAATTTAAAAAATATATATATATTTATATTATAATTTCTAGTTTAAAATAGTACGAAAGAGTTGCGATAAAACGAAAGATTGCCTTTCACAGATTACTCAGAATTAATGTCAAAGATATCATGTAAATTTTGACTGGTATTTGAAATTCCCAGCTGACATGTGACTGAGTATCATATTCCCAGTGTAAAAATACAGTATTATATTACTGAAATTGATGATGAATTTATTAAATAGTTGACGTTGAAATAACGATACTATTCAACCAGCATAACCAAATGTTGAGAATCCATCTTAATTTAACTCCCTATTGTTAACTGTTCATCATTTCAAATGTACATAATATTATTTTTTTAAAAAAGAAGAAATTTTCAGTAACTCTCATACTTGAGTGTGTATGTAAATTTACAAAACATGCACTATATATATATATTTATAAATAAAATTCTCTATTACACTGTAATTCTAAATTTCATCAAAGTGAAAAGATGTGACACTGAGAAATCGTCTCTCGTTAACCTTCCGTTTCCGCCATGTTTATTTTGATGGAAACAAATATGCAGTTTGGCAGTCAAAAATCTTTTGACTGACATTTGATAACTGCTTTACCCTGACGTATCTCACTGTGGGGAATTTAATGTGATTGTGATGGAGTATTTTTATTAATATTCTACAACTATACAAGGTCGTTAAGAGGTTGTCTGCACCCCCGGGAAAACATGACTTCGTCGTCTGCTTAGATATTATATTTTTTTTTTTTTTTTTTTTATACAGTGAGCAGAACTAATAATCAGTAAAAAAAAAAAAAAAAAAAAAATTAAAAATATTGCCGACAGATAAAGCTCACAGCAAATTTACTTTATCAGACGCATTACACAGCATTTAGACTAACCGTTTGATAAAAGAAAAATAATTTGTAAATGTATAGATGCATTTACTACTATTTCAACCATAACTATTCATTTATCGCTGCTGCTGCAGCTACAGCAACAACGACAACAACAACAACAACACCACCAATAATAATAATAATAATAATAATAATAATAATAATAACAATAACGCGAACTGTTCCAGCCATTCACTTAATGCTATTATCTACTCTACTGTTTAATATTAATATCCGTACATTTCCTGACCACTCTGTACTCTCGTCTCTCTGGGGATTCGTCTACGACACACCGCCATCTGGGCTTGCACAGAACTACTTAGATCATCAGTGTCCCTGAATGTTTCTCTTTCTTTGACCCTACACATTTATCAAAACTATTTGTTCTTAGTCAGTGGCGGTCGATCTGAACGTGAGGTCAAAGGTCGTGTCGGTGACAGACGTAGGCGACGCTAGCTGAAAGTATCAGAGAATACCGAATGCAAAATTCAGTGTGTTGTTATTGTATGGGATTAATTTAAATATTTGTGTATAGGAATTACACAGCGGTGAGATCATGCAATGAAATACGTGTTTTAGAAAGAAAATTATGTTACTGTTAGTCATTCATTCAAATACACCTTTCTTCGTCTTCTTCTTCTTCTTCTTCTATTATTATTATTATTTTCATCATTATCATCATCATGACTATCATCTTTATTACTGATATTATTGTCGTTACCACGGTTGTTATAATCATGATCGTTATGTCAATTATTTTAATGTTTTCGTGATTTTTGTATTATTGTTGTTTTTATTTGTGTTTGGACCGTATTCATAAAAGGAAGTAGCTGGTTTCGATCCGTGAACCATCTGGACACATTAACCATATTATATTGTATACTGCTGTGTAGAAAAATACACACATACACACTTACACACATACACTCTCACACACACACTCGAATAATAAATACAAAAATAAGAATTACAAAATTTAGAAAAAAAGTAGGAACTTGGATTCGATCCTCGTGCTCTGTGAACAGGTTAACTCTATAACAGAGTGAATTGCAGGCTGTGCTGGTGTATGCAGGTCAGAAACAATATCTGCTTGACCCAATCAACGCGAAACAACTCGCCAATCTCTAATGAGATTACAAACGATGCAGAGACGTGGCTCCACTATTTCTAGTCACATCCGTGTGTCCACTGAGACAGATACCAATAGAAAATCAATCTCGTACAAATCTGTCTGAGCCTTTTAAATACCACAGCGTATCAAACACTTCTAGTGCTCAGCACTGACACACACCACACTTCACTACACTAGTTTTAACACACACTACACTAGATTTAATATACATTACTTTACACTACACTTGTTTTTAGATAGAATACTGTAAAAAAAAAACTAGTTTTAACACCGAATACAATACATACACACTAGATTTAATATACACTACTTTACACTACATTAGTTTTAATACACACTGCACTACATTACACTGGTTTTAACTCACAGTACTGTACACTACACTAGTTTTAACATAGTAGTTTACATTACACTATTTTTAACATAGTAGTTTGCACTACACCAGTTTGTACACTACACTAGTTTTAAGACACCATTCTTTACACCACACAAGATTTAACACATAGTACTTACTAGGTCGGTTTTAGCTCACGCTACTTTACACTACACTAGTTTTAGCAGTCTGTACGTTACATTAAACTACTTTTGACACACATTACTTTACACTACACAAGATCTAACATCATCAGATAACAAAAGGTCTTCACATTACATTGTTATTATTATTGTTGCGGTTGTTTTATTGTTGTTATTGATTATAATGAGGAAGAAGAAAAAGATTATTGTGATGATATTGATACTGTTGTGGGTTTTTTGTGGGTTTTTTCTGAGCATTTATTATTATTATTAAATTTTTATTTTAAATCTTTTATTTTAGCACTACTGGAGCTGATCGCTTTTCTTCCAAACTATTACGAACTGTGCTTTTTGGTTAAAATTGTTTTAACCCCTTATCAGCCATCTCTAACAAGTTAAGCTGTAGCTGTCTTTTAACACAATTTATTTTGTAACAGTCGTGCACACACCGTTCATGACAAAATACCACAGCAAAACGTTTGTGACCAGACCAGAAGTGTTTCCATTTCAAATAAAACTGTTTCCATATAGATATTTCTGTTTTAACAAACATTTTAAAACTCAACGGTCACACTAGCAATCATCATATTAATCAGGCTTGCTGAGTATATTTATAACGTTCCAAATTACTCGATTTCAAGAAACAGTTCTTGCTGCATTGCGATTTATCATTTCTGATTAATATGCTAAAAGCCAGGCTAGCTCTGGAGAATAAGTCAGTTTTGTATTAAACCACTTCTGTCTACATCTATCTGTGTCTAACTCATCTGATGGCAGCTATGTCGTGATTAGCGTGTTAAAACATAACAGGTTCTCAAGTCTGGCTTTAGTTCCAGATTACTGTGAGTGATCGGCTGAAACTGTTGTGTTTGTCCGTCCATTGAACACCTTTTATCTCCACCATTAACGACGTACTTGAAAACACACCCAACGGTCCATCTCTCCGCCACAAGAGGGCAGCACTGTGTTAATGAAGCGTAACATCTTGACAATAACCGGTGTCTCAAACATGGTCGGTCGACAGGCTGCTTGACATTGACCGAGAAAATAGCCGCCCTTTGCTTTGTGGCCGGCGGAATACATCTGACTGTGTAGCGGGTAAATATCTAATTGGATTGGGTACAAAACGACAAAGACTTTTCATTCAAGTCGGCTGTTTCTTTGTGCTGTAGAAAGAAATGAGCGGAACTAAGACGTCCAGAATGAGCGCGGTGCTTTATGGGATCCGTTACAAGACAATGGCGCAGACGCAGATGTAATTTTCAGTCAAAATCTCAGTCGTTTACTAGATTTACAATCATTTTCCGTAATTATCTTTTTCTTTTTTAATCCACGGTCACTTCCCGGGGGTGTAGGTTTCACCCGCATCGTAAAACACAAACGTGGTGGCAGAAAGACAAAGAATTCCTAACAACACCATCAGCAGTTTGAACTTAGGCGACAGCGAAGTGTGCGCCCATAATGTCTTCTCGGTTTCCAGTTTCTCTCCAAAATTTGTATCTTCTGTGGGGTCGTTTTAACAAACGAGAGACAGTACATTGTAAATGTGTAAAATATATTGATGCAATAAAGAGTATGAAGTACCAGTTTAGAAAGCTGAGTAAATATATAAATGTTTTATTTTGTTCACGTTCTCCATCTGTTTTTCTTTGAAGATAAACAACTGTAGTATTCTTTGAAAATAAAATTGTTTAAAACACAAACTGATTTACCTTTGATCTTTAAAACATAGATTTACGGCCATCATTATTATTTTTTTTTTATCTAATACTTCTATTAATACTTCTATTAATACTACTTCCACTGTTGAGACCGTTACTATGACTGCTTCTACTTATTTAACTTCTATTTATGTACACGAGAAGATTATAATATTTAAAGAAAGTAAACAAATTTACACAATCAAATATTACTTTACCAAAAAAAAAAAAAAAAAAAAAAAATCTACCAATTAACATCATTACTAATGATGTATAAAGCTAAAATTATCACAATAACTAAAAGTTATCTAACAATCTATCACGGAATTTTTTCTACCTGTTTATTTAAAACGATAAATCACTTTAGCATGGTTAATACGGGTGTAACACGCAGGGCTGGCTTGTTTGTGTTATCTAATCAGATCATCAGTGCTCGCGTATCGCCGAGCACGTGGAGAAAAGAAATAAAACAAAGAGTTAACAAAGCGAAGTGAGATCGAGTTCACACTCTCGTGGTTTCTCTTCACAAAAGTGATATGACGTGTTATCGTACAGATACTGTTTTAGAATATTTTCACTTTTTCTCCATTTCTTTGCCGTTAAATGGAAAAGTTTAATTATTCAAGAGAATTTATCGTTAATGTCAGATTTATGGAGTGGAATTCAAAAGTAAGGAAAGAAGAATGTAACTTTTGAAATTAATGTTAGTGCAGATTTGAGAAAAATTGACGTTTAGATTGCGAAAATAGAAGTCTTTTTTCAAAGAGTATTTTTGTTTGTTATTAACTTTTTCATCGTTTGAAACTGATACAACATAAAACAATTAACTCGAATGATTGAATGATAAAAATTATAAAATTTATTTATGTAAGATGTTTACATATATATATATATACACATAGTACATGCATAAAGACATAAACATATTACCTTAAATATAAACAAAAAAACATTATTTAGTTTTAGAGTTTATAAAACAAACAAAAACACACACACATATGCATAAAATGTTTACATATATATCTATATATATATTCATATCTATAACTATATATATATATATATATATTTCACAGCATACATAATTTATTATGCTTTTTGTGTGTGTGTGTGTGTGTGTGTGTGTGTGTGTGTGTGTGTGTGTGTGTGTGTGTGTGCATACATATATAATCAAACATAAAGGCGGATCCTGGACTTCAGATAACAATTATAATAACTGTTATCAACGTAACTTTCATTTTGGAAAAAAAGCACATCACGTACACAGCACATTCCTCGAGTCAATACAAAGGCTTCTTACTGCATATTTTACTTGTCACACTGAGACAGGAATTCACCTCAGATTTCTCTGTTGTGTTGCTACAAATACAAGTCATATGATAGCCCCCGTGACGACTGGAGTCCTGTGATACTTCAGCGAATCAATATGAGAGGAGAGCATAACGAGGAATAACAAATTACTTGTTGACAGTCACTGCTGAGTCGGCTCTCTTCTCTTCTGATCCCGATTAGTGGAAAATTTACATTCGCTGTACTGAAGCTAGCTTAGTGGTAGAGCAGTCGCCGCGGAACTGATTGGTAGGAGGATCAGTTCTAGTCCACTCTCTCCTGTTTTGATACAGTAAAATTCATTCTCGCTTGATGGAAACCAGTGTGGTGTTATATTGAACACATCTCGCAAGAAGTAAAACAAAACCCCACTTGGGTGCCAGGAAGCCCGTGGCTTAGTGGTAGCGTACTCGCCCAAAGCATAATGAGTCGCATGTCCAGTGATCCTTTGTTCATGCTTTTTCTCGTTCTACCTATGACTCGAGACTAGAGTTATGGAAAAAAATGTATATAAATTTGACTTCTTGTTATTTCTTACAAATATACAATGAATGATGACAAGAATGTTTAACAGTCAGATGACTATTGACTGTAAACCATTGATAATAAAAATTAATATTGACATCAGAAAAGATATTCATATATTGTTATACAATTACTTGCTCTAGTTATATAACTGTAAATACTATGTAACGAGTAGAATGAATGTTGACGCATACAAGATATTACGTCAGTTTTATAATAATATTAGCACATATTTTTATTGTATAATCTTCTTACGTATGAAATATTATAATGTTCTTGATATGTAGGTAAATATGTTTGTATGTGTATGTGTGTGTGTATGCGTGTGTGTGCGATCTTTGATAGTTACGAATAAAAAACGATTAATCATGTGAATATAAGGCTATTTGTAATTTTACCGGAACATTAAACATTAGTTAATTTTTTTTTCTGGTTGCTGTGGAATTTCAGAAGCTTTCTTGCGGCTGACGGGTTTTTCTCTATCAGTTTCACGAGCTAGCGAGAAATTAAATTTAAATTTTTAGACACGTTAGATTCATGCGATGAGATCATCTCATTACTAAATTAATTAACATAATTAAATTTTTAAATGAAAGAAAAGGGATTTTTTTCTCTTTTTTTTAAATTTTGTTCAGTGTTAGTTTTTGTTTTGGACTAAGGTTAACCCTAACAAATAACTTAAATGCATTTCTATATGTGTATGTACATTATAGATACCGGTGTTTACTGCTAATAAAGTACAGAGACGTACGTAAGCCGATATGAGTAAATCACAGATAAAATCTGACGTAACTCTTTACCTGCCAATCAGTCAGAAGCAGGTCACGTGATCCGACACTTCTTTCTGATTGGTAAAGAAGACTTATTTGAGTAAACAATAATTTGGCAACAATTATGTATTTGTGTTCGATTTAAAATATTAAACTATTATTAATGATTGTAAAATAAAATAAAAACTAAAATCGAAACTATAAAATGTTTGTATCCTTGTTTCCATAAAGGGAAAAAATTATAAAAAAAAAAAAGATACGGAAAACAAAACAAAAATAGTTTAAAGTGTAAACGTATGTAGATTAATTATGCATCGTTTCGTCTTCAAGCATAACAGTAATTTGTAAAATTCTTTAAAATAATAACAACATCATTTGTGAAATTTTATTTTTTGTGGCATAAAATTAAAATAAATCGTCCACAAAAACGAAAGAAGTATTTCATGATATGAATTTTGAATTAAAATTCAAATTTTTTTTTTATTTATTTATTTATTTATTCTTTGAAATACAAATCATCGATTTTAGTATTTATAATTATATATATTAAACCAAATTTATAAACATAATTTATAATTACGAGTAAAGAAAGGATAAAATAATTCTTAGAAGACTGAAAGATGAAAGAAAAATTTTAAATAAAAGAAACGACTAAGACTTAGTAAAACTAAATTTCGTTTTAAAAGAAACGTCTCCACTCTGTTATGTAACAAGTCTGTTTGTCCGAGACACACACACACGTGATCGGCCCGTTCGAGTCCACAAAATGAGCGACGTCTGCTAATTTCCTTAATGGCGGAATGATTTTCGAGATATTCCGATCTCCACCGATCTTGGCACTGATTGCACGCGGATTCCACGGAAACGAGTCTATCTAACATTACACAGTGATTTATCACCCGTCTAATAGTTTCTCCGATTATAGGTGCACACTGTAACATGTGACATTGTGTCATTAAATGTCGATTCTCGTCCACACTCATTCATCACCAGTGTTTAGTAAACAGAACGCGTCTGTTGTCTGCTGATACCTTCTGTCCCTATCGCCTGCTGCTGTCATCATATGTACGTTACGAAGCATTCTTCTTCACTTCGCCTTTTTCCGCCACAGATCGCCTTATCACGTTGCTCTATAACTTTCATCTTGCAAAGAGAAATAGAAAAGATTCTTAGCTGCTTGAGACGAGTTGCTATAATAACGATTTATCACACACTTGAACCAGAAACAGCGTGGCTGGAGTTTTAAAAACTGTTTTAATGATTGTTTTGTAGGTTAAATAATATTTAGTCTGATGAGAAGTAGAGATGTTATTTGATTTGTATTTTTAATTTTTTTTTGTCACTGAACAGTCTGTGACAGAATAAAGTTTTGTTGTAATGATATTTCATCTCTGTATTTAGTGATATACAAACAACAGTAACAATGAGTGTATATTAAACACAAGACCTGAACACGTTTTGAATATAACGTACTACGTTATGAAATAAATTTAAAAAATAATTTTTTTTATATTATCTTCTTTTCTAATTAATAACACATTTGTTAATATGATTATAACATTAATACACGTCGTGTTCGATAACAATGGCAAATTCGCCAGATTTTGAAGACGTCGGGGACAGCGTCGTGATAGTCGCAGTGTGAAAGCGTGCGCGACTTCACGCGACACGCTACGTCTGACCGTAGCGCCCCTCCCAAAGCTACGACTGTTACCGCGACATACGTCTGATGTCAATACCAAATGAAAGAGAAATTTCCCCGGGGACGCCATTACCGTCACCAACGTCACACATTTATGAACATCAACTTCTCCAGCAGTGCTTCCGGTCGCTTTCAATTGGTCTGGTGTCCACTGCGATGTCCACTGGAGAGCCGTGAAGCCGTGGCGCAATTAGAGCCCACTGTTGTACTAATACGTCTTTTAGTGGGACGTGGAGGAGTTTAGTCATAGTGATCAGTGAAATTACACACACAATGTTCTGTCTTATTGCACTCGCGTTCTTCCGAGACCTGTCACATGGCGGAATCGTCTTCGCTCATATTGTCGTAATAAACCTTTTTTTTCTGAGAATCTGAGATAATCAAAGAAAAACGAGATTTAGATTAAATTTGCAGCCAGATTAGGTTCGAAAGTATTATAATGTGTTTTTGCTTAATTTTGTGTGATTCTTTGTTGTGTGTGTGTATGAGTGTGCGTGTGTGCATAATTCTACAGTCGCCACATATATGCACACATGCCACCATCTACAAACATATATATCATACGTCAGAAAATACAATCAATACGTAAGACTCCAATAAAAAAACTAACATTTCAAAAACTAAGATTACACATAATCCCGAGCATAAAATATTTAAAATGACAAAGAATGTGATACAACAAAGCAAAGTAAAAATGGAAAAGGTCTTGCATAAGACAGCAACACTGGTTAATGCTCACAAAAGTACATTTTTGGAAACACTCCAGGCTAATTACATGATAATGACATAATAATTAGATGATAATGAGATGTTAATGATATGATAAAGAGATTTTGAATATGTGGAAGACATGTGGTAATGGAATTATGCTAATAATAAGTATTGTTATTCTTAGATCAAACACTTAAATACATTAAATATAACATACACACACATACAAAAAAATAGTGTGTGTTTGTGTTTGTGTGTTCATATTTATGTATATTGTTTTCTCATTAACCACTATTTTCTCGTTTTACATTAACAGGTTTTTTTCTTCTAGATTTCCATCAACGGCTATTTTCAAGTTTTACATATTAAACGTCATTTTCTAGTTTTACCTATTATCCTTTATTTTCTAGTTTTACCTATTATCCTTCATTTTCTAGATTTACATATTAACCGTTATTTTTCAACCTTTACATATCAACCGTTATTTTCTAGTTTTACATATCAACCGTCAATTTCTAATTTTACATATTAACCGTTATTTTTAAAGTTTTACATATTAACCGCCACTTTCTAATTTTACATATTAACCATTGTTTTGCAAGTTTTACATATTAACCGTCATTTTCTAATTTTACATATTAACCGTCACTTTCTAATTTTACATATTAACCGTCATTTTCTAGTTTTACATGTTAACCGTTATTTTGTAATTTTACGTACTAATCGTTATTTGTCTAGTTTTACATATTAACCATTGTTTTCCAAGTTTTACATATTAACCGTTATTTTGTCATTTTACATATTAACCGTCATTTTCTAGTTTTACATGTTAACCGTTATTTTGTAATTTTACGTACTATCGTTATTTGTCTAGTTTTACATATTAACCGTTATTTTTACTTATTGTGGTAATCGAGTAAAAGAAATGGATACGCCGGGGGACACGTTTCTACAACTGACCAAATCAGATTGCTCCGCACTCATTAGTATTAAGTCCACACATCCGTGTGTTGTCTGCATCAATAGCTGAAGGTCATTGTGCAAACACTCACTGTCCGAATAATTTGTCCGTGTTGGTCAGTCACTGGACACAAGAAATTGAAATCGCAACCGTTGGAGGCCCCAATCACGTAGTTCATTAATACATTAACTAGAAATCTTTGTCTTCTGTGTTTTAAAGAGATTTGCTGACTAGCCAGGGTTGTTAACCTGTCTGATGTGTGACTGGTAGGTTCTTAGTTCGCCTCCCGGTAACGATCATATCCAGAAATAATTACAAAACTACAGCGTTTCACTTTGAAAACATCCTTATATGTAATGGTTGTGCAGTTTAAAACTAATTGAAGGAAAAAAGAAGAATTTATGACTTCTCCTTTCAGCTGCATAGGCTTAGGCTTATTCTATTATAAATAAATAAATAAATAAACATCCATCCACTACATTTTTCGTTTCAATTTTTAAAATGTATATATACATACACACGCGCGCATAGACACACACATACACAGATACACATGCACACACATACACATGCACGCACGCACACATTCACACACATACAACATATACACACAAGCAGATGAACATATACTCTCTCTCTCACACATTCTAACATCAACATTTCCATTTATTGGATAATTAAAACAAACGTTATAATTTTATTGTTGTTTAACGTTTTGTTAGATGCTTTATTCATTTGTTTTCTGTTTTAAATGAACATAAACTCAGGAAAAGAAACGAAAAAGAAAAACTGTAATTTTCTCTTATACCTGTGAAAAAAAAAAAAAAAAAAAAAATGTTGTTAAGTATTTGTTCTTCTTTTATTTGTTCTTACGAAAACCTCACCACAAAAACAAAACCAACCATGTGGAACAAACAAACATCGATCAAGTGTGAATGAGCGGCAGTCACGCAAATCTAAGTGCAAACGAAAGGAGAAAAATGCCGTTTTTGACTTTAAAAAAACCTCGGAGTGTTTGTCAAACAATCTCTCGTCTTTGCCGAGGCTGCTTCCACTGTTAGTTGTGTGTTTGTGGTAGAATTAGACACCGGTGTGTCACATTGCACAAAATCACATCACCCAGCTGTCGTCCACTCTGTCAGTGGGTTGGGGTGTTTGTCTTCTCCTTTACACTCGCCCTCTGAGAAGCGGGTGTCGCTTCGGGCTAATTAGAAAGGTCGTCGAGGATGTTTGGTTTGTCACGATTTGCATTCTCCACTCAGCTCTCTCAGCTCCACTGTCAACATTTGACTTCTGCACACTCAGCAAACTTCAAACAGTTTGAAATTCTTTAAATGACGCATGTTACATTTATACTTACCTGTTTCGTGTTTACTACCTTGACTAACCCTGCTTCTTAATTATCTGTCTATGTATACCTACCTACCTATATGTCTATCTGTTTGTCTATCTATATCTATATGCATCAACGTATCTAAATATCTATACTTATCTGTGTATATATGTGTATGTGTAAATACATACATACATACATATATGCACACACACACACACATATATATAAGCATACATGAAGTACATACAAACTTACACAAACACGCGCACTTGTCCTTCGGTGTGTTTGTTTGTCTGTCCTCCTACCTGTCTACAAAAAACGTAACAAATCTAAATTTCATTTAGTTATCCATCCGTCAATTCATCTACATACAGCATATTATCTATACCTAGCATTACCGCAGTAACATACATGATCAAATCAAAAAAATATATATATATGTATACATTTTAACTTACTGATAGTTATATATCATTTTTTTTTTTAAATTATATAACCTAAAGACTATCGTATAGATAAAATACTGACATTATCTAACTTGTGTATTAACCTAGACACATATTATCACATATTGGTAATACATTAACAGATACTGCACACATGCAATACTCTGAATACGTGATATAAAGGTGGTGATCTATGCTGCTAACATTGATTTAGCATTATCACGTTTCTTGAATATCACCCATAATTATAATTAATTTCAAAGATTTTGCATAATAAATAATTAACACTAAAAGATAATATCATTTGTATTTTTTAAAAAATCTACTTATTTTTCAACCGTTTTAACGATTTTAACCGTCGAGTCAGACAAACTGAGATAACGAGGTCGATTTGAGATGAATGCAAACAACCGTTACACAGAGTGTTTGTGTGAATACGCTACTTTTCTAATACATTCGAAACACGCACGAAACAAAACTTTTAAAGCTGTCTGTTTGCCGTTATTTATTTACTAATCAGAAGGAGACTGCATCAGCAAATCAAGATTTATTTTTCTTTGGTTTTGTTTAAACAGGTTTTTTCACAGTGAAGTTTCTGATAACATTTTTAAATATTTATTTCCGACTCATTCGCCCGTGCACTTTCAATTTTCGATTATTGCCCCGACTTGGCCATTAAGAGAAATCAAGAGAATTTTTTCACATTACAAAATGAATTGATTTGCTGTAAACTTTCTTAAATGGTGGATTAGGTTAATGATTTTCCTGGGTTATAGTTCATGCTTAATGAGTTGCGATAAATGAATATTGATTTGTCTAAATCTTCGTTTCTTTGAAATAGCCTACAGACGCAGGTAAGAAAAGATGTCTAGTGATAACGGAGACACAGAAATCTGTTTTTTGTATTTGATGTTTATATTAACAGGTTGTTTTTAATTATTATTTTTTAAAGAGAAGGTTGAAGAAGCCTGTTATCACGACACCAGAATCTATTAATTAACAGCAAGGGATTTTTATTTTATTTATTATTGTATCACGGAAAGGAAAACATATTCAAAAGGTCGTATTAACGGGAAATTAAAAATTTAAAACTTGACACTAAACGAGGATCGATCCTGAAACCTTTGTCTGACGAGTTGAGAGATGTATAACTGAGCTACACGACCCTCGTTCTAGTAGGACGAAGACGAGGAAATCTCAACTCAGACAAATGCCACTCATCTTACCCCCACCCGGGGTACTTGACGATAATCTAGTTTTCATCATGTCTTGGTGACCTGCGTAGTGTCTGTCCATTGTCAGTCAGACATCTCACACACAGCACAACATCGCCGACTCTGAACTGTCCCTGCCCCGCTTGTTAGACGTCGTGGCCGCAGCACATGAGTGTTCAGCAAACACGACGTGGTGACCAACGTGTCTCTTGACGTCCACTTGTCCGTTAATCCGTCTTCTGACATGTGTAGTCAGTCAGTAGGAGAATAAGCCTCGACTTCGCACGATTGTGCAAAACTAGCAGGTAGCGCCATCTAGCGGAATTACACGTCTTTCCGTTTACCTTGTGCTGTTCAAGTGTGTGCGTCTAACAACACAGTTTGTTCAGGTGTCAGTACATATTAGAAAGTCTCACACATAAGTAAACCTGTCAAAACTCTCACGTATAAAATATACGTTTTTACCTACTTCTCAGTATTTAATCACATTCTCTCTGTAGTTTAATAAAAATGCACTAACAGTCAGCCGCTGGTGGAGTACTCGTTGCTGCTGTTACGTCATCAGATACGACTGATGATTTGTACGTAACGTTTATTAGCCAGCGGAAATTTCTTTATTACTGTTACGTCAGTTTGTAGATCGCTGGATTCTCAAACTGAAAACTTTGATTCAAATCTTCGCTGAGTAGTTTACGTTTAGAGATCCAGAATAAAATTTAAAATGTTTAAAACTGTATCAGATCTGTGTATGAAAACTTGAATTAAATGCTATAAACTGCACATATTTATATTGGTACACGACTTCAAGAATGCTAAGTAAGCTTATGAAACGCATCCACTAATACAGAATTTACTTAGAATATTAAACTGAAATGTTTTCTGTTTTGTTACGCATACATATTTCATATTAATAATTATTTAAAACTTTG
Organism: Chrysomallon squamiferum; assembly: GCA_012295275.1. NCBI lineage: Eukaryota > Metazoa > Mollusca > Gastropoda > Neomphalida > Peltospiridae > Chrysomallon > Chrysomallon squamiferum. Next base: position 6,408,863 of record CM022670.1, read on the forward strand.
AGGAATGTTTTATTTTAATTTAATTTAATTTTTTTATTTTTTTATTATTATTATTTTTATTTTTTTATTTTATTTATTTATTTTTTTTATTTTTTTGAATAAACAAAATATTCAAATTTAAAAGCCGGTTCCAAAACATAAAAATTCTAAACTGAAGCAACAAGCATTAAAAAACAAATCAGCTACGACTTGAATAATTGCTAACAGGTTTTGTTGTTTGATTTTTAGACCACCTGACATTGCTGGGGGAAACAAAACGACGTGAAAATGAAAAGCGAAAAACAAAAGAATCCGATAAAAAAAAAAAAGTAATTTGCAAGTTTAATGAAAGCGTCTTGATTGGGGTGTGTCTGATTTGATTTCGACGAAACAGACGTGTCAGAGTGAAAGACAAATTACCACTGTGTCCTGTGAGATATTAAACAAATAAACACGTTTTTTCACTTTCTCTGTATGATTCACTGTCGTCAGTCCAGTGGTTAGAGCTGTTGTTCAAAATATCTCTTCTCGTAACATACTGTTTCCTACTTGATTTATTAAATAACTGAATAAGTAAGAAAAAAAAAAAAAAAAAAAAAAAAAAAAAAAAAAAAAAAAAACAAAAAAGAGAATTAAGTAAATAAATAACTGAATAACTAAATAATTAAGAAAGTAGGAAAATCAGCGAGTAAATAAGTAAAAAGTAAATAAATACGAAGATGAAAAAGTAAATAGTTGTCAAAAAATCATCCAGTAAATAAGAAAATAAATAAGTAAGTAAGTAAAATAAATAAATAAATAAATAAATAAATAAATAAGCGTAACTCCATCAAATTCACTAAAAACAGGTCTAACACAAAAACAAAAAAAAAAAAAAAACCATAATTCAATAATATCTACAACAACAAAACTCTAAGAATACCAAATAATGAATACGAGAGCTTATAACCAGTTTACCATTCTCACGCACATTGCGTAACATTCCTCGCATTTCGTGCGTGCAGTTCAGGAGATAAGCAGTACTAACACGAGCGCTGTGTGTGTGTGGTGAGAGACAGAAAGGTTCTTGTTCAGTAATCACTGCTAGTTAGTGTCGGAGAGAAAAACAAAACCAAGTTGTTTGAATTCCACGATTCTTACAGTTGTCAGAGTCCGCGACTTATCTCGCTCACATCAACAGTCTCAGAGCCGAGTAGTCAAGCGTTATTTTACAATACCTGATCATCAGAATGTACTGGGATCAAGACTTGGTGTCAGGTTCTCAGTCAGAGCTTGTTTGGTAAAAGAAAAACCATTACACTCGTTCCTATCTTTAATTTAATCTGGTGTCGTGTAACGCTAACACAGTTTGGTACTAACGAAACCAGGCAACGATACGATAAACGTTTTAGAAATTTCGTTTTAAATGATCTACGGACTGTGCAAAAGACTATGTGTCTAATAACGTTCACAAAATAACAACAACAACAACAACAAGACTAATAATAATAATAATAAATAATAGTTTTATGTCAAAATATTAGTTGTTAGGTTATTTAGAACACTTATTTTAAGTTGTGGGTCTGCACGGGTTTGCCACGCACGTCTGTTTAATTGTGTTAAACTCGGTAATAAAATATAAAACACGTCTTTCAGCTGGTTTCGCAGGCGTATCTGTCGTCGCAGGGACGTTGTGTATTACCAGACGCTGACGTCTCGCAGCAAGGACAAAGTAAAAACACACATCTAAGTAGTTTTACAGTTATATTGCTTCTGACGTGCGTAAAACATTTACACGTGTTTGTTTTGTTTGTCTGACGTTCTGGCTCCTTGGATATTTTTTTGGTATATATTTTGTCTCGTTATCTCCATATAACATAAACCAGCAGCTTGCTAACTTAATGCACAAGATAATTATTTTCAGAGAGGAAGCAATGGATATGTTTGTTGTTTTTCGAAGCGTTTCGGTGTATATATTATTAATATGATCATGTAGTTACAATGAGAGCAAAATTACATTATAACGACAAACATAATTCTTGTACATTCTTTGGGACTCTGCAAAAATATTGAGCAGGCTAACTGTCGATATTTGATAAAATATTCCGAACTTAAATATTCATGTTGCAGCTAAATGACAAGAGATGTAATAACATTATATTGCACCAAGTATTGAACAGAATACACGCAACAAATGCATATGTTTAACGTTGTGTATCATACTGCTGTCAGATTTGATATGTTTTAATTTAAACAAAAAAACAAAAACAACAAAAAATAATGTTCGTTTAAAATATTATTTGTTTAATTAGCAATATCTATTTCTATCGATTATTTACACTATTGTTTTTATACACTGTATCGATACTATGTGTATATCTGCACTGAGTAAATCAGCATCAAAAGAGAGTATGTAAATAGAATCATTACAGAGTAAACAAAAAGTATTGATTATCACATTATACTTAGTATTGACACTGTTTGTATGTTTAGTATTGATACTGTGTGTATACTTATACTTAATATTGATACTGTGTATATACTTAGTATTGAGACTGTTTGTGTACTAAGTATTGAGACTGTTTGTTTACTTAGTATTGATACTCTGTGTATACGTAGTATTGACACTGTGTGTGTTCAGTACTGACACTGTATGTTGTGAAGGTGACGGTAATAACACGTTTGTAAGACAGATTCAAAGATATGTCGCAGTTCGCTCCATCACGCAATCGGATTGTGCGGCCAGCTCGGCTCAGTGTACCTTCGTGTTAATTGCCGGCCATGAATTCTTTATAAAGCAGCACTGCAAATAATTCAGCAGACACTGTAAGAGCTGCCCTGCGATTGGCTCGTTCGCTAATCGGCTGTAGAGGACGGTGGCCGTAACCAGATTAGTTTCTCACCCGTAACCTCCCTGATGAATTTCAACACAAGCCGCTCTTCTGGACGCTTTCAAGAGCGCAGGCTTCGAGAGTCCAAACGTAATCTGTAAGTGTTTAACAGTAAACTCTCCGAGTGTCCATGTCAGTCCAGACTCCCAGTGTGTGTCTGTGTGTCAGTTCAAACTACTCCCAGAGTATGTCCGCGTCGGTTCAAGCTCCCGTTGTGTGTGTTAATGTCAAGCCAAACTCCCTCTGTGCGTGTCACTGTGAACCCAGACTCGCTGCGTGTGTCGAAAGCTGTCAGTTTGAGTGTGTGTGTGACATTTAGTTAAATAATAAAGGGTTACACGACATATCACGACCTTATGAAGACAGGTTAAGCAACAAGAGGAGAGTGTTACGTAAATTAGCCTCGCAGCTCAGTCGTAACATTATTTGAAATCTCTGATGTGTGATAGTCAGTGGTTTCTGAACGAAACGTGATCTGTTGCAGAATTTCTCATCTCGAAGTGATGTTGGGCTGCTTGTCTAAACCAGAATTAAATATCGAAAAAATCTCACATTTATTAAATACTGAAAACAACGAAATACATCTCACATAACCTGCAACAGCTGTAATCTTCTACACTCTGTTGTCGCTAGTTTTAGTTTCTGAAATAAAGGTGTACTCGTATACAAAAGCATAACGAGATACATAATATGCGGGTACATTTATGCAGAGATATAAAATACGTAAAATTGATTCAGAATAATATGCATGTATTTTTGAACATTTACGCTTGTACAAATAAACACAGAAATCAAACGACACACATTTATACACTATAGATCCCAAATTTATCGCCAGCCTTTCAAACTGTTGTTTTCTCACAAATGAGCCACTGAACATCACACCTGATTTGTTAATCTTTTGTTGATAGATAATAAAGTGTAATTAAAATGGAAATATTACCTCCATGGATTGGTTCAGTTTTAAACGTTTAGAGATTTTTAAAGTCATTATCAAATTCATCAGAGAGAATCTGTCCATCACTCTCAGTTTTTTAAAATCAAGTCTACGTTACGAGTAACAGTTAAAATTTCTGTCTCTGCTGTTTCTACTAACCTCAACACACGTGGTAGCACTTTTAGTAGAATCGGCGAAATGTTGATATTCGTTGTAAAGTATTATTATTACCAGTAATAGTTGTAGTACTAGTATTAACAGAAATAAATGTATTTGTGGTAGTATTATAGTAATAATGTTAGTGGTAGTAGTAATAGTAGCAGCAGTAGTAGTAATGGTAGTAGTAGTAGTAATAGTTGTCGTAGTAGGAGGAGTAATACATTATAATAACAGAGGTAGTTGGAATTGTAATGATGGTAGTAATGGTCGTAGTAGTAGTTGATGTTGTAGAACTACAGCAAATGTAGCAGCAGCAGCAGTAGCAGCAGTAGTAGTAGCATTAGAACTAATGATAATAGTAATGGCAGTATTAGTAGTAACATCATTGCTATGAATTAACAGTAATTCTAGTAATAATATTTCAAAAAGTAGCAAAATATCATACTTCCATTTAAAAAAAAAGAAGAAAAAAAAAAAAGAAAAATTCTTGTGATATTCACCCAACTTCATAAAATATTCAAATTTAAATATTTCAATCAATATTTCAAAAATAACCTTGTCACACTTGTTGATAAAAGAATAAATTTAATTGCGTTTATATCGGGATGTGTGAGCCAAAAGATCTGAAATGCAAAAATCGTTTGTTGCATTACAATACATCGAATCGATTTTGTTCTCTGCATATACGTATTCTTTTTTTTTTTTTTTCTAAGATCCACAATATGGTGTAACATTACACTAGAGATGTGACATATAACATTACTCGATTGCATTAATTGTAATCCATGCATGTCTTTCTCGAAACTAAAACTCGCGGCTCAGTGGCGACCGCGAAAGCCTAGAACCACATCTGGGATATTCAAACAACGGAAACAATGACACAGCTAATACTTAGCTGTGAAAAACACATCGCAGCTGTTATTAAACATCTAAATAAGTTATGTGTGCAGCAGCAGCTTTGCAACTCGCTGTGCGTGAAATGAAGATGCTGCAGTGTTTAGGACGTCGTCGTTCTCGTAAACAACGCCGTGTGATGTGTTTGACTGGCCAAGCGGAACAAGGTGTCGGACGCAAAATAATACACGTAGATAACACTTTGTTCTCGACTGATCGATACGTTCAAAGTTTCGTGTCGCTGGATGATCGAAATTTCATCAACACACGATGTTTAAAATGTTATAGAAATACCACCGTTATCTTTCGCATTAATAACTGTTGTTGATTTAGATTTAAATAAATTGCTAGCATTAATTCTAATCTGTTCATCAAAATTGTTGAACTACTGTAGTACTGAGTATTAATAATGATTTACTGATTTATGTAATTAAATAATGGATTGATTCAGTTTATAAATGTTTACGTTATTGTAGAATGAAGAAATGTTTTTAAATCATTATTGTACAGAGTATTATAGACCATCCAAATTAAATAACTTAAATAGTTTTATAGTTATATATTGTTGTATTATAACTATTGTTGTGTTATATTTTTTGAAATACTGTGAATTATAACTAATTAAATTTAGCATTTTTTATGACTAACGATTTAAAACCACTGATCGCCTTTCAGAAACTGAGAAACTATTTCTTTTGTTAAAGTTACAGCATATTATTGAAAAATGTGTGACGCCATTTATTAAGCCAGGAGTCAAATTTTAAATAATTCATTTAAAGTTTAAATTTTTCACCTCGAGGAGTTTTCATTTAAATTTTAATTTTTCATTCAGTTTCTTTCTTTCACCTTCTGCTCAGTTCCACCGTTTGTCGCTTTCTTCAATTTTGAAATAATAATAAAAAAAAAAAAAAAAAAATTATATTATATTTGTAAAAGTTCAACATCCAGTGGGCTTCTTATTTCACTTTTTTCCATTCTCTTTTTTTTTTTTTTATTTAAAAATAAATGATATTTGTGAGAATTAAAGAGTCGGTGCATTTTTCACGTGAACGAAACTGGAAAGATAAATTAAATTAACTTTGCGTTGCAGAGGAGAACCTCTTGAGCAATCAGAAATTATTCTACAATTTAATAATCCGCCGCATGTCGCCTTTCTTAACCATTCCCTGCAGCGCGGGGCGGAAATGTAGGCAGTACATAAAGCTTGTCAGTGGAGCGACATCTATGTTTGCTGGTCACGATCGTCTTAGTTAGAACTGTCAACACGGAACACGAGTGTGAAGAGCAGTCCGGCAAACACACAACAAAACGACTTCTCCCTTACCTCGCGCCTAAATCAATAATGAACATCCAATTTACATATTTCCGGTATCGAAGATTTCGTCTCGTGTTAGTAGGGAAAACTGGAATTTCTCGGCGTGCGGTAAATGAATGAATGAAAGAAAGAATCAGCGAACGAACGAATGAATATTTAGTTAACGACTCTTCAGTGCTTGTTAATATTAACTGTTCTTCGGTGTCAAAGAAAATTTGTGTTAAATGACGAGATTAGAGAGGAGATCCGCTGACGTTCTGTGAACCTTGCTCCTGTCAGTTAGCGACAATGATTTGGTTATGCTGACCTCCCCTAAACAGGAGAGCAGACATCACTGTTTTACAGTAAGAAATATGCTAGATGGATTGTTTAACTGCAATGAGAGGGAGACTGAATAGGAGACGATTAATATAACAGCCTAACATGCACATTCCTGCATTTTGCATGAAAGTGAAAGTTATTTAACGTTGTTATATTTGATACAAGCAGTGATCAAACTCAGACTATTTATTTATAATGATGCGACCTGCAAAACTGTTCCTTAAGAACACTTTACAGCAAGTCAGAACGTAATACAACAGACATGTACTCATACCATATCCATGTGTATATGAAATAAACTACTTTCACAAATACACATCAGAAGCTCAAAAAACAATATACACTGGCATTCATTTACATATATATGCAACTGCATATCAGTTTTCCTACTCATTTGAATATCTTACGCATGCGTCTTAAACCCATCTAGATACTGAAGGTACTCTACGCCATGTTGCTGTGTGTATTTCTGTACGCACTGATACTGTTGTAGGTAATTAGTGAAGATAATGTGCCGTGTATCTGCATCTCATTTCTCCGTCTGCCCGGCCGTCAACTGTCAGCGGCGTGTTTACGGAAAGAGACGCATGTGGTCGAAGTATCGCAAGTTCATTTAGCATGTCACAAGCGACCAATCCAATTAGCTTGGATTTCCATCTGCAGTATCCGAAATAGACTGTTCTCCCGCGTCGTCGTTTTATCCGCTAATACGACTCACTAATCCTGTTACGCGTGTATAATACGCAGAGAATTCTGGATCTCGTAGAAAAACTCGAGACAGTCCGAGTACGATAGACGATCATAAAATATTAACAGATAGATGTTTACAGAAATGGCTTTCACTGCAGGATTTACTCACTGTTATCTGGATGAAGAAATTACACATTTAAAAAAAAATACAGGCGTTAAAAAATTAATATTTAGCCTTTGGTCTGGATTTGTTTATTTGTAGGGTTGTTAGGAACTTGGTTATTGTCTAATAATGTTTGATGACCGAATGACAGAGAAGTAGTGCGAAAACACAGATAAAAATATCGGGCTTTAAGCTAGAATTTGCTTCTGTAACGTTGTTATGTACGTAGTTATGGGGCCAATAATTAATATTATCAAGATGTGAAGATTATTTACTGGTTTTGCACAGACAGGAGATAATAATACATTCTAGGAGTTTTTGATCAGTGTACATTGTGTATTATTTTGAATGTAAAATATGAGATCGTACGTGTAAATTTTATTTCAAAATATTTGTATGTATTTACTTGACACTCTTTAAACATTTGTTCAAAATTGTAAAGAAGAAAAAGATAAGAAAGAAAAAAAAAAAAAATAATAAAAACGAAACTATATTAAAATGACATTTATTTATAAAATTATTCAGTATATGCAAACATAAATACATATCACAAAGACACAGACGATCAGGCATAGGGATATAACAAAACAAATATGTAGCCGTATTTCCTTATTGAAATTACTATTTATTTATTATTATTATTATTATTATTATTATTATTATTATTATTATTATTATTATTATTATTATGAAATGACGTTGTTCTAGAAATAAACTAAGTCATTTCATAATCTAAAATTCTTTCTTAGCAAATGTTAAAAATAAAAAATCAATTACATCAGGAAGATTTCGAAACACAGTTTCTAGTTCATTAACATTCACCATTTTTATCAGTATTTCTAACGCAAGCTTACAGTAATTCTGAAACGAAACCAAAATGAATGCACCAAAGTTATAACGTTACAATTTTTTTTTTTAAATGTCAAATTATTTATGCTGTTACTTACATATGTATTGATTAATGTTGTATAAACAGATGGAATGTAATCGACATACGAGACATATTTCCATAAAAGGTGAACTAAATCAGTGCTTAATGTTTTCAAAGAATGTATTATTTTATTTATTTATTTATTTATTTCAGTGTAATATTTTTATTATAATATTATAAGCTTGCTGACGGCAGCTAAATTCAAGTTCAGATTTAATTCATGAAACATTTGAAACAGTTTGAACAAGGAACTACTTTTAAACTAAAATATCTTCATTTTCAATCAATTCGCAGCAGTCAGACCTGAACCAAATTGAAGTTTAGATTTTACATCTTCTGAAGAATGAATACCGGGTATTTGTTTATTTATCTGTTTATTCAAAAAGAAACAGAAAATTCACCAACGTACATTTCCTGGATATCACAAAGAGATGGAATGAAAACTGCACTGGGCACAAAAGCAGATTTCGGTTAACGATAAAACATGAAACAAAGATGGAATGTTACATTAAGAACCACGTCCTGTACCGTGCTCATACATATCTTGTCCACTTCAGTTAATTTTCATAGCTTTACTTTCATTTAAGATACAAACAATCCTCTCAGTGTAAGAAGAATGTCTTTATTAGACCTTTCTGTAATAGGATACAGGAATGTCAGTTTTTAAATACATACTATCACTACTGATGCAATGATTAAAATTTTCTTAAGTAAAAAATGTCTAATAATACATGTAATTTGGAAACACTTTATTTCTGTGACGGTACGAGTCTCTTCAGTTAGCTCCGCTTGTGAAAAAAATTAGTGGCATTTTGTCTGTGTAGAGCTATCTTTATCTACATCCATTACAGATGTCTACGCTAGATATATCATTATTTCTCAATGCTTGCACCACAAAATATAGCAGTTTTACATAACATTGATAATTTAGTCAATCCGCGAACACCAAAAGTGTGAAGAGACGTATTTGAATGTTTTGGTTTAATTCAAAAACAGAAAGTTTATAAAGAAGGACGCCCGTATTTAGAAGCCTGATTGACAACAGAGCAAATTCAAACACACTAGTTTTACTCACAAGCAAACAGCTGGAATGGGATATCACGATAAATCATATAATATTACTATGCAAAGTTGTACAGATTTTGGAAGCATATTAATAAATAATTAAAAACTGAAGTAATGAAATGGTTTTGTCAAAATAAATAATAAATGATAATTCGGTAGATTAAAAAGTAGATTATGTAAATAACAATAATAATAATAATAAAGCAAAATAAAATAAAATAAAAATTTGTAAATAATAATAATAATAATAATAATAATAATAATAATAATAATAATAGTAATAATAAGATTAATAATAATAATAATTAAAAGAACGAAAAATACAATAAATAGGCCATTTTGAGTTTAGTATTATAGTGCGTAGTAATACCCGTATGTATACTGTGATAGTTGTTTTAAATAGTAAATAAATAAATATGTAACAATGTTCTCGGAATTCAACTGTTTTGTAAATGACGTCACGCTTCACTGAAAATCTCGTCCTCAGAATCAATCGTATAACTACCGGAAGTAGTCGTGCCGCCATCACTGTCAACACTACGCGGAAGACTTCCATACGAACCCAAGTACGCAAGCGCAGTACAGTTCAAAGGATTGCGCAGTATTGTGTAATCTCCGTCGTCATTTGGCGGAAATTCACGAATAGAAACGGCCAGATTTTGTCTGGGGAAAGTCACGTGTTTTCCGTTCTGTGTTTTTGGAGAATTATCGTCTAGTCCGTCTCCGTAAAACCTCACTTTCAGATTCTGTTTCTGTCTCACTTTCATGTTTGTATCTGAAAATCCTTTCACGTCCCTGAACGAATGACTGGGTCTGTTATCGTCTGAATAGCCCGTGTTTAGGGGCGCGTCCCTGAACGACTGACTCCCAGGGGTGGGTTTGAACTGGGTTGAGGGAGGAGGATCGTTGAATGTTTTAAATATTTTCACGTTCACTGCTCTCTTCTCACGAGGCGGTATCGTAGGAGGCGAGTTTCTGCGGACACTTTCAATTCCGAATGAGTAAACCTGGGGATTGTTTCGAAATTCTGAAAAATAAATAACCAGAATTATAGACTGATAAATACACAGATAGACTGACAGAAATACAGAGACAGATAGATAGGTAGAGACACACACAGACAGACAGAGGTAGATAGATAGGTAGAGACACACACAGACAGAGACAGATAGTAAGGTAGACAAACAGAGAGACAGATAGACAGATAGGCAGACATACAGACAGAGATATACATAGACAGATAAAGAAATTGGCAGATGAATGGATAGAAGGACAGATAGAGAAAGGAATGTAGTAAATACAAAGCGAACGAAAGAAACAATTTAGGGTGGAAAAGAAAAGAAAGTTTATAATGAATAAAATGAGAACAACTAAAATTTAATTTAACTTGTTCCTATTAGAAGGAATGAAAGGAATGAGCACTCAAAAACAAGGGAAGTTTTTATCTCTGTATCACTGTTGTACAAACCTGCAATATCCGGGCACTGATTATACGGAATGTCATCTTCACTTCCGCCTCTGCCGCTGTCGCTGGTGGTGGTTTCCCCAGACATGTCGCTCCTGACGTCTTCATTCAGACAGGGCGCCTGGGAAATAGAATAATACATGTAATAATAACAATAATCATGATGATGATGATATTTTAAAAATAAATTACAAAAAAATATATAATACATTGATAAGATGCATTTTTTGTTTGTTGACAAAACCAAAATTGATATTTAATATTCACTTCTTTAAAACCCAGCCAGTTTTGGTACTAAAGGTATTTACGATTGTTTTACATATAATAATGATGTAAAGGACGAAACGCCACTACAGTGAAGCTGCAAGAATTCTTTTATCAGTTAGCAGCAATGAATCTTTTAGATATACTTGTTTGTTACTCATCACACGTCGGTACACAGTGTTTGGTAAAGTGGTTGGAAAGATAAATAGCTTTTATGGGTGTTTGAAAGAATCGATCCCTAAACAGACCTGTCGACTGTTTTACTTACATACTACAGGGCGACTGTTTATCACATATCAAGCGAAAAGCTTGCTGATCTCAGAAGAAATCCTAGCCAGCTGTAGTTAATTTAATTTTCTGTGATGACTGAGTCTAGACATTACATTAAAGACGTTCTTAGATGTCAAATATTTGTAAAAACGATATTTTCAGACTAAATAATTATCATTTATATCGCTACATCTTTAAAGTGATTAGAAATTAATATTCTTTATTTACAAAGGCCTTGCTTGATGATGATCACTCGCTCAAAATCGTGAATAAAAACATGAAAACAGTGTGTCTGACACAACCAATACGGCATAATCGTTAAGAAAACATTAAAATCATCCCAAACCGTATTTATCCTGCTAAACGAACATCGTCTTAATTTGTTTTCGTCTTTCGTATTTAGAATATTATTAAAGTTACTCGTTTTTATTGCAGAACGCTGTGAGATGATAATTCTCTAACGTCTCTCTCTCTATTTGAACGTCGTCTTATCATTCCTGTGTGTCTTTAACAATCATTTGGTCGGCGCGGTCTCGGTAACGTTATTAATATCGATAGATGTTTGCCTGCTCACTCGGGGTAAACATTTCCAAGTCCTGATTAAACACCGCACAAGCAGATTACATTGGTACGCGATGCACAGTAATTCTAACAATGACTGAAATAACCGGTGACAGAAAACTGTAGCTGCCCGTGACGGATGAAGAAAAGAGTAAGAGACGTTTCGTGTTAATAATATTGTCCAAGTTCTGATGTGTTGACAGTTTCTATTGTAGCACACACAGAGAGCTGTTGTCGTGTTACTTGACGTGACGTGGCTCTGTGGTGAAGAGCTTGACGTAAATACGGCAAATACAGGATCGATCCTCGCTGATGGCTTAGACTACAAGTATTTGTCATCCTAACCAATGTAAACAAACTGGTGCATCAAAGACTGTGGTTTGTGACGTGCAGTCTGTTGGGGGAATTAAAACGTAGCCTATTATGAATGCAGGATTATATCACAACCACATATTTGAAATAAAATCCGATGAGAGAAAATTAATCAATATTGTATGCTATTAAAGACAAAAAAGCCTAATATTTCAGCAGACTAATGAAATATTTTATTATTACTACAACTAATGTTACATCTCGAATAACTATATTAAAAGTTTTAAGTTAAATGCCATCATCGTTTAAGTGAGTCGTGTTGGTTGTATTAAAATAGACTGAAGTCTGTCATATTTGTAATGTAAGAACCATACGTCTCAAGTGTCGCAAATAGAGAAAACTAGCAACAAAACGTTGCAAGAAGTCAGATGCAATGACTGTAATGTTAAGTTTTAAATGCATAACCATATGTTTTAAATTTTGAAAAGAAAATAACTCAGTAACAATTATTAATATGTGTGTGTCTGTATATATATATATATATATATATATATATATATATATATATATATATATATATATATTATCATTATTCAGCATTCTAAAATAATATTTTTGAAATAAGATCTGTGCAATCGCAAAACATACACTTTCATATTAAAACGTATAAAAGTTTTGACGGAGACTGGCTAAGAAATATTAATCCACTTTTGTGAAACATCTTTTATGTCACATAGTTCAGAGTTTGAGTATTTTCTCACGATGATGATAGTGTAATAACGGTTTAGAGACAAGACATAGAATAAACAATGACAGATAAATCTCTAACATTTCAGTCCTTTGAAGCACAAAATATCTGAATGCTAATGACAGTTACCAGAAAGACAGAAGATGTTGTAAAATGTTTTAAACTCTAATAAATTATGATAAATAGGTACCGATTTAGAACCACAGAAATAGCTTAACCACAGAGGCAGAAAATGTTATCAAATCTTTAATATTCCAACAGTTTATGACAATCAGTACGTATGTGATTCAGAACTAATTCCACTTCAAAGCAACAGCTTAACCACAGAGAAACAAAATGTTATGAAACCTTTAACATTTTAATAATTTATGGTAATGACTACCTGGCTTATATTCTCAAGATATTAATTTCAGATGAATAACTTAACCGCGGTGACACAGTGTATTGTTGTGTTTGACATTTAAATAAACTGAGATAAAAAGTCGACTGCTCTGAGTTGAGGAATTTAAGATAAAGAAATATCAGCTCGCTGGGATCTTGCTAACCGCAACATCAGAGAATAAATTAAATCTTAATGTTTAAAAAAATAATAATATTTCAAACCTTCAGATTAAATATATAAATATTTTATTTCTACGAATGCATTTCACTGGAAGGCAATCACTCAAAATCTTTGTTAAAGACAGTGAATAATGAACAAGAGAAAAATATGTTTTGTTTGCATACATTTTAAACGCCTTGGGCAAACATGTAGTTTCATGCTGCAATGCAACGCCTCGAGTGTGGAGATTGTTGGTGACTATTAATATTAAATGTTGATGACATTTTTACTTTCTCTGTGTATTAGGAAGATGTCAGGTTTTGTAAAACTGATCTCATCTCATTGTTATTCTTCTCGCCATTACATAGAATCAGCAGAGTATAAAAAAAAAAAAAAAAAATGTCGACGTTACAATCTATCTTCGATTTAAAAATCATGTAATTTACTTAGTTCCGGTAGCCTGTCGGAATATTTGATTTATTTTTTTAAACTCTGTATCGCTCCTCTTAGGCAAATCTATCCGCCCAGTTCAAATACGAAATAAAAATAACAATACTAGAACACATATACAAGAATGATGATTTTTGACATTTCTTGTTCAGTTCGTAAGCAGAGAATCACCGTTACTAACAAAACAAATCTAATATTTATTCCAAACTCAGAATCAAAATCAGATAGGTCGGACATTGGTATAAGATATTCAGATATTACATATACAATAAAACTAAAATTAGGAGTATATACCAGTTAAATATATTTGTGTTTTATTTAATGATAATATATATATATATTCAAAAACAGGGAAAGGTAACATTTTTAAAAATAATTATGTTATAAGCAGATATACGATGATAATTATAGTCATATATTAGCACAGGCAATTTCTACAAGGTGTTCACTGTTAGATAACTGGGATGTTGCAAACAGGTAAGTATAAACTGAGGTGTTACAAAACAGGTAAAAATACTTACATTTCTAAATGTGTAGAAGTCCTGTCTACCATAACGATCCAGTGTTGCCTGATTCAAGATGTCAGTCACGTGATTTCCGGTATCCAGACTGTTTATCTCGCGCTTGTCTTTGGGACTGGCTTTTGGCGAGAAGCCGATTTCCATGTCCTCAGAAAACACCACGTTCAAGTCTTTGCTCGTCACTTCCTGCCACACCTGAGTCTGCGCACTTTCTTTGTTATTTCCAGCTTCGCCGTCAACCTTCTCCTCAGTCTGGTGACTGCTCGAGTCCGATCTGCGAATAAACAAAATCGTCGACAGAATGACGACCGAGACGACGACAGTAATCCCTGCCACGACGCCAGCGATGACCATGTACCTCTGCGACTCTGCTTCCATGTTGGCTGCAAGCAATGTGGCGTTGGTGAAGATGATGTTGACGTCAAGCCTCTGCTGGGACTGTTTGGGAGGTTTTCCGCCGTCTTTGACTATTATGGTTAGTTCGTACTTGGGCTTATCGTCCACTGTAATTCGCCTGTTCAATAGCAGTTCTCCAGTATCTGAGACCATCTTGAAAACTTCGTCCTCGTTGCCTGACAACACGTAATACGACAACTGGGCGTTGACCCCTCGTCTCTGTCCGTGGCTATCACTCTGGACACGTTGGAGCCTGGAGCAACGTCTGAGAAGATGGTGATGCTGGACTGTTCTTTGTTGGGGAATAAGATGAGAGGTTTGTGGTTGTTGATGTCGTCTATGTTTATCTGAACCGTTCCTGTTGTGTTCAGAGGAGGTTTACCCTTGTCTGACACAAAAACACTCATATTGTACACAGCCTGCTTCTCACGGAGGAGCAGTCTGCTGGTTCGAATGACGCCATCGGTGAATACGATAAAGGGGAGATCGGGGACAGAGGTGAGAAGTTTGTATTCCAACTCGCTGTTCTGACCGATGTCGTTGTCCATCGCTTCCAGTCTTCCAATAATCCGACCAGCGGGCATCATCTCAGGTACATGAATCATCACAGGGTTGGACGGAAACCTCGGTCTGTTGTCGTTGACGTCGAGAATGTTGACGGTAACGGTGGTGGAGCCTGTGAGAGGTTTGTTGCCCTGATCGACTGCGTAGACGGTGAAAGAAATCTCTGACATCGTCTCTCTGTCGAACACGTCGTTGGCGGTGACAACGCCCGATTTTTCATCCACAGAAAACATGGAGCCAACGTCTAAGTTCAGTTTGTACACGATGTCTGCGTTCACTCCCAGATCCTTGTCCGTGGCGGACACCTGGGTCACAAACTTGTTTCTGTAACTGTTTTCAGTCAGGTTGGCGCGGTACACCAGACTTTTGAACACTGGGGGACTGTCGTTTATATCAGTGATAATCGCCAAAAAATTCACAAACGCACTCAAACTTGGACTTCCCGAATCTGAACACGTGATCGTCACATTGTGCTGGTCACGTGACTCTCGGTCCAGACGATGATTAATCAAAATGGCGTAACCTTTTCCTTCCAGTTTCTCCACTTTGAACTTGTCATCATTCGACAGACAGGAGACTTCTCCGTTTAATCCCGAATCGAAATCTTCAACTTTTACGTGACCCACGAACGTCCCCACCCTGGATTCCTCGGTCAGGAGGATGGTGTCTGCATATACGGGCGATTTCAGAACGAGCTCCAGCTTTGGTGGGGTGTTGCCGACGTCCAGAATGGTGGCGTGAAGAATTGCTTGTGACGCCAACGACGGGTCGCCGTCGTCTCTCGCTTCTATCACTGTCTTGTACGTCTTTCCAGAGTGGTACAGCAACGGCGCTTTGACAGTCAGAACTCCAGTGGTGAAATCTAAGTCGAAGAGCTGCTCCAGCTGAGACGGTCTGATAGAACTGAAGGTGTACGTGACGTCGGCGTTCTTGCCAAGATCTTTGTCGAACGCTTCTATCTGTCCCACCACTGAACCGATGGGTTTTGTTTCATCAACGAACAGATTGTATTCCTTCTGACTGAACTCGGGCGCGTGGTCGTTAAAATCCGTCACCTTTATGTGAACGGTCAACGTTCCAGTCTTAGGTTCGCTCCCACCGTCCGTGGCGATAATTTTCAAAGTGTATTTGTCCTGCATTTCGCGATCCAGCGGTCCCAGGGTAACTATTTTCAAATCTGTTCTGCCGTCCAGTTTTTTCTCGTACTCAATGTCAAACAAATCTCTGTGAGTCGTGATGTGGTAGCTCTGCACTGAGTTGTTGATTCCCGTGTCGCTGTCAGTGGCTCCGTGAACGGGAATCTTTCTTCCCGCTGTGTCTGATTCAACTATAGACCGAGTTATCTCGCTCGGCACAAACACCGGGGCGTTGTCGTTGATGTCGTCGATTTTAATCTTCACTGTCAGTATCCTTAACAACGTGATGTTGAGCTGAACTGTGACGTCAAACTCCACCTCACACGTCATCGACATGTTACACACCTCCTCCCTGTCAATCATGGCTGTGGAGAAAATGGCGCCGGTCCTGCGGTTGATGCTGAACATGGAGGCCGTGTGCAGAGTGTTGGGGTTGAGGAAGCTGAATCTGATAAACGGAAGATCTTTCTTGCTCACGCCGTGGATGACGCTGCTCGTCTCGGAGAGGTTGCCGACGTACGAGCCTGCGGGTTTCTGCTCGAGAAGATGAAACATAACATCCGCACCACTTAACGGCACAATGAATCCCGTGAGAAAAACAAAAACGAAGTCCAAACACACCTCAGTGACAGTTCTGTACGACATCTCACTGCACACCTTGTCTCTTCACTTCATATCACTCTACAAATATATAAATTCAAATTATTACACATGTATGTATGTATGTATGTATGTATGTATGTATGTATGTATGTATGTATGTATGTATGCATGCATGTATGTATATGTATGTATGTATGTATGTGTGTGTATTTATATATAGTATGTATGTATGTATGTGTGTGTATATATATATATATATATATGGATGTATGTATGGATACATGGATGGATAGACAGATGTATATATATTTATAAGTATGTATGTATAGGTACACAGATAATATCTATATTTATGTATACTTGTAAGTATGTTTATGAATGTGAATGTGGTGCGTTCACTCTTTCAGATGAAAACAATGCTACTGTACAAACAAATAAAAGAATAAAAAATTAAGTAAAAAAAAGACATTATTTTTTCAACATAATACACAGAGACAGACATGCTGGAATGCACACTGACGAACATCCGGACTGACAGACGTAAATTAAAGACGCAAAATGTCTTCATACGAGTGGATTTTTTTACAAAGTGATAAATTTTCAAAACAACCGTCTCTGTCTGGTGAATGTATCACGGTAGGTAAAACCGCTCAACTTAACACATGGCCGAGCTTTTTGAGTTGCGTGCCTCACGTTATATCCGTATCAGAGTCGATTCGTTCAGACATCTTCGAAGTAATGTACACTGCAGTCTGTTTCGTTAAGCAGGAAACATCTCGCATTTTTATATGGGAGAGGGGGGCCAGGCGGAGAGAGAAAGATGCATCAGAAAGAATGTAAAAAAGAGAATGGGACAGAGAGAGAGAGAGAGAGAGAGAGAGAGAGAGAGAGAGAGAGAGAGAGAGAGAGAGAGAGAGAGAGAGAGAGATGAAAAATCATCGAGTCATAATATACATACATATATTATTATTATTATTATTATTATTATTATTATTATTATTATTATTAAAATTACTATTATTATTATCATTATTATTATTATTATTACTAGTATTATTATTTATTATTATTAATATTAATTTTATTATTATTGCTATTATTATTATTTATTATTACTATTATTATTATTATTATTATTATTATTATTATTATTATTATTATTATTATTATTATTATTATTATTATTATTATAACTAAAGCACATTTAAAAAAAAATGTATTCTGGAGAGAAGAAAGAAAGAGCTGATTTCGCGTTCTATTACCCGTGTTGGAAGCGCGCCTAACCCGAGAACTGATATTTCTAAGTATAACGACTGTGTATGTTTTCTTTCTTTGGTTTCTGCTGTCATTCTGTCATGTGCGGTATCACTTCTCGCAGCCAGTGTTTTTACGAGTTCTGTGAAACTAATTTACGTTGTTTTACCTGAGTTTTAATCAGCGAGTTTTCCTCGCAGTTCCAATTTCTTACCCAGTCCAGAAATCTCGCTAGTAGGATCACCGTCATTTGTAAACTCCCCGAGGACATCATCAACGACGTCAGAGGTCGTGAACGTGGCCCGTGATTACTTTGTAATGCCTTAAATTGCAACTACAATTGTCTGAAACAGAATTAATCTGGCGCTGTTCGCTGGGAATTGAAAGAGGATTATGTCTTAGAGCGTCCTTTTACTTAGCTTATATACAGTGACAGTCTGAACAGTTTAATTTAGTTAATATGTCCCTCCTCTCTCTCTCTCTCTCTCTCTCTCTCTCTCTCTCTCTCTCTCTCTCTCTCTCTCTCTCTCTCTCTCTGTATATATATATATACACCTCTCCTCTTTTTCTCTCTCTCTCTCTCTATATATATATATACACCTCTCCTCTTTTTCTCTCTCTCTCTTTCTCTGTCAGTAGAATATAAATTTATACCTAATGGACTAGTTCCATCATAATTTTATTTTTATCTTATATCTAAATGCTATTTTTGATTTATCAGTCAATCCATCCGTCTATATATCTTTTGTGTGTGTATCTATCTATCCATCTATCCGTCTCTCCGACTATTTATCTATCTGTCTGTGTATATATCTATATATCTATCTACACACACACACACACACACATACAGATATACATATATATATATAAATGTCTGTATATATATCTCTCTCTGTCTCTCTTTCTGCCTGTCTTTCGATCTGTCTGTCTATATATTTATTTCTTCTAGTATTTCTGTTTCTCTATGATTCTCCCAGTTTTCCACCTTCCTCTCACTTTCCATTCTGTCCAAGCGCTCTAGCCACGAGGGACGTTCCACAACACGACCGTCATATCAATAACCACACATCACTAAAACCAAAATTAACAAAGAAATATTTGTAGTTCAGTTTTTAATTATTTACTTTCAGAAATTCAATAAGGAAAGAAAGTAGAGATTTTTTTTGTATTCTGACTAAGTAGAAGTGACAGGAATGTAAAGTGGCTGTGAGGTGCAGAATGGGACTAGCAGTGATAGATTTACGATGCTCGTTGTAAACTCGGTTATTCGTTCAGTTTCAACATTCTAGTCACAACAAGAAAACGCATCTGTCTTTAACACCAAGTTATCTGTGTGAGCTACGTGTATTGTGTTAGCTTCTTCTGCTACGTCATTTTGACTGTTGCACATATATTTTAATTAACTGTTTTGTATCTCTGTACGTTTGTCTGTTAGTGTTTGTTCGTCCTCTCCATTCGAAAACTAATGTAATTAATAGAGTTGAAACGAACCATGAACACAGTAGTTTATTCAAACTCTGTTCGTTCTCTCTCTCTCTCTCTCTCTCTCTCTCTCTCTCTCTCTCTCTCTCTCTCTCTCTCTCTCTCTCTCTCTCTCTCTCTCTCTCTCTCTCTCTCTCTCTCTCTCTCTCTCTCTCTCTCTCTCTCTCTCTCTCTCTCTCATTCTCTCAGTTATTTAGGGAAACAATTTTTATCGATATTAAAACACTGAATCATAACAGTGACACTAGCAGCCCACGGTTATGAAAAGTAATATTGAAAATTCAATATTTCTGTAACACAACACATCTCTCTTTTTTATAGAAAATAATTTCTAAACAATTCTCAAGTCTTGTCTCAAGTCAGTGTGTCATCTCAAGGAATTTGTTAAGTTGACCTAATCAAATATCACTGTTACTCCAACAGGCACAATAGTAGTAGTAGTAGTAGTAGTAGCAGTGTAGTAGTAGTAGTAGTAGTGGTAGTAGTAGTAGTAGTAGTAGTAGTAGTACTAATACTAATAATAATAACAATAACAATGGTAATAATAACAACAATAACGACATTAATAAATGATTATGATAATAATGATGATGATGAAAATAATAATAATAATAAAATAATAACAACAACAACAACAACAACAACAACAACAATAATAATAATAATAACTATAATAATAAGGATGATTTTTTACGAATATGATGAAGTTGATGTTAATAGTAATAACTTTCTTTGTCTCGCTTTGCAAATCTCATTAACCTTTGTGACACAAACAGAGAAATAGTTTTATTAAGTTAAATATAACGAGCCGTTACATGACCTTATACCACACCGCCATTATAAACCTTTCATGACAAATGTCAACTCACACATTATAAAACATCACACTTCTTTTTTTCACATGCCAGACTGCGGCAATTTAACACTTGGACGGATATAATTCATTTAAAACACATTTAACTGAGTCAGTCGTGTCTGTTTTAGATATCTAGATACTACATACATTATATACATAGACACATGCATACATACACACATACATAAGTACATACGTAATATATACATGCATACATACATACGTACGTACGTACATACGTAATATATACATACATACATACAAGTATACATACGTACATATACATATATAGATACATAATATATACATGCATACATACGTACATACATATATATATATACATATATACATACATACACACACACACATACATACACATATATATACATACATACATACACACACGCATATATACGTATAATATATACGCACACGTACACCCATTCATAATATGCATGTATATATATATATATAATTATTGTACTTTTATATTACTTTCATAAATAGTTTTATTTTGGGACAATCAAACAGTTAAAAGCTATTCAGATCAGTAAAATTAGGCTATATGTAATAAACAGTTTTGACAAAAATAAAAATAAATGAGCAGTGAAAGGAAAATTTGTTGGTTTGATCTGCATGAAGGATTTCAAAAGAACTGGGTTTTTTTTTTTTTTTCTAAAACACGTTATTTTCCCGAGTCGTATTAAATAACAATAGAATTCACGCTTCATGTCCTGGAATAATTAAACTTGTAAACCTGAAAAAAAGGGCCAGCAGGATCCGATCCCGGGAGGATCCAGGTGGGGGAGGGGGGCGTCTCTTCACTCACCTGTTCAGACAGCAATACCTATGGGACAACAGGAGGAATGGACTGTGTGATGTCGGAAGACATTTTTCACACAATCGCCGACAGTGTAAGTAATAATGACTGCAGTCAGTGAAGTCTTGTAGATGGCAACACAGACAGGCCGCGTCATATTTCATGTAGTGAAATAAGTCTACAGTGTATTAGTGTAATAACGTGAATGATGAATTTCATCGGAAATAAATCAAATATTCACGTACGTACGTACTTACGTATGTATGTGTTTATGTATGTGTGTATGTATGTATGTATGTGTTTATGTATGTGTGTATGTATGTATGTATGTATGTATGTATGTGTGTGAGTGTATGTATGTAGTATGTATGTGTATAGTATGTATGTGTATATGTGCGTGTATGCGTATGTGTGTAAGCGTGTGTATGCATGTATGTGTGTGTGTGTATGTATATATGTGTCTATGTTTCTATGTACGTACACACAATATGTTCTTTCCCCTTTTTTATTTTTTAACTTTTTTGTTTGTTTATGTTTTGTTTTATAAATAGCTACTCATATTGTCAAAACCACTTAACTCACAGCTACAGGTATATATTATATCAGTTTAAGCCTGGTTGCTTGTGAACATCATCTCAAACCATTGTGAGAGATTAGTCCTAGACATTGTGTGTCCATCATATCACCTCTTATTTTAACCACTTGTAAACTCTCACAGAGAGGATTATACGACAACCCTTCTGTACAAACCGCTGGATCCGCCTCTTGCCATGCATTGAGTGTTTTGTGCTACCCATCTGTTAACACTGTAAACTGTGAGTCTGGGCGTGTTTAATATGACGTGCAGCAGCCGTTCCCTGCCCCAGGGACACGCCTGGCGTGCGACCGTATTCAAATGTCAGAAAAAAGAAACAAATAAAAAGAAAGAAAGAAAGAGCAATATCATAGGCAAGATTCTTGTACATCGATATCACTTGTTTTGTTTTATGAGTTTTCTTGAGTTATTATTTGTTTTTTCTCTCTCTGTTTATAAGATCTCGTATTTCTTTAAATACCGTATTGTTGTGTTCTTTTTTTTTTTTTTTTCACATTGTAATCGTATTATAATGTATAAATAATTAAGATCAGATTGTCTGTCTGTCTGTCTGTAATTATAATCATACATACGGATTTAGTAACTGAATTAGAAAAACATTAACAAGCTGTTAGCCGAGATCATTTTAAACGCATCCTATTTTAATGGGTTCTAAAAGAAAACTTTAAATTTTTTATTTTATTTTAATGTATTTATTTATACATCTGTAATAACAGTATGTGAAAAAACGTCTCTGATGAAACAGTTTTTGTTACAGAAGCACTAATCAGTTAGACATCTGTTGGAATAATTACACGACAATCTCTTTGTATTATTTTAATATAAAAATAATTATATTGTTTATGTATCTACAACATCAACAGTAAAATAATTAAATTACATTGTATTTACGTGATCTGTGATATTATATGTAACTGTGTGATATAGTCCTGGATCCAGAAATAAAATTTTAACATTTTGTTTAACCGTAACAATGATTTGTAAAATTATTACTTTGGTAATTGGTTTATTTTAACGCTACTTTGTTCGACTGGTATAGCCTTTACAACACAACTATACAGTCCATTTGTAACATTAATCAGACAGAAATAATTATACAGCTGGTATTAATAACATTAATTTGCGTGACAAATATTAATTAAGATAATTATGAAATTCAACATTAGACTTGTTCGATTACCATTGAAATGTTATTTATGTATATGTAATATTAATTTGCTAGCAAGGTATTCACGTATAAACACTTTGATCTTGACAAAAAATTAGCGTATATTTGCAGAGATAAACTCACACATTTTTAGAGTGAGTACTCAACCGTGTGAAAGAAAATCAGTCTAAACAATACGGAGAAAATTGATTTCTCTCACACACTTAATGATTTATGAAGACAAATATTTTCCACGTGTTTTCTCTTATCGCGGCTGGAATGCACATCAATTATTTAAACAAAGCTATTTATTATTTCACAGAAAACTTGACTCTAAGTTTTGAACAATCGACGTCCTATCTCGTAATGTCGCCGTCGTGTCAGTGACGTAAGGTTTACACGTCGAGGCCATTGTGCCAGTCGCTGCAATAAATCGATTACTGTCTTCGCACGCCAGTAAAACCGGGTATATCTTTTATCTATAGC